>VZSF01003600.1:254610-396511 GCA_013398295.1 Chionis minor | reverse complement strand
AAAAAAAAAAACAAAAAAAAAAACCACACAAAAACAAAACACACCCAACCCCTGAAAATATTGTCCTGACAATATTTCAAGCTGATGGCTCGCATATTACTGGAGCCTTTAATTTTCCTTGGGATAAAGTAAAACCCAAACGACCAGCTGGCTGGGAAGCTCTGTGACGCTGAGCTCGATCCCAGGATGGGCTGATTCTGGGCTGGCAGCCAGGGAGCGTTTGTGGAACAGAATGAACTCCCTCCCTGGAAATGTTTAGCCTCTGCCTTTCCCCCCAAACCCGCTTTTACAGGCCTGGTTTGCAAATATTTAAAACTGGGATTAATATTAGCGAGAAAATATTATGTGTTTTCTCGCTGAAAAACGAATAACTGAAGAGTATTTTTTAAAATGATACTATCATCAAAATGATACTATTCTCACTCCAGTCCTTGAAAATCCTTCTTAGGATAATGCTTATTTTAAAGTAGATGCTCCCAATTTTGGGATGACAAGTATTAAACAACTGCAGTTTGTGTACTGCACATCCATATGATGTGAGTGTAATCGCAGCTGGTGCTTAGTATTGTGCTGTACCTGCTATATTCTAATGAAATTCTATAGAAAGAACACTTAACAATTTGCCAAGCTTTTCTCTAAATAGCTGTTTTTCTATATTAGAATTTCAGTCATATTTGCCCTCTGAGTTTTATAGCGTAACTCTCTTTTTGCCTACAAATCAAAGGAACTTTTCTATTTTAACCTTCTTAAATTGTTCACATTTCCGAATCGTCAACAAGAAACACTGACACGTTTGTAGACAGTGCAGCTCTGCTGCAAGGCCAGGTACCTTTATTACTTGTAAGTGGAGAATTTATATCAAATGTAGCTATAGCCATATTTTCTATGTATTAACTGATTCTGTTTATTTCTAATATTGAAAGAAAATAAGGACTGGTTCCTGTAAAGGAGTGTCTACTTCAGCTGTTCCAGGTTTTGCCAGACCTGTTGTTTCTGCTGTTGGGTTAAAAAAACCCTCAACCCTTTTCTGCAACCTTCAAAATTCATGACCAGCTTCAGGCTGCAGCCGTACCTGGCCTGTCGGAGGCTGAGGGGCTGTCTATGGTAATGATCTGCCACCTTCATCTGCGGTGACCTCTCCGGTTTCGGCAGCTGGAATGCAGGCGGTATCTGTATGTAACAATATTTTCCTCAATTTTGAGGCTCTCCGCTTTCCCTCAGGAGATGAGCTGCACAAACTGAAGTCACAGCCGGGGATCCCGGGGCCCTGAGCAGCAGCAGTTCTTGCTCCCATTGCTTGGCTAGCAAGGGACACCGTCTTTTCCCCTCACCCCAAAAACGTGGGGTGACAGGACCTCGAGAAGCACAAGCAGCCTGCAGCGAAGTGGGCTCTGTGCCGAGCTGTGATTCCGCATCTGCAGTTCTTCGGGGGCTTAAATCCCACCTGGCAGGCCAGGTAAGTGCCGCTCCGTTCTCTGTAGTTGGTGCTGTATCATGTGTCTCCCCCAAAAGAGCATGTCGCTGGGAAAAAGAAATTCAGAATGACTACGCTCAGTGTATAGCGGTGCTCTTGGTAGGGAGCGCAGGGGCTGTGCGGATGCGTCTCTGGGAAGAAGTGGCGCAAATGCAACAAATACAAGCAGCAATTAGCAGCGTGGGAACTAAGCCCATCTCCCGGCGGTGACGAGGAGTGCTCTGTGCTTCCGCCCTGCCCGCCGGGGGGTTCATCCTGGCTGGGTCTGGGCGCTCCTGCCCGTCTCCAGGAACGCTGCCTGATGTGGAGCATCGCTCACAATAATTTGCTCGGGAGAGCTATAGCCATCATGTAAACATTTACAGGGGAGGGGAAAAGCGTGTCTGGGCAGTGATGTGACCTGCAGCATGGATGTCACCGAGCCACAAAGTCACCTTCCCACTCGCCGTCCGAAGTGCGACCTGGGGCCGGACTCCGACGCCCCTGGCGGTGCCCGGGCACCGCTCTGCGCTCTCACGGCCGCCGGGCGATGCCGTGGCTGCTCCGAGGGGCCATGGGCAGCCTCCAGGTGAATGTCGTAAGCTGCGATGAGCAAAAGGAGTCCTCAGACCACGTTACCTGCCCATTACGGGGGGTGACTGATGAGAGGACCTCATGTATACATTACAAATGTATCATTACAAATACACATTAATCAAACCGTCGTTAGATGGCTTTATTGGCATTTGCTCTGATGTGTACTTCTGCCTTTCCCGGTAATATATGGACCGAGAGACTGCGGCGACTAATGAGGGACTGAGCAGGGATGGATGAGCCAGGTGGGACTCTGTTCTTTCCTTGAACCTTCTTGGCTAATGGTGTCATGCCCCAGTGAGATGAGCACGTTTGCTCAGCACAGAACAGGCTTTTTGTTTACATGGGTATTAGCACTCATTTTAACCATGGAGTCCCTTTTACCTGCTCGTGGAAAGCTCGTGAGTCACTTAGGAAACCAAGCAGTGATTTACCAACCGGCTTCCCTTGGGGCCTTCCCACCCTGTTTTGCATCCCAGACCCAGAACTTGGTTTGAATCTAAATACACAGGAGGTGCCAGGCCCTTGGGGCAAGTGAATGCTGCAAAAAAATCCATATTGTGCACTTCACAAACTGGTTTCAGGATTTTGAGAGCTGCCACCTTCGTTTCTCCACTTCTAATTCTCTTAGAATCACAGAATCACTTGGGTTGGAAGAAACCTTCAAGATCATCAAGTCCAACCATAAACCTACACTACCAAAACACCCCTAACCCATGTCCCTCAGTACCACGTCTGCCCGGCTTTGAAATACCTCCAGGGTCGGCGATTCCACCACCTCCCTGGGCAGCCTCTTCCAATGCCTGAGAACCCTTTCGGTAAAGAAGTTTTTCCTAATATCCAACCTAAACCTCCCCTGGCACATCTTGAGGCCATTTCCTCTTGTCCTGTTGCTTGTTCCTTGGGAGAAGAGACTGACCCCACCTGGCTATAACCTCCTTTCAGGGAGTTGTAGAGAGTGAGGAGGTCTCCCCTCAACCTTCTCTTCTCCAGGCTAAACCATCCCAACTCCCTCAGCCGCTCCTCATGAGACTTGTTCTCCAGACCCCTCACCAGCTCCGGTGCCCTTCTCTGGACACGTTCCAGCACCTCAATGTCTTTCTGATACTGTGGTGCCCAAAACTGAACACGGCACTCGAGCTGCTTAGTCATCAATCCTTTGCTTTTCTTTTAAGCATCCTAGTTTGCTAAATTACAAACATGATTTCCTACTTGGCGGTTGCTTTGCATCTTTTGTACTTTAGCTCTGATTGTGCTCTTGTGCTCTTATTGTCCCAACTAAAGGTAGCGTGAAGGCACTTGGTGAAGAATCACCTTGGACCTTTCTGGCCACCGCAGGAGCAGCACGTCTGCTCGCCCCTGCCTGGAGCACCCTGCTGCCGGCCCGGAACCTTCCAGAAGTTCTGCAGGACCACCTGCGGCTGCCTTTTCCATGGTCTGTCAGGGATGGAGTCAGGAGGAAACGGGGGTACGATTTGAGGGGCCCCCAGCCGCAAATTAGGATCTGAATTTCAGGTTTTATAGAACAGTCTGAAAGTGGTGAGTGTTTTTCCCCTATGTATCTCCAGGAAAAATTGTTTACTTTTTTTTTCCTTGTTTCCCTGTGAGTCCATTTCACTTTCTGAGCTATCTCCTTCTGTTACTTGCGACGGGTGACGTTCCTTACAGCTTGCTTTCGGCCCTGCTGTGTCCTGCCCTCCCTCCCCATGGCCTCCCTCGGGGGCTGGCAGAGCCCCACAGCAGCACCCAGGGATGGAGGCGGCACGGGAACTGCACCAGCGGGACCCGCGTCCCCTCCTGGGTGGCACCCGCCGCGTGCTGCCCCTTGCTGCGGAGCATGCGCGAGTGATCCCACTCATCCGCTCACCCGTGGTCCCTGGGGGGGTCTCCTGCCCTGGGAGCTGTGGAGGGGCACGGGGCCACCCCCGACGGTGTGACAGCCGCGCTGCCAGCGCGGGTGCTCACGGTACCGTCCCCTTCTGCCGCACAGCCTGGCCGAGCTCTGCTCCCTTGGAGGCAGCCTGCAACCCTGGCCACTGCTGTGAGCACGTGGAGTACGAAATCCAGCCCTTTTCTCATAAAAAAAAAAAACAAACAAAAAAAAAAAACAACTTATTGTAAATATCACTACACTGGCGCTTGTTAATTTTTTTTATGCCACTTCACTTAGTCATTTTATTCTTCATCATTTAAACCTTTAGCAGCTGTTAAGGAAGAAAATGGGGACGCAGAGCCTTTCAGAGCCTGGAGAATGGTTTCTACGTCCTTCCATCACACTCAGCCCGCTTGAAATACCCACTCGAATGGTTTATGCTTTAAGTGTAGTGCCTTAAGATCTGACAAATGCTGGTTTTCGGGCAGGCTTGGCTGGGAAGGTGGCGACGGGCTGTGGGTATGGCAACCACAAGAAACGCAGGAGGCTCTCGCTGGTGTCACACATAACGCAGGGCTGAGGAAAGGAACCGCGGCTCCAGGCTGCGTCACTGCTTCACCATCCCACATCCCAGGGGTTGTGATGCTGGCGGAGAATCCGGGGAATCACACTGAACTGGCGAATCAAGTGGAAGCACTTTTTTTTTTTTTAATCATTGTTTTTTCTCTACTGAAATTTTACATGTTTTTACTCCTTGGAAAAAGCAGTCGCTCATACAGCTAAATAATACATTTACTTCCCCCTCCTCTGCACTTTGAGGTCCGGCTGTTGCCGTTAGGGGTGCAGCAGCTTCGGCGCAGCGAAGCGGGGAGCGGGGGCCGGCGGTGGCACAGAGGGAAGGCTAAGAAATTATGTAAATGATCACAAGGAAATAGATGCCAAACATTTCTGCATCACAAAGCTTGGTGTTCAATATAGAATCATAGAATCACAGAATCACTTGGGTTGGAAGAGACCTTCAAGATCATCGAGTCCAACCATAACCTACACTACCAAAAACACCACTAAACCATGTCCCTCAACGCTACGTCCACCTGTCTTTTAAATTATATTAAATTTCAAATATATTGATGAGTGGAGCATGTTTGTGCATGTTAGGGGGTTTTATGAGTATTTTCTAATTTTTTTTGCTTTAGAAGAAGTGGCTGAGCCTGGGGTGGATCTGCTTCTTGCCAAACAGGGACCAGGGGGGCGGTCTCCTGCTCCCCGGGTAAAGGCAGTGCCGTGCGTTGCTAGGAATTTTTAAACAAATGTGCAGTTCTTCTTTTTGCTTCGTATCTGCTCAGCAATGAAATGAGAAATTCATTCTGAGGACAGAGTTCTTCTAGCAAAAGCACTTCAAAGTCTACCTGGAGACAAATGGGGATGCATAATTTAAGCAATAAATGTTTTTCTGGGCGTCGTGGCGCCCAAAGAGGGGCTCCCACTCCAGCTTCTCTGTGAGGTTTTACGTTGTTTCCCCAGAACTTTCCATAAACTGACGAAGGGACGACACCGATAAGAAGACGAGGTCCTTCCCAGAGCCTTAGAAATGACCCAGAAGCTCCGGTTTTCAGTGTCTGTCTACCCTGCGCTCCCATTTGAGCCTGGCCTCATTAACATCATTTTATTTCCACAGCAAATGCAAGGGACATCGTAGCCGAGAAACCATGGTCCTGCTGTGGCACTCGGTTTCGTAAATACACCTTGGATTATACGCCGGAGCGGTGTGTGTCGGCTCTTGCAGCTGTTCCACATAAATCCCCCCCGTCCCGCGCACTGTGAGCGAATACATTATTTCATCAATGAAGATAAAAGACCGTGCTATGTAAAATAAAGACAATCAATACTAATAGCAGAGCAAAACATACAATTCTCGTTTCCATCTTCTGCTGGGCTATTATCAATATCAAAATACTCCATCTGTATGCGTGTGTATTGAATAATTCAGAGAAAAATAGGTTAAAAATGTTAACAAGCGTAGCTCGTCAGTAGAAACATGGTTTCGGTGCTTTGCTTTCTTCTTTCCTTCTATTGATATTCTGAATTCACAGAGCAGGGCTTCCAGGGGGCTCAGAGAGTCCCTTGGGGCACTTTGGGGTCCTCCTGGGTGGCAGCCTGGGAGAGCCCCCCAACACCTGGGCAGCAGAGGAGGCTCCGGGTGCAACAGCTGAGGCTTCTTCCACGGCAATAATCCAGGAAAAAAATTCTAGATTTGCTGAATTGAATCAAATGAATGTTACAATATAGTTCAATAATTGCTTTCACAGGAAACGTACTTTAAAATGAACAAATCATTTTGACAGAAAACTCTGAGAAGCTAAAGGGAAACTCATGCAACTTTTTTTAAGGGCTTCAATACATCGTATCCTATGATTGACCATTAATATAACATATATTTAAAATACCTTTGCTGAGCCTTTCTTTTTTTTGGTTTTTTTTCTTATTGTTTAATTTCTGTTTAATAAAATGTTGATGGGGGATGAGTAATAACTTGTCTTTGGGCATCTCAACAGCAATCATTATTTTCCACTTAAAATTAAATTACATTTAAGTTTTGGTTATGTACATTTTAATAGCAGCAAATGTTACACCATTATCTTAGTATACTGTAATTTATCACCTCGGAAAATAAATAAATAAACCGGTCGACTAAAGACAGGCAGTAAACTACCAGGACACAGAGACCAAAGGAAAATATTGATTTGGGTGGCATTAACGGGGCCGCGCAGTTGTGTGTCACAGACCCACAGAGTTAAAACCTGAAGTTCTAATTAATTTGATAAGAACTTCCTCACTGTATAGGGCAACAGAGCTGGTGAGGGGTCTGGAGAACAGGTCTTATGAGGAGCGGCTGAGGGAGTTGGGATGGTTTAGCCTGGAGAAGAGAAGGTTGAGGGGAGACCTCCTCACTCTCTACAACTCCCTGAAAGGAGGTTATAGCCAGGTGGGGTCAGTCTCTTCTCCCAAGGAACAAGCAACAGGACAAGAGGAAATGGCCTCAAGATGTGCCAGGGGAGGTTTAGCTTGGATATGAGGAAAAACTTCTTCACCAAAAGGGTTCTCAAGCATTGGAAGAGGCTGCCCAGGGAGGTGGTGGAATCGCCGTCCCTGGAGGTATTTAAAAGCCGGGCAGACGTGGTGCTGAGGGACATGGATTAGTGATGTTTTTGGTAGCGTAGGTTTATGGTTGGACTCGATGATGTTGAAGGTCTCTTCCAACCCAAGTGATTCTGTGATTCTATTCTATGATTCTATTTAAAACACAGCCTGGGAGTCCAGCTGCACGAGAGCAAACTTTCTGAGTTGCTGCCCCCTTTTCCATGCCAACTGTCTCCTCACCGTCCAGGAGAAGACCACCCATCTTCTTTTCAGGCTTGGTACCTCCGAACTCCTGCTTCATCACAAGCCGGCCTTCTTCTGTAGATGGAGGAGGTTTCCGGGGCGGTACAGAAGCCGGGGGCTCCTGTGGCCCCAGCAGAGGGGTGGGATGGTGAAGCCTCCTGAGGAGGTGCAGCCAGGTGGTTCTGGACCCAGCAGAGCACGCCCCGGTCTTTCTGCCGAAGAGCGCTGCGCTGTTCGGGCTGCTGCGATGGAGACCTTTGTCTGATGAGTGTTCACATCTGACGAAAACGATCCGCATGGCTTGCTTTCCCACCGCCAGCTTCTCGTGGATTTAGGGTGGCACATGGAAAATCCCAGAGCCAGATGGCTGGAGAGCTGCCGTCTGTCTCCCCGTGGTGCGGGATGAGGCTCCGGCTGCACAGTTCCTCAGTGACTCAGGGAACTGGAAAGATGGTGTTTAGCTTAACACCACGGTAAGTACCATGACACGGGTGTTTCACTGACTGATGCAAAATGTTTTGGGAATCCTGCCCAGAGTGATAAGCTGCTGCCAGAACAATACTTTTGGGGGGGAATTGCAGTCGAAGGAAAGTGTCAGGCTGGTATTTACATCCAGAAAATGCTACTGATATAAACTTTTTTCCAAAGCTAGCTTTTAATTCAATAAAGTTGTCCCCTCAAACCATTTTTATTCTAATCCTTGAGAGGAGAGAACCTCTTAAGTCCAATGGAAAATGTAATAAACTTTCACGTTGTGGGCTCCTTTTCCTACTTCGGTAATAGCTGTCAGCACCTTTCTTTCCCCACTTTAACCTTAACAAGTTAATACGCTGCACTGCCTCCAGCCTGTGCTGTGATTATTAATTAAGAGACCCTTCAGAATGGATTTTTGTTCCTCTTTTTGTACAGTGGGAACAGCCATTCACGTTTCCCGCAGTCCGGTGAACATCTTTGGGTGGGACCTTCGCAGGGGAAAACCTGCCTCTTTTCGGCCGTTTCAGCGGGTGTCCGCAGCCCCTTGGCACAGAGCACCAGCGTTGTCCTGTGCTGGGCTCACCTCCTTCCCAGGCGCCACGCGGGGACAGGGGGCGCAGAAGCGCTGCTAGGAGTGAGAGCTTCCTCCACCCCGATTCCAGCTGTTCCCACGCGGCAGCAGACGCACTTGAACTCTGCCTGCGGCTCTTTCTGCAGGAGGCACAGCACGGGTCTGGGCTGACCTGCTGGGAAGCAGCTCTGCGGAGAGGGACCTGGGAGTCTTGGTGGCCAACAGGGTGCCCATGAGGCAGCAATGTGCCCTGGTGGCCAAGGCGGCCAATGTCATCCTGGGGGGGCATCAGGAGGAGTGTGGCCAGCAGGTGGAGGGAGGTCATCCTGCCCCTCTGCTCTGCCCTGGGGAGGCCACAACTGGAGTCCTGTGTCCAGTGCTGGGCTCCCCAGTTTAAGAAGGACAGGGAGCTGCTGGAGAGGGGACAGCGAAGGGCCGTGAAGATGATTAGGTGGCTGGAGCATCTCTCTGATGAGGAAAGGCTGAGGGAGTTGGGTCTCTTAAGCCTGGAGAAGAGAAGGCTGAGAGGGGATCCCATCAATGCCTATGAATATTTAAAGGGAGGGGGCCAGGAGGAGGGGGCCAGGCTTTTTTCAGTGGTGCCCAGTGACAGGACTAGAGGGAACGGGCACAAACTTGACCATAGGAAGTTCCATCTGAACATGAGGAGGAACTTCTTTCCTTGGAGGGTGGCAGAGCCCTGGCACAGGCTGCCCAGAGAGGTGGTGGAGTCTCCCACTCTGGAGACATTCCCAACCCGCCTGGATGCCATCCTGTGCCCCCTGCTGTGGGTGACTCTGCTCTGGCAGGGGGTTGGACCAGGCGATCTCCAGAGGGCCCTGCCAGCCCCGGGATCCCATGATGTGAGCTGCACATCAGCTGCTTCTGCTACAGCAAATGGTGCCGCCAGCCCCCGTCCGCTCCCGGCATCCCGGGGGCAGCCCGTGCGCCAGGCGAGTGGTCGGGGTGAGGTAGGTATATGGAGCCCGGTGCTTAGCTGCAGCTCCTCATATTGAGGTCTTAACGCTTGGGTAAAATCCAAACAACCTTCCTGCTGTCTTATGGCAGGCAGGGGCCGCACAACCCTCGCCTGGTGACGGTCCCCCCGCAATGCAACCCTGCTCCCTACACGCTGGATTACACAGTACACACTGCTCTACCAAGACAGATTTATCAACTGTGCAAATCAATATGTTTCTTAAATTAACTGGACTAGGGCAGCGGCGAGGCTGCCTGAGCCAAATGCAATCTCACGCTGCCACGGACAAACATGAACTATAACGCTTTCCACAGGCTGATAAGCCCCGTCTTATTCGGTGTCTTTGTTCTGCCATTCTTCCCGCGCTGCCCCGTTATTAACAGGGGCTTCACTCCCCGCCTTTTGGCTGAATTTTGTGTTTCCTGTAGGTGGGTGGGAGCAGCCGGTCACAGCTTTCCGCCGGGGCCGGGGGCTGCTCTGCGCACACCCCCAGGGACGTCCCAGGCACATCCCCTGGCTCAGCCATGGTTCTCGGGCAGCGGCCACCCTCGGGTCTGCAAGACACTCCCCTCCCCGGCACCCCCTCTGCCCCCTCTCACCCAGGCAAGAAGTTTCCAGGTTGCACCTTCCTACGCCTTCCTCCAAGTACACCCACCCTGTGGCATTCACCTTGTCTGCAAAACAGGTCATTTTATCAAAGACTAAAGTTACGGCATTAGAGATGAACGCTCAGAGAAAGTTACAGCTTAGCTGCACATCAGTAATGGGCCGCACAGATTATTTGGCTATTTTTTTAATCACGTAGCTATTTGCTGTGGTATTCTGCGTGCATTAGGCACAGCATACTCTGGCTGAATGCCTGTATTTCAGCATCACCGTAGTGATGAAAATGGGAAAGACAAGTGATTCGTTTCTCAAAATTAACCGTATCCCCACATTTCAGACAACTGGCCGTGAGAAGATGCCTTGCGCAGCACTTCAGACATGTTACATGTGAGACTGATTGAAAGCTGGAAATGAGCCTTAAAGAAAATGACATAAAACTATTTACCCGTATTCAGCAGCGGCCAGCAGGACTTCGTGCTGATGTACTGTCAACAGATCTCCTCAGCCTTATGTTTAATTCAGTGCTGAGCTTGTAGTGGAATAACATCAAGTCAAGCTTTTATTAAAATTTCCTTACTTCAAGTCTCAAAGCAACCAGTGTCATTAGAGTTTAAGCATGGTGGTGAATCAGGAACCAGGAGAGCTGTTAGGTGGAACAAGAACGTTTCAGGATTAGCACTGCATTCAATTAACTGTCTCCCACCCTTTATTCAGCAGCTCCGTGGGTGCGCTGGGGAGGGGTCTCCCATCCAGGCACCCTCAACCTGTGTCCAGATGGGCCACCGTGGCCGAGCAGAAGGTGGGCTCTTGCTCCTGACCAAGCAAGGAGGATTACCAAGGACTGCCAGAGGCTCCCTCTTAGCATCTCACAGGTTAAAGGGAGTAGTGGTCCCTCCGTCCCATTTTATCTAAATACCTGATGCGTTTGGCACTGCCCAGTCATGGCAAGAGGCTTCCGTCATTCCGGAGCAGAAGCGACCTGTACTGCACCGTAGGCTGGAAAGAGGTGGGTTTGCTCACACATTCCGATCAGGATCTCTGATGGCATTCCCTAATCCGTGTGGCTGAACGTGGTCTGCTTTTCTAGTGTGAAGCAGAAGGAGCTACAAAGCCAGCACTCTCAATCACGGAGATCAACCCACCCCGACAGCCACGTAGTCATTAGATACCAGAGAATTTTTAATCACAAGGTTCATTTCACAATCAGGAGGAAGAGCAGTTAGGGGTTTTTTTATAAAATAAAAAATTTAGGGGAAAGGAAAAAAAAAAAAAAAGAGAGGGAAGAATTTAAAATGTCCATGTAAAGGTAAATATTTGCAATGAGAATCTTAACAACCTAAGCTGGGGAGAACTATTTTAAGTTTTCCACAACACCGAGAAGCCATGAGCCCCCGGAGATGGGTGAACCAATGCAGGTGGTCACTGCCCTCAGCCCAAAGCCGAGGACACCCAGGAAGGGGCTGGAAGCCTTTCCACCCCCTTTGGCATCCCCTGTGCCCAGGGCTGGGAACTGCTCTGACCCAACTGACCAACTGCTCAGACGCTGGTGCCTGGGGGGGGACCCGTGTTCCGCCGGTGCTGAGTTCCAGACATCCCGCTTTGCTGCGGAGAGGCAGCGTCTCCGGCGGCAAGCGAGAGGACTCAGGATGGCAAAGAGAAAAGGACTTTTACTGTTAACAACAGCTAATAATACACTTTATTAAAAGACTGGAAGAGGCCCTGGCTGTATCAGACACAGACGTATGAGCCCCTGGGGGCTGCTGGAGTCGCGGGGGGCTGGTGCACCCCCAGCAGAAGCCGTCCCCATCGGCTCCGCTCTGGGGTGCAGCGGGCAGCCCTGTCCCACAGGGAGGGGAGTCCCGGCAGAGCCCCGCTGCTGGCAGGAAGGGGAGGACAGACTCATTTTCTGACAGCGCGTTAAATTAAAACATACTTCTTGCCTAATTCCTTACATACCTGCCTCTGACACATCAGCGTAAAGAAAAAGCCAGATTGATTGTCAGGTTGGTTTTCCTCATGTGGTGACTCATAACAGCGCTGCACCGCCAGCACCCGCTCTGCTGGATTCTAAGTAATATTACGGAACAAGCAGTCAAGGATCTCCTGAACTTTACAGAACTGAGCCAAGACATGCCTTGAGCGCTGCCAGGGTCTGTGGTACCTCACAGGCAAAAAAGATTGTTGAAGACGGTGCGTTTCCATCTTTCCAGTGATCGGTGCAGAAGGCAGCAGAGTGCCTGCGTGACCGATGGTACCTACACCTCTTGAGACGCTTTAACGAGTAGGAACCTTCTTGCATGATGTCTGCAGGGCTGCGGGGCAGCTTGGAGGGCCAAAAGGTGAGTGAGTGACAGCATTTCTGCCATCCCAAGAGAGGGATCGGGCAGGAGGAACCCTCCTCCTCCAGTCCCCACATGTTTAAGGGACACGGAGGCACCTCCATGTAGGAGTCATGTCAGAGACGACCTGTGTGGAAGAAGCTCCACCAGGGAGGAAGAAACGGCAACGGTGGGAGCTGAGTCCCCACCGCTACCAGTCGTGTGTGTTTGTTTCTCTGCTTAGGTGGATCAGAGGGACACCAAGGAGCAGCGAGAGCATGAACAGGATTAGTGCGCTCACACTCACAGTCCTTTGTTCTTGCGTTGTGACAAACCGCACAAAACTGCTGCATCTGAGCAAATGCCTGTATCCACAGCACAGGGACCTCTGCCGTGTCCCGCTCATGCCTTGTTCATAAGAAGCTGTTTTCTGGTGATCCCAGGTTTTAACACTCGACGACTTCTCCTGAGCACGTAAGGATTGGTGGCTCGTCCCCCCGGGGCTGCGGTGCTGCCACGGTGGCGGGGCTGGATCAGGGGTTACCGCTCTGCTCCCCGCGGCGACACGGGGCGGTAGGACATAAAACACCCGGCTACAGGACGGAAGTGACGAGAAGGGCACCAGTGTGGGTGGCAGACCGTGGCTGGGTGAAGAGCAGGTCTCACACTGTTCGTCCCTGCGGTAGGTGTTTCCCATGGTGTTCCACAGAACCGCAGAGAGAAAGCTGCCTGAAATACTCTGCCTTCAATCAGCGCATTTCATTCCTCTAATTTCTAATTCTTCTAATTCCTCTAAGGTTTTGCCTTCAGAGGGTTCCCCATCCCCTTCTTTGCTGTGCTCACACTGGAGAAGATCCCTGCATGCACCGAAACCCCCAATTCTTTCTGAAGTTCATCTTTCCCTCGGCACCTCCCAGTAAGCGCTGCCGCGCGCCAGCCTTGTGCTGGCCGCACGGGGACCCTTCAAAGCACACGGCTTCAGCCAGCCCTGGCACTGCCACCCGCACGGCCAGCCAACCCCCAGCCAGGTCTAAACAGCAACCAGGCAGATAATGAAGATAAAGACGTAAAAAAATCCCTTTTCTGGAAGGTATGACTTGTTTGAATAGAGTTTCCTATGTGGGAACATGAAAACTGACAAATGGGAATAATTTCATGCAACATGTAATTAAACTGTACAAGTTATTATTACTAGGAATTGCTATGGCAAATAATTCGTACGAATTCTGAAGGAAAGGAAAATACACACAGATAACAACAATACCTGGTTATCTGACTGACTGCTGGAAAGCACCGAATCGGGAAGTCTTGCAGCTGGGACATTTCTGGCTCATTTTCCCTGAAACTGAACGTGGCTCGCTTTTGGTTAGGTTTTCTTACATTCGTATTTTCCATGGAAATTTGGTACCCTCTAATCTAAAAGGTAAAGTTTTTAATTGTTATTATTTTTGAGTAATTAGAGTAGAACACTCCTGCTATAAGATTTTCCATCCCTCCCTGCCTTTCCCCTGGGAAGGATCTTCCCTGGGAGATGTAGCAAGATTCTTGAATATATTTTGACCAATGTGAAGATCGCTTTGCACTGAAAGAAGCTGTTTCCAGAAAAATTTTAACTGATCTCTTTGCCTTAATTTTGGCCTTTAGTTATCAATGTTTAGTTACTAATGGTAGCTTAAATCAATAATTACTATCTATTGATAGTACTTAGATTTATACTTACTCACTTATGTGTTATATATTTCTGATACTTAAGTAATTACTTATTATGTAACTTGTTTACTGACTTAGTTTATTGTTCAGTGAGTTATTGAGGTGTCACTACTGAATCCCAGTCATGGGTCTCAGGCTGGGGGGGGGTGACCAGCATCTGCCTCCCACCCTCGCCCACTGCTCTGGGAGCCGGGGGCAGCCCCCAGCAAGGCTCCCACCTCTAATTAAAGGGCTGACTCGGAGCATTCCCAAAAAAAGCAGCTGTACAGCGTCTGCTAATGTAACAGCTAAATGGGATTTGGAGTTAAACAGTGATTCACACTTCTGAAAGGTTTATAGCTTCAAGTCTATTAATTATGACAAACTGATTACTTCCCAGCATTTTACAGCACTTGTAGGGAAAGGTATTACGTGGCTTAAGCAGATACATTCCTCTCGGTTCCCCAAAGGTTTTTTCCTTAATAAATTTGGCATTTTGAAAATTTATCACTGCCAGCGGAGTTAGAAAGTGGTCTTCACTTTTATTTTTTCATTCTTTTCATAAGTGTTGTTTTATATGAAAAGAAATAGTCACCTACTGAACAGCAACAGCCCTCTCTGATAAAAAGCTTTGCAGCTTTCTTTCCAGTTCTCACCATTTTACACTCGTACATTCAAAGAGAGTTTTCCGGCTCGACGGTTCAGCAGGGACAGCAAAGACTTCCTTGACTTCTTTTTTTAATGTTTAGGCTGAAAAATGGAAATGAAAAACTGATGAGAAAAGGAGGAGTTCAAGTGCATTTTGTTTGCATTCTGTCCACTTAGTAATGAAATCATCTAAATAAACCACATCAATAAAAGAGTCAATGTGCTCTGGCAGCCCAGAACCCCCCCACCCCTGGGCTGCATCCCCACAGCGGGGGCAGCAGGGCTGGGGGGGGATTCTGCCCCTCTGCTCTGCTCGGGGGAGACCCCCCCTGGAATCCTGGGTCCAGCTCCGGGGGTCCCAACAGCAGGAGGACACGGAGCTGTTGGAGCGGGGCCGGAGGAGGCCCTGGAGATGCTGGGAGGGCTGGAGCCCCTCTGCTGGGAGGACAGGCTGGGAGAGCTGGGGGGGGTCAGCCGGGAGAAGAGAAGGCTCCGGGGAGACCTTCCAGCCCCTGCCAGTGTCTGAAAGGGGCTCCAGGAAAGCTGGGGAGGGACTCGGGATCAGGAAGTGGTGCCATAGGACGAGGAATGCTTTTACACTGAAAGAGGGGAGATTTAGATGAGATATTAGGAGGAAATTGTTGCCTGTGAGGGTGGGGAGCCCCTGGCCAGGGTTGCCCAGAGCAGCTGTGGCTGCCCCATCCCTGGAGGTTCAAGGCCAGGTTGGACGGGGCTTGGAGCAGCCTGGTGTGGTGGGAGGTGTCCCTGCCCAGGGCAGGGGGTGGCACTGGGTGGTCTTCAAGGTCCCTTCCAACCCAACCCATTCTGTGATTCTCTGAATTTAACAATTCCCCTTTGTTTCTCACAGCACCTCGAGTGACGGGTCAGCCACAGCCCCTTCTGGTGGCAGCGGTGTGTGCCTGAGCCCAGGAGATCGGTGGCCCCGGCCAGCTCTGCCCCGGGGAGCGGCTCCTGCGGCACAGACCCTGCCTGCTACCTCGCACGTAACGAGGCCAAGTCCCGTCCCAAGCTGAGCAGCCCCGTTTGGCTTCCGAAAGTGCTCCCGCCCTGTGTCACACGGGAGACGGGCAGACACCAGCCCCGGCACTGCCCTGAGAGCGCACCGGCCAGCCCCGTGCCAGCCCCGTGCCAGCCCTGCATCTGTGCAAGGCCTGCATCGTGCAAGCCCCGTGCAAGGCCCATGCGCGGGAGCTTCATTTCATGGTGCCTGTGAGTGTTTGGGCCTCCGCCCCCCCCTGCCTCTGTTTTGGGGACTCCGCAGGTCGCCCCCCCTCCCCGTTCCCACGGGCAGGTCCGGGTTCCGCGGGCAGATACAGCCATGACCATCCCGGTCCCGCTCCCTTACGCCCGCCCGCAACACGGCGCTGGCACGTCGGCACTCCAGGGGACACGCTGGCACGTCGGCATTCCAGGGGACACGCTGGCACGTCGGCACTCCAGGGGACACGCTGCTCAGGGAGCGCAGCGACAGCCTCTTCCCCCCGGGACGGGGGAGCTGGGGGGGTCCCTTTCCCAGAGCGGGGCAGAGCGCACGCAGGGAGCCGGGAGACGCTCTGCCCCTCCCCGGCTCTGCCCAGCCCAGAATCCCTCTTCCTTGGGACTGTGATCCTAGCTGTGCCCCTTCTCCTGCCGGGAATCCCACCCCCATTCCAGGGGCAGCTGGCTCCCCCCGGCCTGGCCCGGCCCCCCCTGCCCGGGCACAGCGACCGCAGCGCCCTGATACCCAAACGCCGCAGCGAGTTCAGTAAATCACCGCCCAGCAATTAAAAAAAAAGCCAAACACGTGGCTCTGGGGTGAAGAAGCTGCAATAAAACACCTGTGTGACCTTCCCAGGGGACCAAAAAACCATTTTGGGGTGAAATGGTGGGGAAAACTCCATTTTCCCTAGGAGCATCGTTCCAGCGTGGGGTTTGCAGCCAGCTCCTGTAATTGATTGCAAGTGTCCGTCGTTGCCAACTATCCGCTAGATTATTCAAAGGAATAATTTTCAGATTATGACTGTTTCTGTGCTGTGTATTAATCATTTACTATTCATTATTTCTGAACTGTGACTGACCACCTAAATTGAGTGCACTATTTCTGTTCTTCAATTAGGTAATTGAAATGCTCTTTAAGTCAGAGTAATTAGCAGTATGACTTTTCAGCTGAATTATTATTTACCCTAAATTAATGGAAAATTCTGGGACTTGCGAGCTATTATGCCCATTATTTGGCAGCGATCTGAATTCTGTCAGATAAAGAGTGGTATGAGTTTGTGAATCATCTTGAACAAACCTGACAGCTTCTATTTGTAAAAATATTAACCATTCTGCTTTCTGATAATTCAGCCAACTCTAACATTTCAGAATATTTCAAATGCATTTTCTAACCAACAAGGCATGTTAGTTACAGAAGCCACGGGTTCAGTGTCAGCATACTAATGCCGTCTCCTCAAGATGGTGGAAATAACTAATTTTCATGCCTTCTGAGTTCTGCTTTAGTCAGTACACCAGTAAGACAATAGCTGATCAAATGAACTGATGTGTATGCCGTATGTGCTCTTTTGGATGTCTCCATGAATTTGTTTTGATAGTTTTTGCTCCTATTTTGCGTTCACATTGGGAATATTTTCCAGCAGATGATTTAACCAGCCTTAGACTATTTAACGTCTTTACTGAAGAAGAGATCATTTAAATTCACCGTTATAAATATTCACAGTGCAAATGAGACTGCATACCTTCAGCTAAAAAGGAACGTGACGTAAGGCCCGCAGCCAACGGCTACGAAAACGCTGCTTTTTGTTCCTGAACTATATGCAGGTCCCGATTCGGTATATATTATAAAAAACCCACTTCACTTTGAGCATGTACATATTGCTGCTGGGCCTCAGGGGAACGAGTACACACGGAGCCGAGTCCCAGTCCCTCTGTCCCGCGCGCACCGTCCGGGAGCAGCTTCCCGTCAGCAGCATCGGATGAATTTGCTGCCTCTTGCACGGAATCTTAGGGAATAAATGGCCTTCACCGGAGCACAGGGTTATGCCCATCCTGTGGACAGCAGCAGGTTTGCCAGACCTCAGCGCGCCCGTCACGCCCCGCGGCAGGCAGGGAGCTCAGCGGAGCCCGGGCTTTGCCTTCGCTGCATGTTTCGTGCCAGTTTCCATAGCCAGGGACCGCAGGCTCTTGGGAATCCTGAACTGTTCCCGGGATTGCTTCAATGCTACGTTGAAACAGAGAATATGATTCAAAGATGTTGTTATTGTTGTCACTGTTACTATTACTACTATTAATTATCTATTTGCGGAAATTACAGAGCCGCCTGTAAAGTTTATCAGTGTTACTACTATTAATTATCTATTTGTGGAAACTACAGAGCCCTCTGTAAAGTTTGTTTTATCAGCGTTATGCAATAGCCCAGCCTCCCTCGCCGTCGCTTGCTCTCATGTTTAGCTGCACGGCACGATGAGAAAGCATCGTAGAGAGTGGCTATTCCTATTTTGTATTCAGAACATGAGGCTTTACGAGAGGAAATGTCTTGATGTATCTGCTATTTTATTTTTAATGAAAACATTTCTCGCACTGAAAAAAAGAGGTCACTGCACATCTCTTAGAGTACAAATTATTGCGTATGCACAGAAGATGGAAAACCACTGAGGATGGAGTCGGGGCACTAAATTCCCCACTCAATAGCACCTTTATAACATGCAAATAAGGCAAAATCAGGCACCATATTGTAGGGTTTGGAGTACGCAAAAATGTCATCCCTGGAGCAAAACCCCTCCCCTGAGAGCGCATACTGAAAAGCACAGGGAAATCAGTCGTCTTTTTGACGAAGCTTTGTAGAGGACTAGGAGGAGCACTCATGGACAAAGGACTGGAAGCTCTGATATACCAAATACCTTCCCCTTAAGGGCCTGAGTGCAGTGACTGAAAAAAGAGGCACCTTCAGAGCAGAGGAAGCGTGGTTTCTGCTCTCTCGGGCGTCCCTCAGGAGGTCCTTTGCTCTGCGCTGAATTACAGCCTTCCCTTGCTGCAGCTTGGTTCAGCCTCCTCCCTTTCCAAAGGCATGAAAGAATGAAAAAATGGTGATTTTTTTTTTTTTACTCCCTGAATTATTTGTTCAAATTTCTTTATAACTAAAGGAAAACCCCCAGCTTAACATGCAGGGAAAATGTAATACAATTTGCAAGTATTAATTTTGAGTCTCTCCTAGCACTTTGGTTCGCGGGAGCATGCACCATGGGGCGAGCGTGCTGAATGTGCTAACCAGGGTATCCAGGCACCGAGAATAAAACGGCTACGGAGCAAGACCTTTCCTTGTTGTGGTGCAATAACGTTTTCCATGTGCCTGTTGGTGTCACTCTGCATCAAATAAAGCTCCGGGTATTCCTTTAACAGCCGCCTCCATCGCTGTCCATTCCTCACTGGGGGAACAGTGAGGTTTTATTGCTCCCCCAGCCGTGGCTGCAGGAAGGAGTTTGGGGCCATTTACACAGCTCCCATGTCCCCTCCCAAGCACCATGTCCCGGAGGCTTTGACTAAGCGGAGCCAAGTGGGAAGCGACGCGTCCCAGGCGGCAGCGGGCCTGGAGGCTCAGCCCTGGCCTTGGGGCTGATCCGTGGGGCTGGCGGGGAGTGGGACCGAGTGCCACGCCAGCAGGAGGGACGCTGTCCCAGGAGCTACAACCGAGGAGATGTGACATCCTGCGTGCACGGTGGTGGGGGATGTGCTGTCCTTGTGCCACCATCCCCTGCTCTTCTCTCTCCCCCGGGGACGGCGGTTGACCGCGCGCGGGGCACCCAGCACTTTGCCTCTAGCATGGTAGGTGTGGTGCTTTGCGTAACGGGGCTATAGGAAGCACCGTATTAAACTAAATTTTATCATTTAGGTTCCTGGCGTGCCAGATGGATGGGTAGAAAGACTTCTGGCAAGGTCCATAAATCTCCTTGCTGTGCTATTAATCAAGCCCAGATTGCGCAGCTCCGGTGTTCCCGGGCAAAGGTGGAGGACAGGAGATGCTCCCAGCCCATGTTTGCTGCGGAGGTCATGGTCCCTGCCACCGGTGGGGAGCCCCGCAGCCACCCGCGGCTCACAGCAGCGGCCGAGGGCTGGCCAGAAGCAGAGGGGTTTATCTGGCAGCCGAAGGGACGCGGGGGATATCCCCGAGAGGGCTCGTGCCCCGCTCTCCCAGCCCCACCGCCGGGGCTGCCGCACTCTCCCAGGGCTGGCTGGGGCAGAGCTGAGGGAGCTCCCTGCCGCGGTGTGACTCCCCTGCTCAACGGAAGGTTGTCCTTGTGCTTTTTCATGGAAATGCAAAGCAGGACGGGAGCTTCAAGGCGCAGCTTCATTGCTGAGCTCTGTTGGCTCCTGCTGGCACACCCAGCCCGTCCCCGGGAACGGAAATCAACAGATTTGGGTTTCTGAGCCGCTAGCGCTAAAACTCAGCACTTTCTGTCTCAAGGTTTATCTCAAGGTCTGTCTGTGGCCGGTCTGTGTCTGTGGTCTGTCTGTCTTTCTGTCCCAAGGTTGTCTGTGGCCGGTCAGTAGAGATGCGTCGACTTTCACACTGAAGTGCCCTTTCTAGCAGGTTAAGTGTCTCAAAAAATTATAACAACCCTGAATGACTGGGACCGACACTTTTCTTTGAAGTTGCGAGAATATTTTCATTAAATATATTTGATTTTCCCAGATAATTCAGGGGGGAAACAAACATACCGCAGCTTTCTATATTGTAACAATATTTTGTCAAACCTTCTGCCCGTGTTTTTGTAAACGGGCTGTCCTTGGGCAGATTTCTCCATGAAGTTTGCATCTAGCGCGTCGGGATGTGGTTTGGGATGGTCAGTCACTTTGGTCTCGCTTCGGGTGCTCTTGTCCTCTCACGGAGTGGCCAAAGGCACAGCTGCTGCTGGCGCTGTCAGGACAGGCTCTTTGAACTGGGCTCACTGGGTGCGGAGCTGGGAAGGAGCAAAGCTCGTGGCGCTGCTGGACAGATGGGCTGTTCTGCACCAGCCTGAGCTCACTCGGGGCACGTGGCATCGCTCCAAACCCTCCTCCCAGTGCGGAGGTCATAGCCTTAACACTAAAAATACAAAATACAAAAAAATCGTGGTCAGCAAACACTTCACATGCAAGTCACAGATCAAATTTAATTCACATGGTTCCCTTCAGTGTAAAAATTCTCCTGCACACTGGCTGCTGCGACACATCAACAGAAATTACTGTTCAGCTGCAGCAATTAACACTTCGGGCTCAGCAAGATTTGGAATTCAGATGTTTAAAAGCATCAAGTAACAGTATCGTGTTAAATATATCCTGTGCCATATGCATGCAGCACATGCATGTGAGGGGCATGTGAGGCAATGTGTAATTTTAAAGTATTGTGTCATCCCATCAGACTGTATTTTCTTTACAGGAATAAATCTACATTAAAAAATAAAGTACAAGGCCTTGCGCCCTGTAAAAAGCAAAACCTGATTTCACCTTTTTGGGTGAAGTATTTTTCATTTGACGTTTCCTATCTCAGACTTAATGAAGTATTTTATGTGGCTCGCCCCTGCTGCTGTCCTTGCGCTGAGGATGTGACTGGAGAGGTGTGTGCAGCCTTGACTCGGCGGCTTTTTGTCAATAATGCTGTTAGTCTTGTCACGCTTTTCTCTGGGCCATCCACCGACTAAAAATACCCCTTCAATTGGGCCAAATTTCCTGAAGTGCCTCCCGTGCACACGGAGCACAACAAATGCTGCTGTACTGCCATTCCCACAAAGTACTTGTTTTTAAGGCAGCCTTTTTTTAATGTCTAACCGCAGCGTTTGGTGCCCTGAGCAGACTGGGGAGATGCTGAGAGTGAAGCTGGTTGGTAGGTGGTGTTTTTGTGGTAAGACTCTGGTCAGGTTTCCACATCTGGGCATATCCAGCCTTTTCCTTCTCCGTTGTCGCTGCCGAGTCAGCCCTTTCTTCCTGGGTTTCACTGGAATTCAATTTTGTTACTGGCTCTGAAGAGCTGCTTCTCTTCTTCAGGTCCCACCGTTACTGGAACCTGCCCTGTTGTGGGACCGGTTGCCCCCTCATCTGTTGGGACTTCAGCCTTTGATCTCCTGGCTTGGGGCTGCCCACCCAGAACAGCTCCCGCGGTCCCCGATTCCCCACTTCTGTGGACTGGAGAGCATTTTCTTCAAGTGAAACATGAGAAAAATCCAGGCGGGGTTTATTTCATATCTGAAATTGCCTAGTTCAGTTTGACAGGTTACCAGTGTAGGGGCGTCATGCCCGTTACCCTGAGCAGCGTCTGGGGTGGGTGAGCGGCTCTGTGCGGCGCAGACCGCTGGTCCCCATGGCCCCGCGTGCGTCTGCGCCTTCCTTCTGCCCCGATCTGCTTGTGGCCTCGCCATCCACTGCCAACACTTCCTACCTTGCTCCGCACGGAAAGCCAGACGCAGACCATTTTTTTTTCCCCAGGCATTTTGTGATAGCTTTTTTTCAAATTTCTCATAGACTTGGTATACTTGTAGCGTAAGGGAAACTAAAAAAATACCTTTATTACCAGCTGTTTTCAGACACGTGTGCGTCTTCCAGCTCCAGCCGCCACTGAAAAAGGCAGAGAGCACAAGGTGCACTGTTTCCGTGCACTGGTTCAGTGGGGGGAATTATACCCTGGTGCCTCTGGTCTTTTCCATCAGGCATTTTACAGAGGGATGTGCCAGCGGGCAACTAAGGCCACCCACTTCAGGTCATGACAGAGCACAGTACTAGAAAGGCCGTGCCTATTTTAATGCAGCTTTGTAGGAGTAATCTTAAAACAGCGACATTAAAAATTTTGGAATACATTGAACAGGTATTTGCCATTGCTGTTCCTACGTTGCCAGGAAAAATTAACCATCCCCCTTTGTCTAGGTCCCTACAGCTCATGACATATGCCAAGAGCTGAACAGGTTTTGCTTTTGGCAAATATTAAGGCAGAATTTTGCTCTGAGTGAGCGGCGTGCCCTAAGACGCGGCATTTCCTCCTCATCACGCAGCCCAGCGCGTCCCGGCACTGCCCCGGTTCCCACGCCGTGCCGCAGAGCGGGAGAAGGTGCTGCTGGGGTGGCTGCGGGACGAGGCTGCGTCGCCCCGGGAGAGACAGGAGCAGGGTCACAGGCTTCGCGCCTCTCCTGGAGAGCCAGGGACACTGGCAGTGCACAGGACTGGCAAGGTTTATTCTGGGGATTTTTGCACTGGGACCAGCCTCAAATTTTAATGCCGGTGCACTCTTATGCGGAGAATCAGGTGTGTGGCTAGAGGTAATTATCACCACAGCGCTGTGTAAAGGGTTCTGCTGAAATCTGTAAATGTAGTGAAACTCCATAAATTTCATGCCTAACTTTGCCTTGATGGCTGCATTTGTATGTGCATTTTATTTTTAATTTAAATAGCATTTAAATGAAACATGTCTCATCTGTTTTCACACTCCATTCCTTTTATTCTGACTCGGCCAGACCCTGCTTTTGCACAGAATTTGGCAGTGCAGCTCGGGCCCCTTCCAAGAATGAAAATAACACCCAGACAAACGGACACGTCGCCCCCATGTCGGCCTGTGTGTTTAGTGTTCGGGAGCCACGACTTAAAGAGATGAGCTTGTTTTAAGGACTGAGAAATACAGCTTGTATAAAGTCTGACAAAATTATTATATCATTAAATTCAATCTAGTTCCCTTATCACTGTTTTTACTTAGATTGTAAAAATTTTTGAGGAAAGACATATATTCAGTTTATGTGTGTGGTCATAAACTTCATGGTATCATAATCCCAAACCTGGGCTGACGTGTTCAGTTGATACCACAAACCAATTCATAAATAAAAATTATTTAATGCCTTGTGCTACCTTGGGCCTTTCCTCTCTAACTCTGGAAGCCACAGCAGAGTAAGGCTGGAAGGAAACCCAAGGGACGACCTGTCTCCTCTGCTTTCCCAGCACCTGCTCAGCAGCACCCACACCTTCCAGACTGATAGAAACCTGCTGAAACCTGGCCTCAAATCTTCCAGCCACGGGGACCTCAGCACCTCCGTCCTCATCACCAGAAGGGTTTTACAACATCTAACTTGCATCTGCCTCGTGGTAACGGCACGCCTCAGCCTCCTCTGCGATGACACCCTCCATCACAAACTCACCTTCTCTTTGCATCAGGCTGTTCCTTATTTACAGACAGTTACTATTTTCCCTTCAGTTTTTTCTTTTGGTTGAATAATTGTAATTCTTGCCGTCCTTCCTCATCAGTGCTAACTTTTAGAGCTCTGTTGACTCTTGTTGCTCCTCCGGGCTCTTTGCAGCTGCCTCGTGTCCTGCTGGATGCCTGTTGCCTAAAACAGCAGGGGGAACCTTACCTGCAGCCATGAGAGACCATCACTACTGCTGGGGAGGCTCCTCCCTGTCCCCTCCTTGAAATATAACTTAAGCCTAATATTTTGGCTGACAGTTTCATCACTGCCAACCCCTACCGCTGGAGGCAAATGTTGCTAAAACCAAAGCGTGTCTTAGATCTTTTTCCGGTCAGTACCCTGGGTGGTTATTGCTGGGACATGTTCCCCAGCTTTACACTTTATTTTACGTTTGTTCACACATCAATCCCCATTGGTATCTATTGGCTATAGCCATTATCTATAGACATAACCTTGTTCCTTTTCCACTCATATTTTTTTCATTACCTTCATCTTTTTGCATTGTACTAATGATAAAAAAAGTGAAATGACATCATCTCTATGTACAATGTGACTTGCTTCGAAAAAGCTGAAATAAGAAAGCTGAAAAAATGCAGTGGGCCTCTTTCTACTGTGCTGAATAAAGTCAGCGTGATCTCTTAAAGAAGCCCTTTGAGCACAGACACCGAGAGTACAAGAGTGTCACCAGGTTTGGAGGTGGCCGTGTGCCCATGATGGAGCATCCTCCTTGTGAACTACATTGCATTATGCCAAAAACCAGGTGAAGTGTATGAGACTGGACCCTGGGCTTGGTGACTTAGTCTCTGCCTTAATTAGTCTCTTGCCTTCTTGAAGGCAAGAAGTTCTCACATCTCCCTGCTGTTGCCTTCAAAACCTTCTGCTTCCAGCCCAGATTTCCTCACAGAAACATCAAGATAAACACCAGGGGTACAGTAAAAGATTAGCAGATGTGTAATTTTTGATTCAAAGGCTTGCCATGTTCTGGCTGAACTTAGTTTTGTCCGGTAATTCCCAAACACATCTACTTGTGATATGCAGTGTGGTAAGAAAATAAGAAATTTTTAAAACCAAAATTGCTGGGTTTCAAATTAAATGCCTTCAGTGGACCGTAACAGGGCAGAAAAAAGGATAAAGATGTAAATCACAAAATAAATAGTATCAACAATTTTTTTCTGAGTTTCTACATCTAACGGTAGAACTACTGGCAAAAAATCAAGCATCTTATATTTTCACTTAAGAAACAGAACAAAGAAATTGTTCCTCTCCATTGTGTCCATGATGCTGTGGCCCAGGAGACACCACTGCAGGCAACAGATCAGGAAGGGAGGAAATATTTCCGTGGTGAGTACTGGGAAGGAATAGCCAGCTAAAAGGTGAAAATGAAACACAAAATAAACCAATAAAAACAACAAGAAAGTTTTGGAGAAGAAAGTGAGTACCGGGGTACACTCATGGCCACGTGCACCCCTGGCTGTGGTCCAGGAGACGTTCCGTGGGGCTGATGGCTCTGCGTGACCCCCTGCCGCTCTGCCGGTGCTTCCAGGGGCCGCGGGGGGCTGCGTCCAGAACCGCCGCAGCAAAGGCTCACCCAACATCTTTGTGTTCCAGCTCCCCGGCAAAGAACCCTTACTGCAGCTGCAGATGGTTTTTTGACAAGGGATTTAATTATATTCTACTTTCTGCTTCTTCAGTTGAATACCACTCCCGTCTAACCTCTTTAATGTTTGATACATGCTACATTTTGACAGCTGATATATTGACCTTACCCGGAGAGCTGTTCCTGAATGAATATTCGTACCGCGTGTTCAAGCGCGGGAGCCAACAAATACTGAAGTTAACGCCACGCGAGACCCCCAGCTCTGCCTGCTGGCCCATGCAGCCGCTGCTGCTGCTGATGCCATCTTCTGTAAACTGCCACACGGGCCTGGAAAATTCTCCCCAGATCCATGTACGCAGGCGGAGTAGCGGCATGGCATGATGTGCTGCTTTGTGTAGGTAGGTGAGCAACCAGCTGCCTTTATTACCTGCAGATTTATAGCACAGGCTCTGTCATGGAGAAGTGACAGAGTGGAGAGGATTTTCATTTGTACCCAGCGCTGGCCTGACAAAAGTCAGCTTAAAACCTGCTTTGTTCTGATGGAAGCACCGTTAGGGCAGTAATACCTCCCTGGTCAACTTGGTAAGTCTAAAACAAATGCAAAAAAAAAAAAGGAAAAAAAAAAGCCTTGTAAAATAGAAGTGCTGTGTTACGAGCCACAGCATCGTCCTGCTTCAGTCATGAGCACTGAACATCATGAGTCCTTCTGCCATACGTAACATCTGGATAACGTTTTTTGTTAAAAGCACATCTCCTTTCTGGAGGAAAAAGGAGCTAGCGCCATGTCAAGGGCCATTTGCATTGCGGAACTCTCTTGTAGAGGGAGTCATTTTCATGGGCCTCCATCTTGCTGTATTCTGCTCAAAGTCAGGGAAATATTGCAGTTATACTCAGAGTGTCTGTAGCACACAGAGAGCTGCAATGAGATGGGACTGGAGAGAAGAGAGAAAAAAATGACATACGGGAGGAATTTTACAATGATTTCTACAATTTATAGCCTGCAGAAGCAATAAGGGACCCTGTTCTGCCACCACTTACGTAATGTATGTCCTGTGTATCCTCATAAACTATGTGGCTGCAGTACTTTGCATAGCCTTTTTGTATAATTAAGATGGAAATGGGTTTTGCTGTTCCAGCACCAGCAGGCTTCCCCAGGAGCGCAGAGCAGGAGGGGAGGATATGGCAGGGATGCGCTGGGCGCCAGCTCAGCAGAGCTGCTGGTAGCACAGGACACCTCCTGTGGAAGCAGGGACTGGACTGTGCCCACCCCAACCTCCATCCGCCTAATCCATGCCCACGTGCTCACATCTCCCATGGCCCCTTCAGAGCCACACGGGCTTCCACAAGAAACAGCAGTGGCATGGAAGGGGACCCTCAACGGACTGTGGATGAACGTTTTTCTCCACCGTTGGTCATGGCTCCTGTATGACGATCTCCTTCCCCAGGATGCCACAGCCTCGCCCCGTCTGTTGCCCTCCATCTCCACCTGGGGTGGCTCTCTGTCCCCTCCCCACTCCTGTCCCACAGCCACTGCAGCTTTAAGTGACATGAGAAGGAGGTACCTCACCGCAGCTCCCGGCGATGGTCACCTTGGCCAGTGGCAAGCATCATCTCGGTGCTACGACCACTGGATGTGGATGGTGATCCTTCCTGTCCATTTGGCCTGTGGAGTGGAGCGTGCAGCCCCCCTCGTCACTGGTGGCACTCAAAGGCAGGATTTGGCATGAATGAGAAATCGATTCTTCTTTTGAAAAAGTTGGATCAAATCAAATGAAGCACCATTTACGTGGCAGCATAAGAATGACCATGTCAGCTCAGAACAAGGGTAATATCTCGAGCTAGAATAGACCAAACGTATTTCACAGCATGGAGCTGTTTCCCAAGATATGCTGTGAACCCGAAGTTCGAATATAATGCCCTGGAAATGCTGATGTTTCCTACGTGACACATGCTCCAGCTTACTTTACACCAGGCCACCTGGACTGTAAAACAAGAGAGGGAAACCCTGGCTCACTGAAACTGCAGGTGTGTTGAGATTGTCTAAATAGGTTAATTTCTGCTATACCGCAGGAAAAAAGTTCATAAAGGATTTTTCCCATGTATTTCTGGCCCTCTGGACTCATGGTTCCTTACAAGACCACCTAAGTCCACCAGCACAGTGCTGCTGCTCTGGACCCGTGGATCTTGAAAGCGCTATTGACCCCAATACTCCAACAAGGAGCTGAAAAAATATGTCCTGCTTTTTTTTTTTTTTTTTTTCCTGACAAAGGTGATGATTTGACATTTTTCTACAACCCCCTAGGCAGCTCCTGCCATCGTGTCCGTGCTCCCTAGCGATGTACCTGAGCTGTGAGCATAGAGGGGCAGGAGCTGCACCCCTGCAAGCCTCAACGCTGCCTCTGACACCAGGACAGAGGACAGACAGGATGCCCTTGACCACCAATGCCACCCTCATGTGCTCCAGCCTTGCCACCACACAGTCCTAAAAGGCATGTGGCCATTGGAAAAGCCCTGCTTTTACAACGTAACCCTTGGGCTTTCTTTTGCCACTTTTCACCACATTTTCAGGAGCTGAATGTTTCCCGGGGAAAAAGACATGAGTTCTTTTCAAATTCTCCAGGCACAGCTTGGCTGCAGTGAAACAACTGGGCATTGTGAACACAGAAAGGAATTCTTATGCTGTCTGGATTATCAATTTCCAGGGGAAAGGAAAAGGTTAATTTAAAAGAATGAAAAAAAAAAAAAAAAAGAAGACTCAATCTCAAGCTGAAATAAGAAAGTGAACAGGAAGAATTTTGGCATTTATGACTCTTGTTGTCATAGAAACTGAACTTGATATTTCCATAGAGCAATCCATAGAGGTAACAAATACCGTACTTTATAGCAGTGATGAATTAAGATCAATTTAAGATTTCCAATACATTGTCAAAGAGATCAAATAGTGGTTTATTTTGTATTGCCAAGTTGTTATGAGAGTCCTTAAAAACTATTGCTGATATATTTAAATGAAACCTATCTGGTATTTCCAGGCTATTATTAGAATTTAGAGTGGCTGGGGGAGAGATATTACAATAGCTTAGCAAAAATTCTCAAATTTCCATCAAAAAAGAGCATGTCTCCTGGGACGCATCTCTTGTTTGCCATCACACCATCTCCTCTGCTGCCTACAGCAATGACCTGCATAGAAAACAGCTCTGGGCGGCGTCAGGGATCTCAGGGGCAGTTTCTGAGACCAAGATGAAAAGGGGACCCAGGATGGGAGGGACCTGCTGGTTTCCCCAAAGGCCTTATTTAGTAAGTCTTTTGGCAGCTGATATGACAAACATTCCTTAGGTTGCTCAAATTCTACTTATCTGTGCAGGCCTATTGAACATACGGTGGTGCCGCAGCCGGGATCTGAGGATTTCAGCCAGTTTAGCATGTCCCAGTGTGACCACTGTGCAGCTGAGACCATCAGAGTCATATATTAAAGGGGTTTTTTAACCTTTTTGATCACGAACCATTGTGTCCCATGCAGTCATGACTGTAGGGCTTCTCTGAATGCGGTTCTGCTTCAAGGTGAGCACATCTTTAAAAAAAAAAAAAAGAATCACATTTGGTTTTAAAAATTCCAGTGATGCACAATTTATCACAATTCTTTGCACATTATTCCTCATTATTTTAATATACAAGCAAGAAAATGGCCTTTATCCTGCAACACCCAAACTATTGGAACTACTTGTGCCAGGGGAGGTTTAGGTTGGATATTAGGAACAACTTCTTTACCGAAAGGGTTCTCAAGCATTGGAACAGGCTGCCCAGGGAGGGTGTGGAATCGCCGTCCCTGGAGGTATTTAAAAGCCGGGCAGACGTGGTGCTGAGGGACATGGGTTAGGGGTGGGTTTGGCATAGGTTTACGGTTGGACTCGATGATCTTGAAGGTCTCTTCCAACCCAAGTGATTCTGTGATTCTACTCTTTGAAAGGATTTATTTAGCTTCATTTCCCATCTGGATATTTTTTGCCCTTTATTAAGTATGAAGGAGAGTCCTCTGTCAAAGTTAGGTTCCCTTTGTTCATAAAAGTTGGGAACCGTGATCAAGATAGCCCTTTACCTTTTCTTTGCGAAGTAAAATGTTGACTTCCTAGAGAGTCTTTCATGTCAGGTCTATTTTCTTTCCTTTTTTGTTGTGAGCCTTGTGATTCTCAGGTTGTCCCATTGTATTTTTTTAAAAGGATCATGTCAGACCTAGGGAACGCATTTTAGCGCTGCTCTTATTAACGGAAAACAGAAAAAAATGCCTTACAGCTACACAATCTTTTTGGAGTTAACTGTTAATGCTGCCTAGACTGACCCGTGCCCATGGCCAGCACTGTCTGCTTTGGTGTCTGCCGAGTCAGCAATTTGCTGCTGCTTCACTTGGTGGGAGCGTTTTCCCGTGGTACTGACTTTGGTGCTGCTGTTCCCTTTCCTCGTTGCTTCAGTCGCTCATCTCACTCTTCTGCGGTCTCGTCTGCAAGCCAGGATGCAGAACCAGCAATGTTCTCTGTGCTGATGGGGTGAGTGACCAGGGAAGGCGATGTGCCCCCATGCCGGAGGCTGGGGGCACTGGGCAGGGACCACAAGTCCGCTTTGCAGAGGTGCTGCCACCGCTGGATTCCAGCCCCAGTGGTCAGTCTGGCCAGAAGGAGCGAGTGCAGCCTCTTTTCTTCCTGCCAACACTTGGAACATCTGAATTATGAATGCAGGTAGTCACATGCTTCCTAGGCTCGTTTATTTAGCTAATATATCACCAAATTGAAAAGTACATTTATATGGGGTATGGTGAAAGGAAAAAGACCAATACAGGGAACGTGAAATGATGCAGGGATGCTTTGTGGGCACTAATGAAGTCACATAAAAGCCTTAGGGAAGATAATGCACTGTTCTGGGCAGGATAATTCTTTGTCCCAAACATACATCCCTAAGGATGCCTTCCCTTCCTCCCTCCCATTTAGGAATGCATACGAATGAAGTGAACAGGCTGAGAGTCTGGACAATAAGTCCAGAAAATGGCTGTGGTTGCCACCGGTAAATGCTAACAGTAGGGACACATCCCTTTGGAAGTACCTGGTTCCTTTATTTTTAATTCTCACTTGGTGGAGCTTTTGCAGCACCTTTTTTTTACAACTCCCATGTGCCCTTTTGGTAGACAAGGAGAAGAAATCTCAGTACCCTCATCTGTCCTTATTAAAGTTTAAGAAAAGTGTGAGAGACTTTTCAGAATTTTACCAGAAATTGTTGAAGCTGGATAATAATCAGACCCACCTTTTGTAGGAAGCCACGGTGCTGTTCCTTCAAGTGCTGGGCTCCCCTCTCGCCCAGGAAGAGGTCAGTAAATTGTGCCATCATCGAGAGTGAAGCTAAGCAGATGAGAAATTAAAGGCTGCCGTGGGCATGACAGTGCCTGCGGAACTTTCCGTACCTTCAGCTTTCTAGAGCCTGAAAACACCTACAGGATTTTCCTGGAGCTAAAGCATGTTATATGATCAGCCACCACGTTAATATTCTGCTTTGATAGCTCTATCGATTGCCATGTTGCTGCTAAGAGCCCTGTCCCAATGCACAAAACTTGCTTATAATTTATGGAACCACATAGACTTATACTGCTGCTAATTCTGTGGCTTACTGACCTCAGCAGCTTCCGGAGGCGGTACAACTCCGTTTCCTCTCTTGTCCCTACGGCGTGCACCTATCCTGCCCACTTACACACTGCCTGGTCACATATTTTCTTGGAAAATTATTTATACTTTTTTCATATAATGTGAACCGTGGAGCTGGAAAGAAATATGTGATGCTGAAGTGCTAATATATTTCCATGTCTTGGGTTTAAGAGTGCATTTCCCAGAGAATCCAGAGGCAATTGTTAATGTCATGTCTGATTTCCTTTCTGGAGATGGAAGATGGACAAAGATTTACTAGAAGTATTCTTTTCCGTGCCAAGAGAAAGGATACACATTAGTAAGTTGACAGAAAAGATGAATCCTCTTGTGCCACTGCTGCTGTCCACTCTCCAATCTTCCTTTATAATTAATTAGCTGTCAGATCTGCTAAAACTCAAATAACGGATTACTGGGATGCAAGGCAAATTGGCCCTGAAATTAAGACCCAAGTTTGAGCTGGTCTTCTTCCTGACCTTGCAACTCTCGTTATTGATTTTGGGTAATTTCCTGTTTAGGAAAAACAAGAATAAGGTAGGAGTAACAAAGAAGCTTTTTAAGAGTCCTTCTACCGGGTGTTGCAGGGTTTCAGAGCTTTGGTACTTACGCGCGAGCTCTCTTCGCTACTTAAGTACTTTCGCTTAACTGAAATATTTACTACACATCTGCTTCTAAGCTTCAAAATGAAAATAAGGGCCTAGATTGATTGTATGTCCCTACAATAATTCGTAAAGTAAAATACAATTTGAATAACTTAACAGAATTAATAAAACTACTTAATTGCATAGCTTAACTCAATTTCCAAGACCTTATTAAAACTGAAGACATCTATGGAAAAAATACCTCCAATTTAGGTGTACGGTTGCAGTAACTGGCATAATCTACTTTATTCCAGGAAAAAATAACTTATTAAACTTGTATTTATTTAATTAACCTCTTTCAGTCTTTTTGGTAACTCTTTTAAACCTTCTGTTGGATTTTAAGGATCCCACAGCCAGTCCGATGTAGCACAAGCCCAACGTTTGGTCTGAGATGTTCCCTTTCCAGGAGGTATAGCCCCTTGCAGTTAACTTGCTCCTCTGGCTGGTGACACTTTGGGGGAGGACGGGGGCTCTGGTGTCTCTGGGGACTCACCAGGGTCCCGTCTGTGTCCTTCGGCTGCCCCAGGCTGGCTGTAACGCCTTCACCCTTCTCTCTTCTGTCCTGCTAACCCTAACAGGCTGCTGCTGGGAACGTTTCCTGGACAAGGGTGACAGAAAAGACACTATTTTTTAGGTAACAGGACATCCATGGATGGCAAACAAAGTGCCCAGCGCTCACAGAGGAAGCCTGGCTGAAGCAGAGATGGATTTTCTGATACAAGTCTGAATCAATTGGCTCCAGTGTTCTCTCAGTAATTTGGAAACCTGGGCGCTGTACAGAAGACCACTGGTGTAACACTCCCAGATTCGTTATACTTCATGGGCGCTGCTTCTGTGGAATTGCAAAAGAACAGGAAAAAATCTTGATGTGGGCAAAATATCCAAAATGCAATACTTCACCTCTTGATGTGGTTTATAAATGGTAACAGGAGAACCTTGTGCAGCTCCAGGTAAAGCTGGATTTTCAGAGCCTGCAGTGTGGTTATATGTCAGGAACGCTGTCCTGGCAAGTCCTGATAAATTACTGCTCATTCATAACAGCCTTCCATCAGCCCCATTTATACTGGAACCACCTTCCTCAGGAAAATAGAGTTACTGCTATGATAACACGACACATAGTGTTAGCATTTTTATTTTGTAAGAAACTGACTTTACTCTATAAAACGTACCGTCCCCTACAAGTGTGTTCTGCTTGCATTAAAGCACAGAAAGCTGAGAGGAGCCCTGCACTAGCATTTGCTTATCTCTTATCACAGGATCATAGAGTCACAGAATGGTTTAGGTTGGAAGGGACCTTAAAGCCCCCCCAGTGCCACCCCCTGCCCTGGGCAGGGACACCTCCCACCACACCAGGCTGCTCCAAGCCCCATCCAACCTGGCCTTGAACCTCCAGGGATGGGGCAGCCACAGCTGCTCTGGGCAACCCCGGCCAGGGGCTCACCACCCTCACAGCCAGGAATTTCCTCCTGAGATCTCAGCTAAATCTCCCCTGTTTTGGTTTAAAACCTTCCCCCTTGTCCTATGACTCCACTCCCTGATCCTGAGTCCCTCCCCAGCTTTCCTGGAGCCCCTGTAGGAACTGGAAGAGGCTGGAAGGTCTCCTCAGAGCCTTCTCTTCTCCAGGCTGACCCCCCAGCTCTCTCAGATTTGGTAACTTTGATTATCCCACGTTCAGCTGGCTGAGACTGTCTCTCCAGAGCCAGGGGACCCCCGCACGAGCAGCACAAACCGGGCAACAGCCCAACGGGGCAGCAAAAGGGCGCCCTGGAGATGAAGCCAGGGGTGACAACCAGAGCATTGCTGTCACCACGAGCAAGGGGTGACGTCTGGAAGAGGTTTGCTGCTTGTGCTGTCAACCTGGAGATGGCTTGCATGACTCCTTCTTTCTTCCACCGTTAGCTGGGCTAATAAAAAATGCTGCCTCTGGTCCAAACTCTTGAATCCATTAGGAGAAGAAGATGAGAGATCGTTTTGTGACTGGCTCAGAAGCATTCGGTCTTTTAAGGAGGTGTATGCTAACTGACTTGACGGAAACCAACTGTGGCACTGTAGGACAGGAGAAGATGCCATTTCATGAATAAATGAAATAGATGAGCGATGCTTCCTTAAAATAAAGGATAAAAATAGAATCTGAGATGTGAAGTTTGAGACACAAATCTCGCAGGCTCAAGAGATGTGTCCTGGCAAAGCGAACAGATTGTGATTTTGATCAGAATCACTTGCACAGGCATCCCTAGAAGTCAGAGAATTAATTCACATGGGAATAAAGAAAAAAGGATCCTGAATTAACTGAGTGGGAAATAACTCGAAGGTAATAAGTGTATCTTTAACATCTGCATGGAGGGATATTCCAGTTGTATGTTATATTTGCATTAGGAGACATCTCTGAAGAATTTTACAAATTACAATGTTTTGTTTCAGCTACTTTTGTTATTTAAGGAAGAGATAAATAAAGAAATAAATAAAGTTATTATTTCCTCTGTTTTTTTTTCCTTGTCTTACGTCTGGAATTTTTACCAACTGTTGCAAATACAGGCCTTTTTCTGGAGAGGGATCAGACTCCCTCAGCTCCTGCATGAGTTGTGAGCCCCAGTTTCAGTGCAGAACTAACAAACAGACGGGCAGCTCGGGGCCTCTGGGGGCTGTGGGGACCAGCAAGGGCGCACCACCCGCGTGCCCCAGGGCTGGATCGGCTCGACCCCACCTGTCCCTTATGGACACATGTCTCCGCTGGAGGGAAGGTGTTGACGACATCCCTTGGTAGCCTGCTGCTGTGTCAGAGATTGCTACCAGCTCGCTGGCATCTCCTCGCTGCATTTTAACCCCGTGGACTGAGAAGCCAGAGCTGCCTCTCCCTGCCCGCGGCACAGTGCAGACTGCCCCCATCCCTCCTGCTGCCTCCTCTTTTCCAGCCACAGCAGCCACACGTCTTCCCATCTTTCACGGCAGCTTGTGTTTCTGGGATGTCTGATTTGCCTTATCCCCTCCTCTGTACCCTAAATGGCTTAGAAATAGACGGGTGCAGGTGAGGCAGGGAAATATCACAAAGCAAAGAAATACTTTAAGCAGAGAACGTCGGGAAATGTGTTCAAGGAATTGATCCAAGCCAAAGACAAACCATCGTATGAACACTGAATCTGCAATAAATCTCGCTGCTTCTTTGTGCGCGCCAGGAATAACCCCTTTCCCGTCCTGTGAATAGTGGGATCTGACCCGCCCAGTGTCCTACACGGTCACGCCAGGACTCAGCAAAACCTCCAGTAAGAGGGCAGGTGCCCCAAAGTCTCAAAATCTCTGCTGACATTCCAGAGGATGTCCTTCCGGTGAACAGCCTGCTGCTTCCCCGCGGCCAGTGCTTCTGGTGCTCTCGGGCACGTCGAGGCGCAGCTCGTGCCTCATCCAGTGTGGAGCTGGGTCCCTCCAGCTGAAGCTCCGGGGGAGCTGGTGGAGCAGAGGGTGCGCAGAGCCCAGCAGCCCAGGGCAGGGTGGGCGACAGCACCCCCCCCGCAGTTGTTATGGTTTGAGAAAACCCGTAACAATTTATTGTCACTTAGACAATTGTTCTCTCACCTGATGACCCCTCCCCACCTGGGAAGGGGAATCGGGAAGAAAACAAAAAAACCCAGGGGTTGAAAGACAAACAGATTTAATAGGATAGACCTGCATAATTAACAGGACTAACACAAAGGAACCCATATTGATCCCGATACCCAAGTATACTGTACAAGGATTATACTCAGCCAACTCTATCCGTAGGCAGCCGTGCACTCCCAGCAGTGGACAGGGGATGTGGGACACTGCGAACGCTATGGCTTCAGGAAGAAGGGACGGGCTCAGGGATCCAGCACCAGGGCAAGAAGTCCTCTGGATCACCACCATCAAGGGGGAGCCATCAAGGGGAGAGAGTGAGCAAGGGAAAAAACCTCCCACCTCACAGCAGACTTTCTAATTTCTATTGAATGTGACATTCATGGTATGAAACAATCCTGTTGGCCAGGTTGGGTCAAGTGCCCGGGTCTCGCTCCTCCTCATCCCTGCACCTGGCGAGCTCGAAAACACGGAGACCTTGAAACCCCCCCACCATGGCTGGCTGTACAGTAAATATCTTCACTAATTCAGACACCAGAGTCTGACACAAATACAGCTTTCCCAAGTGTTAGAAAAGAGATTAGTCCTGTGTCGCTCACACCAGGACACCTGTGTAATGTCAAACCTTGCGCATGATATTAGCAGCATTCGCCTGACTTCGGCCTCGTGGAAGAAAAACCTATTGGAGTTTATTTAACGCAGAAACACAGCTTTGGCCTCAAATGCCTTCACGGCACAGGCTGCTGGAGGCTGGGGTAATGTTTATCTGCTGCCCACCCTTCCCTTCCCGGGGTGTCCCAGACGGGCTGTCTCGGGGGGGACAGCAGGGACCCCTCTGACTGCGGGGGGTCACTCTGCTGTTCACACCAGGACACACTCATCCAAAAACCCAGGAAGGGCAGCAATCATCCTGGTGGCCTCTTGTAGCACAGCAGAGGAACCTCTCCACAAGTGCTTTCCACCATGCTTTCTCCTAGGGAAAGGCACATTGTGGCCTGAGCCACGGTGCCGCTGTGCCCCGGCGTATGCAGCGCAGGTATCGGAGACGTAATACGGGAAGATTTATGTAAAAATGTAGAACACTGCCAAGTACATGTGTCAGAGTGGTCTTGTTTGCTTTGAGCACGTAGAGAACAATCATAGTTTACTACAAAGAATAGGAACCACAACAGAACTGAGATGAGAAACAAATACAAAAACCGTGTTTGCTTACAATGCATTTAAGAAAACCCCTGCATTTCCAGCTATTCCAGCTGTATGATAGAGTTCGTGGCTTCTTTACTAGTGTAAGTGTTTGTGAGGTCACGCTGGAACTGGATCACTGAGATAACCTAACATAAAAAAGTAATAACTTTTTTTTCTTTTCAATTCAGGTCTTTTTATAGGTCTGCAAATCTCTGCACTGGCAATATGTCAGTGACACATAAATGGAGGCCGGAATGGTGCTGAGAGATGAAGCAGGGAGAAGGAAGAGGACTGTAAATAAGCTCTGCCACTGAAGAAAATACTTGTAAGAACCTGAAATAGGTACCCAGTCTCTTCCAGCAACTAATTCGGTGTATATATATATATTTAAATTAAAGATGTCATTGCTAACCCAAGGCATTCATTTCTTGCAGGCTCGTACTGAAGGGTTTTTTTCCAGGAAAACAGAGTAAATCCCACACTGCATCATCATTCCTGCATTTGCTAGGACGCACATCCCTCTTTGCCTTCTAAACAATGCATCCTCACGTTCGGGAAAAGGCAAGACCTTTCTGAAAAGCCCAAGTTTTCTCTGAGATCTGTTTTCCAGAGATTAAGTTTATATCTGTAGTAAACTACTATAATATTCAAAGTTTGTTGTTCTTTGGGCACATTTTGGTTTTATGGCATTTGAATGACCATGGCCTAACTGTACTCTTTGCTATATGTAATATGTTTACAACTTGCAATTTAATATGTTATTAGGTGTATCAGGTTCACAATTCCCAGTAACTGACACTTGCATTTTTTTTCCCCTTTAAAGTATATCATAAAAGAAAATAGAATTGAAACTAAAACAATATGGAAGTTATAAAAACCTCTATAAATATAATCTGTATTTCTATGGCTATTACTTCATTTTACACTTCGGACTTATCTTTGGGTGACAGGAAGCCGAAATCCCAAAATGGTTTAGTTAGGCTGAAAATCTTATTTAATAAAGTTCTATTGAAGAAATATAAGCAAATATTACTAACTTCCACAAGAATCAGACATATGAAGTCAATGGTGGATTTTACTTTGCAAATTACGACCATATGTAAGAATGTAACTGACAGATGGAAGAATAACCGTGACAAGTTTTTGCATCATTTCAGAGGTTGCCCTGAAGAGTTCCTCCATCCCCAAAACACACTTTTTCAAAAAAATCTATATATTCACCCGTTCCAGACTGAGTATAACGAACGACAGCCGTTGTCTGGCCAGCATGCATACTGACACGCCACCCAGGCACGCGCTGGAAAAACACACCTGACTGCTGAAAGGCGCCGCAAGCTCCGATTTGGAGAACACGGAACCACATGGAATAGCATGAAATGAAGACCCGGGAATATTTTTTCACAACTAAATAAACATCTTTGCTTGTTTAATTCTGTCCTCTCCAGAAAACCCTCATGCCTACCGTGCTTGATCCTGCTGTGCTCTCAACCCTTCGATGGGAGCTGAGGCTTTTACTATTTCCCATGGTCGCTGAAGCTGGTGCTCAGGGCAAGGTGGTCCATGCTGGGGCTGAAGAACAATGGTACAGAGCTGGAACTGGAGGTACGGGCTTCTCTTAAAACTGTTTTTGGAATGTGATGGCCTGTATCTTTTGCAGAGTAAACACATTCAGCAAGCTGTAGCGTGAAGGCCCCATCCATATGTTTTAATCATGGAATGAGATAGAGATACCAGCGCCCATGCCAGCTTTTGCCGCTGTCAGTGTTGACTTGAGAGCTATCTCATCTCCGTAGAGAGCCAGCTCTGCTCAGTAAACCTCAAACCTAGGTGTGCAAATAGCAGAGGGCTTAAGTTAATAACTGTTCACTTTTCTTTGTACATCTCCCTTCTAAGAGAGTAAGTAGCCACATTTGCTTCATAAAGAGGGCGGAGAAAGAAGAGCACTAAGCAAGCTAAAAGAACTAAAAATAGTGGTGGGTGGCTCAGCTTTAGCTGCAATTCTTGTTAGTGATAAGTACGTCCTTGATTTAAAGAGCTGCTCCTCTGGTTCCCAGGGAACAAGATAAATGAAAGTGATGATAGGAAGGCAAAAATTACCCTGCTGTGTGCAACCACAGTCGGGATCATCAGCGATGCTGACCTTGAGGGAAAACTACGCACAGGAGGTGAATGGTGCCCAGAGGGGGGCTGTGGAGAGCCCTGCCAAGAGAAGGACCTGGACCTGCAAATATTTCCGAAAGCTCCAGTGCTACTTCTGAAAAGACGCGTTGAAGTCTATGAGGTCCAACAGCACCTTCAGCTGATGAAGGGCCCTGGGGACTGGTCCCCTAGAGTGTGTCCTCGCTGCAGGGGCCACGTACCCCGGCTGGCGGCGCTGGACTCTCCACGGGTCAACTGGACCAAGAACATGCAGAACACGAGGCAAGCAAACTTCTCAACCAGGAATGTAAATAAGGCTGGTCATCAGAATTAAAGCATTTAGGAATTTGGGTGAAATGATAATCAGTTTTCTGATAACAAAATAAACTTATTTCCCACTAAAATAGATGCGTAAAAAATAAGTTTACTCTAAAGGCAAGTTTTCTGTTTAAAAGCACTTTTGCTAGATAAGTCCTGGCTAAGCACACTCTGAAGCTGTTCATCCACCAAAAAGCCAGTGAAAGACACTGGAGGCTTTGACTGGGGACTACCGGAGGAGAGAAATACTCAGGAGCTGGATTCCTCCCCGTGAATCACAGCATTAGCTAGAAAAATCCTATCATTTTGCAGGGTATTTTGAATGCAAAGTAGTTCACTAGCTTTTGAGGATGATGCTTGTGGTTACAGATATATTTTCTTCCCACTCTAATATTTCTTTATCACAACCCAGAAAAATAGAATGTAGCTTTAGTGCTGAAAGCGGAGAATATATCTCACACAAAGCCAAGCACCAAATACGAAAAAAAAGAAACATCCCAAAAATACCTAGGCTAGAAACGAACGAGAGGAGTTTTTGTTTTTCTGTTTTTTTCAGGACGCATTAGGTGTGAATTGTAAATGGCATTTAATTGCAGCGCTGTGTATGACTTTAGGAAATGCTGTGCAGAACATTATCAATTCCACGGGAAACAGATGGAAATAGGCTGTGAAAAAATACTGTGCACAGCAGACAAATGGCCTACAAAGTGTGAAAAAACCCCTTAGAAATAGCACATTTGTAAGTTCTTCGTATTGTTTGATTTATTTACTCCACAGTTTATATACTATAATACTAGATATGGCTATAAGAGCTGCTGATGGTTCCTGACAACATTGAAATAACTGACTGATATCAGACTTCGTGCTGAAGGAAGCAGCAGTCTCAGCATTCTGCAGAGTTGATAGTAACCACAATTATATAGCTGCTTATTATGTTTTTCGCCCCTTTAATTTCAGTATTTTATTAATTAATGTGAATATTCGTTAATATTTCTTTTCCTCAGTAACATGTAGTTGTGCAGCTCCTCTTAGCACAGCAGACCTTGCTCTGTTGATGCCTACTCATCGGAAGAAGATGCGGTCCCTATTCGAGGAATCCAAACTCGGGCAAACAAAAGCAGGTGGCGCAGGGCAGCAGGAGGGGAGCACCAGCGAGTGCTAAAAGAGTGACCTCGGCACAACTAATGACAAATTGTCAAAGTCTCTTGCAAAGGCAGAAGTAAGGAGGACAGAATGTTATATGCCCAAGTTGGTGGCAGGAGCGGGACTGGAGCCGGCGGGGCGGACGTGACAGTGCGTGAAGGTGCCCCTGTGGGTTCTCCAGGGGTTAGTGAAGGCTGGCACCACTAGCCAGCGGAGAGGTGTCTGCTGCTGAAGATTTGACCCAAACAGCTGAACTACGTTACTGTTCTCAACACACATTATTACAATAAAAATAAAAACCTTGACTTTTGTGGAGCCTGCCATGACCCAGTTATTGCACTTCATAATCCACAATTGCTGAACTCATCAAACAACCCCAGACAAGTGTGGGGAAGGAAGGAAGGAAGGGAAGGAAGGGAAGGAAAGGAAGGAAAGGAAGGAAAGGGAAGGACAGCAAGGGGTACCTGCACCCTGCTGTCCTGGCAACTTTCTTACGCACCAAAATGACATCTGCCATTGGGGGAAACATCAGGACTAGAGGATAAAACTGAGATTCCTTATATTAAAGCCACTTACACAGTGAAACAGAGATGGCTGTGGTGTCACAGGGAGACTCGCCTCAGCTCAGTATTTTGTCTCGCTGTTTTCGCCTTTTGGGGAGCGAGAAGACCACGGAGGAACCTCTGCAGTCCCAGCGACTGGGTCTGGAGCACGCCACTGGCCACCCCCCAGCGCAAGTCCCTCCTCGGGGCTCATAGGGGCTTCACAGCCCCTCCTGCCTGGGCGCCAAGTGCCCAGAGGTGTCACCGCAGCTGGTGGCGGGTACCATCAGAGACGGGCTGATATTACTCAGCTCTTTGGTTGCGCTTCTTGCAAAGGGGCTGGGTCCTGGTAGATATCTCCAGGCCCTGCCTGTAGCACAAACAAGTTGAGAAAAGAATCCTTTACCTTGCCCAAACTTTACAGCAGCTGTAGCTCCAGGATTTAGTGAAAAAGTTGTGTCTTTATTCCAAGCCTCTTTCCACTGAAGGTAGAGAGGAAAAATGACAGTGTAATTGGTCTCACGTTTTAATTTTAGTGGTGTCTTATCTGTTTTGTCTCAAACTCAGGGCGAGTTAATCGGCTTAGCCCTTCCTCAGAAATGCTCCACACGGACTGTGCCGTGGGCTCCGTCTCTCCCAGCGCTGCAGCTCCCCATCCTGCCCAAGGGCATCCCACCGCTGGGAGAAATGACCCAGCGCTGCCAGCTCCGCCTTGGGGAGGAATGCCAAAAAACCGATAGCAATTAGAAAGGGGTTTGGCTCACACAAGATGCTGGAAGCTGCTGGTTTATTTCTCCTCGGCTTTTATTAATGCAGAGTATTTATCCATCCCTGCAGCAGTAGCAAAAGTTCAAAACCCTATATATATTTTATGAGCAATATTTTTAATGCTTTTTAATAAAACAAGAAAACAAGACTTCAGTCTAAAATGTCCTTCATTAAGAATCAGTGTAAACGGGCAGAAGGCTTTAATGCACTGCAAGGAATTTTCCACTAGGATTGAAATAAACGAATAAGTTCCTGTCATCTGGACTGCCAAAATGCACCATTCTCTCAAATAAGAACTGCAAGTAAGAGGAGAAAAAGACGGATTGATTCCCCGGGTACCATTACGTACCTAATTGCACTAATGCACTGGTCAGCACTAGTGGAAATGCCTATGGGTGCAAAGCGTGATGAGACCAGGCACAGCTTTGGCTGCAGCCTGGACGGCAGCTGAAGTCACCCCGTGCTTGGACAGACATCACCCCAGGTGAGAAGCCACTGAAGAGGAGCCACTGCTTTCCAGTAGCGCCCTTGTCCCAGGCACTAGTCATACTGGTAGGCTGAAGAGAGGTGCCTCCAGCCAGCAGAGCGTGCAAAAGCCTTCAGGTTGCTCAATACTTGCTCAGAAGCCCGTGCCAGATTGCAGGGGCTCCAGGCACTGAGAGACCATAAAGAAAGCATATGGCCGTTTTTTTATCTGTTTCACAGTCCTGCTCTTGATATAGCTCAGCACATGTGCACCAGAGAGAAAAAAAAAAAAAAAGAATTTTGCATGAAAAACACTCTTTCTTCACAGGAAAATGTGTGTGAGCGGAGAAAGTACATAAAAATATGTTCTTATAGCACTGTTATTGATAGTGCTGGGCATGATAGATCATTATGGATTATAAATGCTGACAAAAATAAGCTCCAAATAACTCTTCAATGCAGTAATACTGACGGAGTCAATAGTATCCACTGGCTCCCAGTAATGCCCCTCCGCCGCATGCTGAGACAAATCCCTGACCGATGTGTTTTCTCTTCCAGGCTGCCTGATAGCCCCTGCCAGGCGGGACCGCAGGGTTAGCTGGACTCCAGCCGAGGTCCACATTTGGCTGAGGAAAGGCACTTGTTCCTTCTCAACCAAGAAGGAAAAATAAAAGGTAAAGCACAGAATTGCTGTCACTGAAGCACAAGCCTGGCACTAGGATGCTGAGAGAAATATGTCCCTTCAGCCTGAAGAAGAGAAGGCAACGGGAGGCCTTAGAGAAGGTGGAGACAGACTTTGAAGAAGCACAGTGACAGGACAAGAGGCACTAGGCACAAGCTGGAACTTGGGAAACTCCCATTAGATGTAAGAAAGACTTAAAAAATAAGAGTAGTCAAATGCTAACAAGTCTTGAGAAAAAACAGGAAAGTTCTGGAAACTCTGTCCTTGGAGACGCTCAAAACCTAACTGGACAAGGCCCTGAGCAACCTGCTTTGAGCAGCAGGTTGGAATGGAGACCTCCAGCAGAACCTTCCCACCTGAATTATTTTGTGACTCTCTGATTTTGCTGTGGTCTCAGAACCAGAGAACAGCTTAGTTTGGAAGATGCCTCCGGAGAGCTCTGATCCATACTCTGGCACCTCCATGGACAGAGATCTCACGTGTCTGATTTCCAAGGCAGGACAACCAGGAAAGTGGAAGTGGCTTCAGCCTGGCCCAGCGGAGGCTCCACCTGGGTCTTTCAGTGAGTTAGCAAAGACTCTGCTCTCCTAAAACTAATGAAAATTGGCTCTTAGCATCTAAGTTCACCTGAGAGACAGCCCAAGGCCCCAACATAGTTACTGTAGTCAATTTTTGTCATTAAAAGATTGTCTTCTCAAAATGCTGAAGGCTGACCTAGGTTTCTGCATGGCTTCAGAAGCCTTCCTCCTCTATAGTTAAGACACCCTTCTTGTTGGCACCGTGCCTCTCCCATTGGGAGATGGAAGCTGCTCCTCAAGGAACAGTCACTAACTTGTGCAGGGGAAAAGGAGGTGGTGTCCAGCCCCAACCTGTTCCCTTCTTCTGCTGCTGGATCCCTCCTCCTTTTCTTCCATCTCCCTCTCCTGGATGATTAAGTTCGCCAGAAGGAAATCCTCCCTTGTCCTGAGCTGCTCAGGCTCTTCTTAACTTTTCAGTAATTACAAAAAGGTGACTCACGTAATAGTTAAACAACATTATTACTAAATACTGAGTTAATGAGAAATTGAAGGACGGTGAAACAAACTGCTACCAGGGCCTGCTCTAAAGCTGAAGGGATTTAATTGTTTTCTCCAGTCAATACAATTAAAATGGTTCCAAATGCTGAACCCTATTATTCCAGGGCAAATCTGGAGAGTGAGGTCTCCGCTGCTTTGTCCAACACGGTTTCAGATTTCCTCCTGGAGCACTTCAGCCATCGTCTCCGCTGGGGGATGTGAGCACCCTTCACTGGGGGTGTCCACACTCCTCTCGTCTGGGGAGGATGGGGCTGCTGGGACGGGAACCAGACATGTCAGAGGGATGAAAGGGTGCCCACAGCCACCCGCTCCCCTGCAAATCCCCGCTCCCGGCACCTCCCTGGAGGAGGTCCGAGCTCACGGTCCCAGCGAGCGACTAGCAGGTTCGACACTTCTCCAGCACCCACCCTGCCACAAATGAATTCCTTTAATTTGTATTCAGAGTCACTGTCTGGAAACAAGAAGTCAGTTGTTTTACTTTGATTCTGTTGCCTCAGTAGCAATTTTGACATTAAAACTACAGGATGATTAGTGTTTTCTATACAGTGTGCAGGTGGTGTAGTGTGGTCTCTTGATGCAGCATCATGCAACAAGAAATAAGCTGGAAGAAAGGAGAGGAAGCAAAATTTTTAAAATACCTCAAACGGATGGGTGGGGGGGATTAATCCTTCTACTTAGAACCAAGTTGATTTCTTATCAACTAGTTTTATTATTATAAACAGAAAGTAGCTTTTCACTCCATAAAACATTGCCTGTTAAGTAACTTTGGGGAAAAAATGTAGTCCACGTACACTGAAGAGGGAATTTAGTTCATCCGAAATAACGCTGTTTTTCTGTTAGCAGCAGTAACAAAGTGAATATTTTAACAGGGAAGAATGAATTAATAGAAGAGTATTTATTACCAGTCTTATTAATGAAGTTAAAACAGCTATTCACTCAAAAGCAGTGTTGACTGTTAGCGTAGTATTTCATATACACCGGGACACTGTCAGGTATCTGTGGACATTCAATTAACCTTGCAAGTCCCACAATGCTCAACTGACCTGTTGGACTTTGACTGTCTCCACGGTTGGAGACTCCGAAACCTCTCTGGGCAACTTGCTGTGGCGTTTGACCACCCTCACAGTAAAAGAGTCTGTCACTTTCAACTGGGATTTCTTTGTGCCCATCGCCTCTTATCCTGTCCCTGGGCACCACTGGAAAGAACCTGGCTCCACCTTCTCCACACGCTCCCACCAGGTATTTGTACACATGGATAAGATCCCCCTGATCCTGCTGTTCTCCAGGCTGAGCAGTGGAGCTCTCTCAGCCTCTCCTCAGGTGAGAGATGCTCCTGCCCCTTCCCCTTCGTGGCCCTTCCTTGGCCTCTCTCCAGTAAGCCCATGTCTCTCCTGTCCTGGGGAGCCCAGCGCTGGACCCGGCACCGCAGCTGTGTCTCTCCGGTGCTGAGCGGAGGGGCAGGACCCCCCTCCATCTCCCTGCTGGCCACGCTCTGCCCGACGCAGCCCAGGAGGCTGGTGGCCATCTTTGCCATCATATCATTCAAGACGGTTTGGTCTCGTCTGTATAACATCCACCACACTCTCCCAGTTCACCGCTCTCCAATCTCATGCTATTTCACAGGTAATCTCTCTGTGCTCTTCTGCTTTATGGAGAGGACTTTTATGTTTGGCATCCAGATGCCTCTATGTGCAAGTCCCTGGCTGTAAGTTCTGGAAATTAATGTTGTATATAATAATACACTGTGCAGTAGGCTCGTGACCTTTGCTGTGAAAGTGCACTTTGATTACTTGGCTTTTCCAACCGTCCTGTGTTTACACACCACATCCCACTAACCTTTGGGGACTGGACAAAGTGGCTGCTCAAACAAAATACAGAATACTGAAAAGGTCACGAGTGAAGCGTGGTCTACCCTCGTCTGCATACACTAAAAAAGCACTCTTATTTAAAAGAGTTCATTCTTGCAGCAGGGTGAAACAGTGAGGAACTGCAGCCACGTTAACATGGCAAAGCCTCTGTTGAGGAGTGAGAATAGGGAAATTCACTTCTGTTCGTCTCGTCTTCAGGAACGCAGTCTCATCAAGCTCCACAAGATGAATGCAGGGCAACACGCACCCAGTGACAACTGAGAGAGGGATGAATGTAACAGCAGTAAAGCCCTGGTACCTGTGCAGCGAGCGGTGCGCCATCGCATTCCACGGGAAAGCGCTTTGCACTGAATCTTCCCCCGAAGAGCAGCTGGACATAGGATGCACCTTTTAACTGCCTGAACGTGAGCTGAACAGAGGGCAGTTTAAGCTGCTCAGGAGTCCTCCATCAAGCTGCAGGTGACAAGATGTGCTCCAAATCACACTCCCATACTGGGAGGCGGCTCCTCAACCCACCAGAAAATACAGCCAGAGGCTCCGCACGGGGTGGTTTATGGCTACTGAAGCTTTTACAGCTGTGTCTTTGTGGTACCACATTGCTCACATGTCCTTTTTCTTTGTGCCTTGCGTTTTATAGAGGAGCCACAAATGATTCCTCTGGTAACTTGTCTGTTAGGAATATTTACTGTTCTGAAAACTTTCGGTCTATTCCAGGGCTCCCTGGACTGGGATTCTGGGCAGATCTGGGCATCAGGAGCAGCCAACCACTACCCTTGGAAACCGTCAGAAGCCACCTGGACATGACCCAGGGCAACTGGACTGGGTGGCCCTGCTTGAGCAGGGCGGTTGTTGCAGGTGGCCTCCAGAGGTCCCTTCCCACCTCACCCTGCTGCCATTCCCTATTTTTCACTCACATGCCATGTCCACAGAGGCAAAGCCCGGCGGCTGCCACTGTGTCCGCAGGGTGCCAGGGTGGCAAATACGAAGGGAACCGACCACGTTGTGCACCTAACACTGTCTTACATCCGATCACACCAACCTTGTGGAAGGAAGAAAGTGCGACAACAAATGCACTCCATAAGAAAAACCAAGAATCTGCAGTACGCAATATTCTGAAAAATTCAATGACAACACCTATTATTTACTAGGGGCAGAAAACCCCCTTAGAGAGCAAGGCAAGTTTGTCAGCCTAACGGTACTGGCACTTCACACGAGAAGCAGCTTTTAGGTTCAGAGCCCGGGTTTCTCTCTCTGCAGGCTGCCACAGGAAACAGCAAGGTGTTTGAAAGCGTGTAATTAATGCAATTAATCTGTGGGTCTCAAAATTCCGTTTGAATAGAACTAGTTGAAAAATGGGATTTTTTCCCTATAGCCAAGTTCTCTCCTACAGGAATGATATCTATTATTTCCCTCGACAAAAGAGTCAGCCCACATTGTACAAGCAGAAATGGTAACAGCTCCTGCTTTCTCTTTCACCCTTCCTACTGAAGCTTTCTTCCTGTTTTAAGAGTAATTAAAAATTACAGGCTTGATTTCTCATAGTTAAAAAACATAATACATAAACAATGTCTACTTTTCCCCACCTTTTTCAATTCAAAATAATAGGAATGGGAAAACCTGTGTGTTCCCCCGCCAAATTTTGCTTTTGTTTTTCAAAAAAATGAGAAAAAGTAATGAAAAACAAAAACTCATAAATCACAACTTTTCCATTAAAAATATTTTGACAGATCTACTCATCACCTCTGAGTTCTTCCGAATTGGAGGTAAAGGTGGATATTCAGGCTACATTTTATTACTTCAGCCTCTATTGGCCTTTTCCAATATATCTTGCTCTTTTTTCATCTTTCTTCTACAAAAGGATGGTCTGCCATTGTGCCTTTCATGCTGTTTATTTCAGTAGCTGCCAGCCTGCCCACACCGTTTTCCCTCCTCGTGTTTGTTCCCAGGGCTTTACACCCTCCCACCCCCCCCCGAGCCAGTTGAAACCAGAGGGTTTGGGCTTTGTTTAATCCTATTGTCCACTTCCTGGCACTCTCGTTACATCCCTTCATTAGAATACTGAACTCCACCACTTGATAGACTCATGCCTCTCCCCTGCCCTCGCTACCTTCCACCCTTTGGATCTTCTCCCAGTGCTGCTGTATGAACCAGGCACGGAGCTGCAACTGCCATTCCTCCTCCTGAAGGGAACACGTTATCCCTGGCATTCCTCAAGAACCCTATGAACCAAAGTCCTGCCATTTTCTGTTTGCAGGTGCAGCGTGGTGTTACCCACAGGTTACATGATGCTCCCTACTAATTGCTCAGCAAATGGAATAGCGACTCCTTTCCCAGCACCAGAGCCCCTACATGAACTCACTTGTGTTCTTTCCTCTTTTCTTTAGCCACAAACATTCAACAATTTCCCACGCTCCCGCTTTCCAGACCACCAGCACAGAGAGTCACACACCCTCCTTTCCCCCGCGGTCTGTATAAGGACAGATTATAACCTTCCACATCCCAAATAGTCTCTGGGAGCTCCATCTGAAGCGCGTCCAAGGCTGGCCAGGCTCCTCTCTGGCGGGGTAATGAGACCCTCTGCATCCTCCCTGCCCGCTCCAGCGCCTGCTGGGCAGAGCCCCTCACAGCCGGCACTGGGCTCCTCCTTTTCTCTCTCCTACGAATATAAAAATTGCCCTTTCTTGGTCTAGACTGAAATTAGTCAGAGCAGTTACTCTGTGGAAAGAGCCCAAACCCTTCACCCTGGGTGATTTTTTTGATCACCTTTACCTGTGCAAGCAGGGCCTGCAGCAAGAGTCACCACTCCACCTTAATCTTGCTTTTATCTCACTTTTATCTCCTCTGCTCCCCTTCCCACGAGGTGCTCAGACGCGGTGGCAGACGGGCACTTCTGCCTCTCCTCATCAGGCTCATTAGTGCTCGTGTTTCTGCAATCCATGGCTGCTTGAAGACCAAGGCTAGTTCTGCATCACAGCCCCTTTCCCAGAGCAGACCCTTCAGGTGCCGCACAGTGGACGCTCCAGCAGCAGCCTTCCCGCGGGAGCACCTTACTCGCACTTCCCTACTTCTGGAGCCTCAGCTCCGTTGATGCTGCCCGGCCTTGGCCAAGCTGTGCCAGAGCCCCCCCTCTCCCTGTGGCCCCCTGGCAGCACCACTGGGCACCGGGACCCCCCTGCTGCGGGCTTTGCCCACCGAGGTACCCAACGCAGCGGCGCTCGGTCTGCTAACGGAGGCTCTCAAGAATGGCTATGGATTAAGGGGGCCAGTCATGTGGATTTAGAGCCTTTTTTTTTTTTTGAAATCAGGATTTTCTACATTCAGTATCTCAGATCTGTAGTTTCTCTCCCTTCAGACCAGTTGCACACCTCTAAAGTTTGCTTTATTTACCGAAGCATTTAAATGTACACAAGTGAGATATACACACATACACTACCCTTACCCAGATTTATTTTCTGTATACCAGATGCAGATTTATATGGATATTGTGTGTGTATATATTCTTGATTAAAATATTTGGGCACCAGAATTCTGCATAATTATTTTTTAAATGACAGCTGACACAGAAGCATAGATAGATGATCCTCTCAAACATCTTTTTATCTTGGCTTAGTTGCGGGAAGGCAGCCTAGGGCAAAATCCCTTTAAAGCCCCTCTCAACAGTGCAAAATGAGATTAACTTGTTGTGTGCAGTTCCAGTACACCACCCTGTACACACTCTTCATGGAATACACGAGCAGCAAACATAAGTAGAAGAACAGGATAAGGAAGGAATTAAGCTGCTGTATATTGATTTCTTCTTTAAGAGAGATTTTTAGATGTTTAAATTCTGATTTTTTTTTAACACAGTCATTTGACTTCTTTGTGCCAAATCAGAGTATGACACTTTTTGCCTAAGGTTTTCTGTGCTTTTAGTTTAACAGAGACTCCAAGCGTTGTACTAAATATCCAGTGTAATCTTGCTTAGCTACCACAGTCAGATTATTTCACCCTCAAGTTCCAAAGAAAACACAGGTAACAGCCGAAAGAAATACCCAGCTGCCCTTCAAGTAAAAGCCAACAGTCCTGTGGCCTGTTAGGAAATCTTTCCCCGCACCCTGCCTCATAAACAAACCCACATTTGGGCATAATAAGGCTTTGTTAAGACAGAAAAGGTACAGCATCACCTGCAGGAATGCTACATGCCCTTAGCACGGTGGCACCTCTCGGCACCCAGGCAGCTCTCTCGGGTAGAGGGGACATGCGTGGCACGAGCCTCGTGCACTAGAGCTCCATCAGCCCGGTGCAGTGTGTCTTACTGTGTTCCAGAAATGCAGGCAGCAGCTGGGAGATTCGCTTTTCCAGCTTGAACCGTGTCAGCTCTTTTCTAACCTTAGTGGAGACTGTTGCTTCTCAAAATTGTCTGGGCTGAAAATGGCAAACCAGTGGTATTTAGTAACACTGTTCTGATGGAAGTGAAGCTCGGGTGGAAGCTCCCTTTCTGACAATACTAATCAGCTTACGCTGTCTAGACTTGCTTGCAAATAAATAGGTCTGTTAAAATGAGCTTCTGCAGATATATTGACAGAAACAAATCAGATCGCAAAGCTGTCAAGGAGCAATCACTACCACAAAGCAGAGGAAATGCAGTAGAAGACAAGATAGGTACATTTTTCTAGGACCTTGCTCGCCAAGGAAGCCACGGGAAAATCAGAGAATCAAATAACTCATGGGAAAAAATACAACGAAAGTGCAGGCTCAAAACCCCACAGCTCAGGGCACATGAGCTACTGTTAACAAAGGTAATGAGAAACACGGTACCAAGCAAGATGACCCCCAGTAGGGTTGGTTCCATACCCAATGGAGTAAGGAAGCTTCCATCGGAAGGTAACTGGTAAATGAATCAGTAAATCACTGATCCAGGGCTAGTACAATTAATAGAACAAACAAATGGTCCATTATTCCTTCTATTTTTAAAAAAGGGGCAGAGATATGACAACAACTGAAATACTGTGGAGAAATCTCAGAATTATTAGTGATTATCATTATTAATCACCGATTTCTGCTTTGCAGCAGTGGGGTGCAAAGCACTAGAAGACCGGGAAGGGGTCCATATTTTACAGACCTTGAGCAAAAGAAACAACCAGGAGGTAAAACTCAGTGAAGTTAGTTTTACATCACAGGAAAACTGTGAAGGAAGTCAGCATGATAAACTAGAAACAGCTTGGTTTTAATGAATCACATCAAATCACACTACTTTTTTCTCCATAGGACAGTAACAATCTCATGATTTCTAATGAAGAGCCAGCTGATACAGTTTCAAAAGCCTTACAACAGTCAGAATAGCTCCCACAGTATTCTCCTAGGCAAATGAGAGAAGCATGGTCTAAAATAAATCATTATGGGTTTTAGAGGCATACAGTACACTTTATTTTATAAAACAATAGCAATATATGACAGGTGCAAGCCTGCTTGGAAATTGTCCTTGTAGAGAGATTATTAACATTTATTACCAAGAAGGAGGGATACATCTGCACAGGTTGGCCAAACCAAGTATTTTAACAGTCTGGATGACATCTCCTAAAGATCACTGCGTCAGCAGGAGATGGATTGCAAACGTGCTGGAGACCAGCCCAAGTTTGGAGCAGCTTTGCCGTACGAGGTGGACTGGCAATGCAGGAAGCTATCAGTTGATAAATGCTGCTAGTGGACTATGTGGGCAGGAGTGATCTACTTTTATATACGATGCAGAAAAGGACACGGGGCTTTACTGAAACAGACTGAATCAACAACGTGCAGCTGTGAAAAATGGTCTCTGAAGAGGAGCATTACCTGTGAGATGCATGAAGTAAATCCTCCGCTCCAGTCAGCATTGGAAAGGTATTTGATGGTGAGTTGTGACCAGCGCTGCGCTCCAAGGAAGAGGTGGATCAAACACAGTCTGTGAGAGAACACAAAAGCCTTCTCAAAAAAAAAAACAAACCCAGATCTGGAAAATCTTACCTTCAAGGAGAGATTTGGAATGATGAGCACAAAGAAGTTTTAAGGGACATGGTTCGTAATCTTCAACTGCATAAGAGGCTGGCAAGAAGCACTAAATAATCAGTTTTCTATGTTCATCACAGATAGGGAAGCATAACAAGGTAAACTTGGGCAAGAAACGTTCAGAGAAAGTTTCTCATGCTGGGGTGAAGGAGCTCTGGAGTAGGTTGCCGAGGGAGGTCTGCAGAGCTCGCTTCACTGGCACCAAGAACAATCCCTGCCCTGGGAACGGTACAGCCAGGGCTGATCCTGGCCTGGGGCATGGGGTGTCCTACACACCTCCTCCGTCCTTAGCAGTGCATGCTAAAGTGCCAAATGGATTGAAATGCTTCCTGACAGCTCAGGCTTAGGGTTTGGTTTTCTCAGTACAACTGATTACAGCAGCCGGAGCGGCCACCACAGGAGGCTCTCCTTAGCAAAGTTAACGTTCAAACTTACCGTTTCCAGTTTTCCATTAGCAAAGAACTGAACACTCGTCAAAGACTGACACGCTGTTGTCTTGTGTAAAGCAGACACGGGCAGCTTTCGAACCCGATCCCTGCAAGTTTACCCTGGCCATAAACTGACAGCACCTTGGCTGTACTGACCAGGGGCAGCTGCTCCCAAAGGGCAAGGGGCCAAGGGTGACCCAGGGCAGGCAGTCCCTCACCAATCCAGAGGCAACCCCACCAGGCCCAACCACAGCTGGTGAGAGGGTCCATCAACAGCCCCAGGCATAACAAGGAAGAAAACATGTCCAGGGTCTGGCCAGAAGGGAAAGAAGATGGAGCTGGAGAGAGGACTAGAAAGAAGTAAGGCTGTGACATGGATCCAAAGTCCACCCATGAGGCAGGGACACCCCCAGCACAGCTCAGGAAAAACTGAGGTGCCCAGACCAAGGCTTAAATGGAGCTCCTAGCCCAGGGTCAGAGGGTGTGGGTGACCAGGTGAGGCTCATGAGGGCAATCAAGGTCTATTAGTGCACTTAAAGCCCCGGCACAGACGAGCAGTCCGGAGCTGCTGGGTGCAAGGGAATTTTGTAGTACACACTTGGAATGCTTGGGTCCTCTAGACACCACCCCAATGACATGAAGCTACACTCCTGTTTATTTCCTGAGGAATTCCAACTGCTGTAGCTTTGATGATGACAGCTAAAGCAAAAATGGGTTTGCCATGGTGATCTCAAGAGTTTCTAACCCCTAGTGCACAGTGGTAGACTCACAACTGCCCTGTGGTGGGACAAATTCAGTGACCCTGTTGATGCGCAGGAGTTCGTTGAAGTCCTTGCTCTTTAGGGCACGTTTCTGGTGTGGGGTTAACGAGACCTCTGGTATCCATAGGAAAACATAACTGATGATGTCCTGAAACTTCTGCTGCATCCCTTTAAATGGCTAAGCCCATTGCAATGGCATTCAAGCGCTGGCTCTGCGGAGTTTGAAGCACAAGGGAAGATCAAATTTGTTCAAGCCACTGATTCATGGAGAGATAGCTAAGGTGAAGCCAGATCCAACAAAGCTGGTTACACTATTAGGCCGATCTATGCAGCAGTGTATTGACACCCTGAAATCTGTAGTTTGTTTAATATTTGGCATTTAAAAAAAATTCTGTGAATAGCTCATTAGTCTCTTCTGTTCAGCAGAGAACGGTTTGGATGTCTGTTGGTATGCATAAAGGAAGCCAGTGCAATGAAAAATGGTCTTTCTGATGGGCAAATAATCTTGCAGATATAGGAAGCAACCCATTTATTTTGCTGTGGTATCTGTACCAGATAACTCGTGAAGAATAAGTTTGCATGTCTATTTGTGTGCATTCTTGGAAGCAGTATCTGGAGATACCTGCCTGGGTACTGGGAGCTTCCAGACTGAGACAGGACTCTGGCGATGGGAGACTATCCGTGTTGAGACTGTGGTTAAAGACTGAATCTAGAAGCAGGAAATTATTTTCTGTCTGATCCTCTCTGCCAACACCTTTGTCTTCCTGGATTAAAAGTATAAATGCTGCCTCCATAGCTGCGCTTAATTTAGATAGCAATACAGTCTGTGGTGTCAAGATTTTTATTTTAAAATACTATGGATATATTAAGTAAACCACGACATCATGGCGTGACAAGGGGAGGTGAAAACACAACTCACTTTCTTTTCAGTAAGAGTTATCTCTTTGAAGAACGTTAGCTCACAGTTTGTAAGGTTGGATATGAGTAAATCTTTGTGAGACTACAGAGCACCCAACACAGCCTGGCTGCAAGGTGGAAGGAGTTTGAATTGCCCAGTGCACTGAGCTGTTGGAGAAGGATCACTGAAATCTACTGACGTGAGTTACATTATTCTCTCATGGGGAAGTCCATTTATTATCTGTAACTGAAGGAAAACGATGTAGTGTGTGACATGTGGCCATATTTTCACATTTCATGGAATAAACTGGGTTTTTGCTAGAAAGATGAAAAATTCTGAGTCCAGAGGTTCCTGCCACACCATGCTGGTGTGGCCAGACCGTGCTGGGCTGGCCACCTTAAAGGCACAACTTCTGAAGGAATACATTCTGACAGGATTTATCCCTGTATTTTTTCTTTTAGTTATTTTAAGTACAAATTCGTTTAATGGCATTTCCTTTCATCAGCGCCTACATTTTTTAAACTTTAGTGCCTCAGATTAGGCATGGGAGTGAAGCAATGTTGCTACAAGCTCTGGATGAATCGCATCTTTGTAAATTAAGGAACTTGAATTTAAAAGTGTTTAACAGGAGATTTCTTCCTTATGAGTGGAAGCAGCACTGCGGAGAGGAGCCTCCGTGCATGGGAGAGGCAGGTGCTGACTGCACCTTCATACGGAAGCAAAGGCACCACCAGCCTGGTGGGTCCCACCGTAAGCAGGTGACATTTCCATAATGACACATTGAGGTTGGGGTACAGGGGCTCTTTGACAAGGACAGACAGTTGTGACCCCGGCAAAGCGATTTGCAATGACAGAGAACTTACTCCGTTGCTGATCACATAGTTCCCCTCGTTAGTTGCCCTCATGGCTGGAAAGGTGCTGCACAGACTCCCGCCTCATTTCGAGATGGCCTTGCATCGTCCTGCCCATTTAAATACTCCTTTGCAAAATTGCCTCCTATCACTAATCTTCCTCTGATTACACAAGCCTGGACTTAGACCTGAGTCCCTTCCCTTCCTCCTCTGTGTTAGGTCAATAACCTTGGAGATTTCTCTGAAGCTGTCTCACAGTTATGGCTGTCTTGATAAACTTTTTCCATTTTCCACCATTCTTACGTGGGACAGGACACAACATTTTCCACAGTACCTCAGTAGCCATCTCGGACAATCCCCATAAGTTGGTAAAAGCAGTTCTTGGCTTTTACTTATTATATTTTTTTCTCTAACATTTTTTTTCCTCTTTGCACAGAATCACTTTGGGCCGCTGTTTTCCCAAAGACAGGGTGGAGAACGAAGCTGTTCCTTACATGTGAGGCTCTCAGATTCATGGCTTTCCACTCAGCTGGATTAAAAAGAATACTTCCAAGCAGTTTGAATGCCACATTCAGTATAATTTCTAATTGGAGAGTGCCCTGTGTAAAGATTATTTTCAGAAAAAAGTTAGGAATGCAATTAAACATATTCAAATAAAAATTCTGTGCCAGGCCCTGAGGTCCTTTGCTTTAATTTATTAGTGTAACACTGCTCAGCCACTGAATATAGTTGAACAGCACTTTGTTGAAACAATTACAGTTTAATAATGGGCAACTTCTGGCCTTGCATGAGCTTCCACTTCATTGGGAATTGCATATGAACTCCTCCCAAGGCTGAACATGGCCCCGAGTATACGGGACACAAACAAAACCAAATATGTCTTCCTAAGGTTGAGAAAAGTTCTCAAAATAAATCAAAGTCTTCTTCATTTGGCAGTCATCACTTCAGTGAAGAGCTTTTTATTAGTGAGATGAGTTTGCCTTCTTTTCTCTTCTTCTTTTAAAACAAGTACTTGGAAGAATTACTGAAACCCTTTGTTACACATTGTTTAATTTTTTCACTTTCTTAAATTAAAGTGTGTAACTGGAACAAATCGGGTGACATGTAAAGCTTTAGTCTTAGTAGAGTCCTGCCAAAATGCTGCTGTTAAAAATAAGAAAGCTTTTCAGGTAGACAGGATGGGAATGGGTATTATTGTCCATAGAGACAATAACACAGTCCAAAAGACAGCTTTTTCCTTTGCCAGCAATTGTGGCAAATATTTTTTGATCAGCAAATAGTCTGTATGAGTATCTCTTACTGTCAGAATAATGATCCTTGGTGGGTGATTCTGTAAAAGGTTTATTATCAAGTTCCTGCCTACATTAAAGTTGATGACAGTTATTGAGGTTTCTGGAAGTATCTCCTATGTCCTGGGATATATTCTCCCGTGCACAATTTCCATGTGGATTTTTCCCGATACCAAGTTGAGAAAGAAAATGCACGAAATGATAGCTTACGTTAATTGGGTGAAGAGTTTACTCAAATCACTCAGTAGTATCTTTTATTCTTCAGGCACCGAAAATGTGCGAATGGGAGGTTATTACTTTTTTTTATTATTATTAAATCAAGGCACATTTAGAAGCGTTGCTTGTCATTGGAATATTTGTTTGGAATTAGTAAAGTGCTATAGCAATATGTGTAAGTGCTGCACTGGCTCTGTTTACGATGCCAGTTCTCGCGCCCATTAAGAAAACTCATCATACATCCTCATGGGCTCCGTATATCGCCTCTGGAGAGCGCCTCTTCCAGCGCCAATAACGAGTTACACGAGATGAGAGAGTCAAAAGCTCCTCTGGGGGCGTTTCTGCGCACTGTGGGCAGGAGCAGCGTGCGCGGCGTGCCGTGCCTGCCTCACCTTCGGTCAGCAGCTCCCATGGCCACCGGTCACGGGTAGCCCTGAGGACACACGGACATGTCACTGTGGGTTCCGTGCACTCCGCGGCGTTTGCACCCCCGGGTCGGCGGTTTGTTGGAGCACGTGGCACTCAAGCCACCGCAGACGGGCAGGTCTGAAGCGTGGAGGTGCAGCACGATGGGCAAGGGCTGGGTGGAAGTATGAAGATGGTGGCCTCCACAGAGGCAAGGGCCAGTGTCTTCTCCGTCCTCCACTGTCTGCAGCCCTCTGAGAGCACCTGGCAGCTCCTCCTCGCTGCTCGGGCTCCTTTGGGACTGGAGCTGAGCACTTCCACCGGGGGTCCTGGGACATTTTCCCTTCCTTCAAGCGCCACTGGACTGTGCCATGGTCGTCCCTTGGCTGAGAAGGCGTGTTTGTTCATTCAGAGAAATGCTGTGTGTTTCACAGGGAGGTTGGGGGGGCGGGCTTGTCTGTGCATACACTGCACCGCAGCATTAATCATTTCAGCAACAGCCACACTGAAACGAGCTAAATTCTGTCCTGATCTGGCACCTCTGACCTGTTAAAATAACTGTTGAAAACGCCGCATCCAAATGAGGACACTGCTGCTGTTGTTGCCTCTGCCAATTATTGGCACAAAGAAAAACTGGCATTTCATGCTCTTCAACTGAAGCTCATTTTTTGGGCAATGGCAGGTCTGCACTTTCTTACATGAAAACTATAAAAGGATCTGCCAGCCTGTCTGCTATCCTACGCACTCACATAATCCCAGGGTCGCTCTCCCAGGATCCCTGAGAGCACAGAGTTCAGGGACTTGTCCTGCTGCCTCCTGATGCTGTGGCCCATGGTCCCAGCACTCTGCCTGGTTTGTTGTGTGACCCCATAGAAAACATGAGCCGTGGAAGCCGTTCTTCCTGCTCCCTACAAACATGTAGAAGCTGCTGAGTTTCATGGGGACGTTCTGAAGAGAAGCTCTGAGCAGGGTGGTTTCTTTGCTTCTTTCCGCAGACTTCCACGGACTGCGGCCGCGGGAGCTGGAGACGGGGCTGCTTCAGCCGTTGGAAAGCAGAGCAGAAGATTGCTCTTCCCACACGAGGCTGTGTCATTAGCTCCCCGAATATCTGAGAGTCAGCTGGAAAGCAAGGGGGTTTATTTTCTGCCAAATTACTCTAACTCTTAATGCAACAGGCTGGAAAAAGGAAAAGAGAAAACGTGGTTTGCATTTGAAAAACCAAGTAGAAATACTGTAAAGTGGAGATGCTGGCAGAGTTACAAATTCTACCGCTTGAGGGGTTAAAACCATTTGAAGCTGATCTCTAACGGCAAGGCACACAAGCCTCGGAAAGGAATCTGTAACTCATGGCACGATGGAGAGAGAAAGTAAAAGAAAAGTAAAAAAGTGTTAGGACTTAAAGTAAGTGAACAAAAGAAGAGAAGAACACTAATGAATAAACCAATCTCACTGTTAAATGTATGGTCTTTTCTAATTTCTTAAAGCTAAACATTTTACAAAGACCTTCAATATTTCTGTAATCTTTACAGTGCCAACCTCTTCTTAGATAATTTACCTCAAGAGACACGGACAAGGTGTTGTACTGAGTCCCCTCTAACTTGCTATCAATAGCTCAAGTTTTTGCAATTAACTAATTATATAGAAAATTAACCTGCTCACCCGAAAAGAACAGAAGACTTCAGATTTGACTCATTAAGATCATTGTATTTTCTGAAGGAAATTGTGCTGCGAAGATTAAATGGAATTCATAAGGGAAGAGCCAGTTCCATTGAATAATTAACTTAATAAGTATCAAGCTCCTATCACTTGTATTCCCACTGCAAGCTAATCTTTCATAAGCCTTATGCATCTTCTCTTCAGTGTACAGCAAACATTGCAGCAGATGTTGAAGAACAGGTACAGCGCTTGAGCGTGGTAATGCAATAAAAGTAGTTTAAAAGTACTTGAAAAAATGAAGACGAGCATTTGTTTGGCTGCGAGACCGTACTTTGTTCATCCCCTGGGTACTGTAATCAGAAGTCAGAGATAAAGAGGGCTACAGCAAAACAAATTGCTGGTAGTGACCTTTTTTTTGCAGGAATGAATTCAAAGGTCTATTTTAGCTTGAAATGAGCAGCCGCTCTTCAGTGGTGCCAGAGACAGTGTGGAGTCCTGCGTGGTTATCACAGCTGTGACGCCATTCTCGCTGTGAACAAAGAGAAAAACTCACCACAGTCCCACATCCAGGGACACCTCTGCTTTGTAGGTTCCCCCTTACACTTTTGCAGGGGAGAACATGCAATGGGACAGCCACCACCAGTCCCCCCACTCGGCTGGAGGGGCGTCCTCCAGCTCAGGCTTCCTGCAGCATCTCCCCAACCTTCCCGTGCCAGCATTCCAGCTTCCCATGATTCCTGCTAGCGGAATGCCTTTGCAAAACACACCCCAGAAGCCAACGACATGCCATTCACGTGTGTTCACAGCAGCTGTCCTGTACTTCCTGAAACGATGTTCGCCAAGCCCTTGAAAACTGTCCACTGGTGGCTTTATCATTTCCTTTCTTTACCTCTGGCGTTTCAGCAGGACTCCAGAAGGCGTTGCTCCGGAGCCAGGTGTGTGCTCCAGCTTTTCCCCGGCTGCTCTGCAGAGCACTTCCAGATGACCTGCAGAACTATCGCTGTACCAGCCCCGAAGACACCCGTCAGTCCATCAACAATACTATTGCTGTGCTTAGTCGGGCTCAAACCGATGCAGAGTTTCAAAAAGCGCTCTGACCAAATCAGAGTAAGGAATAACTACACGTCAGGAGCTCCGGGCCTTCTGCACGGCTCCTTTTCCAGTGGCTGGGTTTGCTCTGGTACACAGTAAGTATGATTTTTAAACAACTTAAAAAACTGAAGTGTTAAGAAAACAATAGAGTAACAAAAAACAGAGGTGAGTTTTTAACAGAGCTTGTTTTTAACAGTTTTTAACAGAAGTGAATGAGTGAAAGGGAGGGATGTTTCCAAGCACTGAAGTTAGTTGTTGCACGCAGGGACGTGTAATCGAGAGCTCGGGTATCCACAATGCAGGTTTCATTTTATTTCCTCCCGTGTTATATTCATGCAATGTAATACCGGGGTCTGAGAATTAATTTTAAAAAGAGAGGTTGATGCTCCAAACTTGACAGGGCTTTAAGAAAGACTAAAATAGAAATACTCTACTCGAGAATTTAACTGCAGTCTAGGGCACAATTAGTGAGCAAATACACCATTAATTGAAAGGATCAAGGGCATAGCAGGACTATTATAAGAGGACTGACTGTAGTAATATCACGGTTAACTGAGTGACTATTTGCCTGCACTTGAATAGAGAGCAGAACTAGTAATTAATTACTTGTATTTCCATTTTCCTCTGGAGCTATGCCATTTCCCAACTGCACTGATCACCATATAACATACACTATTTCTTGGATCTGGACTGTTGGAAACGGTGTCTCAGCAGTAAAAGTTCTGGTTCATTGTTGCCAGTATTATACCCCCTTCTCTGAAACGCAGTTTGGTGGATAAAATGAGTACCTGTGGAGAGGAACGGGAAGAATATTCATCTCTGGGATGTCTCTGAGTAAGAGCTAGCTTCGAGAAGCTTCTTCGGTATATACGAAGAAATGTTTTGCTTCCTTTCTAACAGATTTAGAGAGCTATGTTGTATCTCATCACTGCTAAATGCAGTTCAACGCACTTCCTCCATGTCCCCTGACATTTACGAATCATGTTTCCCCCACTCCAACCACCTCTTCCACTCACTTCAATCCCATGGAAAAAAACCCAAAAGTGCTTCCTTCTGGATTTCTTCCAGAAGAAGAAATTTCTTCTGGATTTCTTCCAAAACAGTTCAGTATTTTCAAGGTCCTTTGAAGTAATGTTTGTTTTATAAACAAGATGTCTCTGAATATAGTAGTTTTCTTTCTTGTTCGGAGGAATTTTACAAAGAAAATTTTTTAGTAAGTGATGAGCTTGATACAATGTTGCTGGGGATTTTCCAGGCAGTTTTGAGGAGCTGTTCAAGCAAAGACCAGGAAGATATATTCATTTTAACCTCCGAGAACAAATGGTTTTGAAAAAGGTCGCATTGCTGCAAGTCATGACGCTGTGAGCCTGATCTCATGAAGCTGGTATAAACTGGCCTGCAGTCACATTTGTTTCTCTCTTAAATCAAGATCGACTTTCCTTTGCAGCCGTAGCTTTATGGAGTAGTGTCTGGCCGAGGCTCCTGTGCCCTGTGTTGTGTCCAAAGGGAGACACGGTGATCACCAGTTTCTCTTCCAGAAAGTAAAAGAGTAAGAATTTAAACGCATGGCAGTCAACTGCTTATTTCTCTCCTGGTCTGCTCTCCTTGTGGCTCCCGTTGTCCCTGTCTGCCAGCTTCTACAGCTACATCCTCCCTGTATCGGGCCCTGTAAACACGCAACTCCGCGGCGAGCAGCACTGGTGACTTCCACCATTTCATTATCCATTTCACGGGAAGCACCTCCTTCCGATTTTTCTTGAGCCCCCCACCTATATATATATACTGGGGACTGCATGCAAATCCCACCTCCTGCACTGCTCAGCTCACGGAATGGGACCGATGCCGTGTTTATGAATGCCCCCGGGAGGAGGTGTGCAAGAGACGCGGATGCGCGCGTCCCAGCCAAGAGTACAGCACCTGTGGCAGAAGATCAAACAGAAGATTTCTAGATATCTAAGCAGGTTTCTGGGAAAAACACCTTGCACATCATTAAACTTTTGGCATGTGGTCAGTTAGAAGAGCTTTTGTTTGTTTTCTTGAGAGTAGGTATCTCACAGGGTTTTTGGATGATAGTCTAATGACTCTCCTTTGAAGCACAGGACAGCATGGACTGCCATATCCATACAGGAGAAAGGACATTACAGAGAGAAATGCCGTCCTTGACTCAGGGCTTTTGCATGGATCTCTGATGGTCTTAGCTTAACGTACGTCAAGGGTTTGAGCTACCTGCTGGGTTTGAGCTCAGCCTGTGACGTACGGACTGCGTGACCTCTGGAGGTCCCTTCTGGACCTTGCCCGTCTATTCATATGGTACCAGAGAGGACTCATCAGCCCCTAGAAGAAATCAGTAGTCTGTTAATTGCCAGTTTTAGTATTCCATGGTACACCGAAGTGGTACTCATTAGTCATTGCCAGACTACAGGACTGTGATCCCATCCAAGAGCAGACCAACTCCGAAAGGTGTAATTGCTGTTAAAGGTCTCTGAGCAGATCCAACCAAAATAGTTTATAGAGGAAGCAATCAGTGCTTTCAGTCTTTTCTTTAAACTCATTATTTAAAATTTTATCTGTGCTTTTCCTGTAATAATAAAATAGTTAAGATAGATAATTACAACTACTTTGCTTTCTTTATGGGTGCTTTTTAATACAAATGACTTCTGTGAACTGTGCATTGTGTTGGTGGACCTGAAGTGACACTTGGATGTTTGTTTCTCACTCTTGAGTTCAACCTCTTCGTCCTTTTCTGCTGGTCACCCCTTGGAAAGGGTTCACTTCCAAGGGTGATTTTGCAGGCACCTTCCTGGACCCCAGTCGCAATGTGAGTTATTTCTGATTGCTCTTAATTCATGGGACATTTCCCCAGAATGTCAGAATTTATGTCTCAGTCTCTGGGTCTCAGGTTCTATTTGCATCTGCTGCAAGAAAACATTGCACAACTCTCTAATCCAGTATTTCTGTCATCAGTGCTTTTATTTTTTATAAATAAAACATCGACTCTATTTCCTTTATGCATCCCAAGCGTTTTTTTTACCTCTGGCATCAAATTAAGAGCCAATGCTGAGCCAGTTGGTGACTTGCTGCTCTGACCTTTCCAGCATCACTGCCATCTCCTGTCCGTCCATTGGCCTGTACGTTGGCTACCTGCTCGTCTGTATTAACATAGCATTCGTTTGCCATCACTCTCACCTGACAATTCATACAATCTATTTTTAACTTCTGCCTGTGTTTGTCACATTCATACTTTTGAGGGAATATCTATACACTCACCATCAATGCAGAGAATAGTGTCTGTCTTTGTAATTTTTACTAAATAATCCTATTCACACACCTTCATTTGGTGATCTCCTAGTAAAAACCCAGAGGTGAAGTCAAACAGCTTATGCGTGTGACACATTTACCCCTCTCTGTCAGATCTGTAATCTCTTCTAAAAGTAAACCTAGATGAGTTCGCCCTGACACCTGCTTTCCGTAATCCGGCTGGGTCAGGGCCGGGACTAGGACTGGTCCGACCTTGTTGCTCTCTCTTTAGCTGCATCAACTCATTTATTAATTAAACAGGGATGGCATCATGTCACCTGGTATGCAGCCGCTTGGTTCATCCTCTCTGCCTAATGAAATGTTCCTAGCTATGGAGTTTCCGTGGTATTCCTGAATTAAATAAAGGTCGGTACCCGAACGACACAGCTCTCTCCATCCAGCCCATCCGGGGATCCTGCATGCAGGTCCCTATCGACCTGAAAATTTCAAGAGAATTTCTTTTAGAAGAAAGGATTGGAAAACACTTCACCATCCTGCTTAGCACAGAGTTTTCTTCCCACTTTTTTCAGGTGCAGAAAATAAATATTTATAGTTCCTGCCAGTCTGAACCACGGCTAACAGAGCCTTATTGCAGTGCCGTAATTTGTCCACAGTGCTTCTCGGATTTTATCGCTAATGTGATGCACGAAATCATATCGACCTAAATATTTCCTTCTGAGGGTTTGTAGCTCTGCTTGTCCTGCATCATTTGTAAGGTCTTCGTCTTCCTTTGCTGATTTCCCCCATGACATAGTGGCTCACCCGCGACTGCCTTTTCTGCCCCTTCCCCAGGCGCTGTGCCACGCTCGCCGTCCCAGCTCATCCCTCCCAAAGCGTGGGGCGTTTGGCAGGTCACTCTGCCAGTTCTTGTCTGTGAAATGAGAATAATTCATTTTATAATTCACCCGTACTTCATAGGCATCTCATAGATCCATCACAGGTTACAAATGCTCTGACTCTGAAGTGGCAAGGGCACAGCTAAGAGGGAGAGTAGAAGAGTGAGGAAGCAGTGATTTTATCTGTATAGCAAAGAGCCTCTGCTTTATGGGCAGATCCTGCCCACTTTCTCCCCAAATAGTCTCTGTACAGTGCAGGAGATGTGCACGCGGATTGTGTCCGGGTTACTCTTGTAGTACTGGAAGAAAAACTGAGCTCCAGAAGCTGAGTGGGTTGGGAGGGGAGTGGGAGGAGCGGATCATGAAAGACAGAGAGGGGAAGAGAGAGGATAAACTAGCAGTTATTAATCTATAAAAACTTCTTTTTTAACTATATGGCTTCTTTCTGCTGCTGTCTTCAATTTCTATTTACAGATTATTAATTCACCAGACACGTTTTGTATTTCCCCAGGTTGCATTTTGCCTAAGAGAAGATATTCATATTTTGACACTGTATAAGCCAATTCATATTTGCTTGAGATAATGATTTCTTATTAAGGTTAGAAGTCTTTTTTGCATAATTAAATTAGAATTGTTTTGTGCATGTTAGGATTTGTGATATTGGTTTGGATACCAAATATACTTTTATTTTGTTTCTTGCCTGTGTACACTGATCTGTTTTAGTGGTGCGGACATGGAGAAAATATGACATGAAAATATTGGCACTGTAGACCAGATTATTTCTGGTCTTACATGAATATATTTATTTATCGTGCGATTCTTTGCGCAAAGCTTGAACCCATACTGATATCTACAAAAGAAAGATGAAAAAATCAGACAAAATTAACAAAATACAAAAATCCACATGACTATTTGGACATGTAAGAAAGGCTGGTCTCATTGCTTAGGGCGTTTTGGGTTAGTTTTGGTTTGGGTCACTTTCTGAAGTAGAGCTCCCACTGGAAATAATCACCATTTCCTTAACTGCATGATGAAGTGAAGTGACTAAGCTCAAGTGCTGGTTTTGGGGTAGTTCGTGAGATCTCAAGGTGTTTTGAATTCGGAATAATGTTCTCCCTTGATACTGAAAACTCTTGCAAGATTATGCATTTCTCTCTACACTTTTCTTTCTGTGAAAGTGAGACTCATTCCTCTTATTTCAGAGACAAAAGATTAGGTAAATACAGTGTCTTGCTCTGACTCTGAGTGGTAGAAAATGTCTTTTCTTGGACAGGTGTAGCATGGCCTTCGCATGGCACAGCTTCTGTCACCCAAACCACTCCGTTCACTGTCCTAAAGCACAAGGATTTATGCGCCCAACATTAGCATGGACATACGGTCGTAATCTCTCTAAAAATAATTCAGTTTTATTTGCTTGATTTCTGATTAATTATTGGCTTCAGAGATACCTGTTAAAACTGTTTTTATTGGTAAATGGTGCACCCAGCAAAACCCCAAGCTGCTGACTCCAGTGGTGTGCTGCCGGCGCTACCCGCTACGGGGATATTTCGAGCCAGAAGTCTACAGTGAAGCACATCTTCAACTAATGTCACCAATAGAGGTGCCTTTCTCAGCTGGGGACCATATTTATCTCCTTTAACTTCCATTACTTTTTCCTTGCTTCTTACAAAAAACTGGATGCACAGGACACTTTCATTCCTTATTTTGGTGTTTACATTTAATGTGCTCTTACTCCTCTCTGTTTTAATGTCACTTATAGAGATCACTTCTGTTTTTTTCAGACATAGATAATTCTCAATGTTATCATACTAAAAAAACCAACCCAATCTTTTAAAATCTGGCATGATCTTCAACTTCTTTGTAATCTTCTTTGATTTGGGCAAGAAGGGACAACAGAAGAGAGACTATCTGGATTCTTCAAGACTCATGTTCTTATCTGCATGACTTAAAATAGTCAAAACGCCCAATAATATTACACTTCGAATTAAACAGACTAGGACTGAGATTTGAGTGCCTCATAAATGAAATTAAAAAAGCCTCAACCCATTGTGTTTTCTTCCTTTTGCAATGGAAACCAGAAAATATTTACAATGTACAAAATCAGATTGAAATTACATCATCCAACCAACTGTAAAGGAGAGCTGCACATTAAGGTTCTTCTCACAGCTTTATAAGACAAAATTTCTAAGTTATATGTTTCAAGTCTCTTTTCTAAGCCCCCCTGAATTTATTGCACAAAATAACGCCTGCTCTGCTCTTCTCTCCTCACAGGCATTTTTCAGTCCACAGACCTAGAGCCTGTGCTGTTGGTCACTATCAAATTGGTTTCCAAGATTAATGAAAATTATTAGTAAGAGCTTCATTAATTTTTTGGCAGGAATGTGAGAATCCAAGCGGCCAGTACTCACTTGCAGTGTGGCACAGTGGCAGGACTGAAGGAGCCAGGAGATCAACACGGACCTTGTTACACAGATTGAGCAGAAGAAGTTGGATTTTTTAATTGTCATTTCAGTTATCTTCTTAAATACGCCCTCTGGAAAGGGACACAGATATTCTCCTTTTAATAACACTTTCCTCTTTACAATCTGGTCATTATAAAAGGACTCGTGGGGTTTTCAGGACATGGAAAACTCCAGAGGGAGTTTTCTTGAGCAATTAGACTGGCTTGGCGAAGCTGTTTTGGTGTTGAGCGGATGCAGGTGTGGATCTGGGACCGGGGGATGACAGGACCGTGCTTAGAGAGTGATATGGAGTTCGTTTACCACAAATAAGAAATGCCCTCTAGATACAGAGGGGATGCTCCCTAGACTGCATTAATTTTTCTGTTCTCCTTTTCTGGCATTCCCAGAATCTCTTGGCTTTAGGGCACTGAAATCATTGGTACAACCATTTCCGCATGATTTTGCAGATAGCTGTAGGCTTCCTCCACTGTTAGTATCAGGTACTGAAGTGAGGGAAACAAGCACTCTGCGGCAGTATGTTCACATCCTGCATGCATATGTATGAGCAAAGACTAAATAGATTAGAACTTCTCAACCTCAGAAAGGAAAAAAAGTCAAACCCTGAGGATATGACAGCAGCCCGTAAGTTCAAAAATGACACAGAACCAGTGAATGGGGGGCCGTTACATTCATAAAAGAAAAGTAGAGACTCCAGTCAACTTACCAGGTAACATGTTAAAAACAAAGGAAGGAGCGTATTTTCTCGTCCAAATGTTAGGCAAACATCTGTCAAGAATGACATTATATAGCTGTTCTTGCCTTGGGGCAAGTGATGGACCAGATGTCCTCTTGATGTTCCCTTTCAGTCCTGTTTCCTGTGATTCTATAATTAGATTGCAGAACTAATTGGCATAAGCTTTAGCAGTTGCCAAAGTTATAAACGTGTTAAAAAAAATTACTGCATAGAAGAAAAATCCACAAAGAACCGTTAATCACAACAGCCCGGGTGCAATCTCTCTCTCGGCAGTTCGCTGGGGGAAACGTTGGTCGGCATTCCCCCTTTTCCTTGCCTTTTCCCCCAAAGCACGCCCTTCCAGCTGCTGCGGGGGGGTTGCCACATGAGACTGTAGATCCTGCCGTGTCCTCAGCCCCAGCAGGAATTGGGAGACATCCCTGAACGTTTCCTTCTGGAAAGCTCCTTCAAAGGGAAGCAGTGCCAACGGTCGGCATCCATCCATTCGGCGTTGCAGCTGTGGCGGTGCTGCAGCCCCAGCTCCTCTGCTCAGGGAAGTGTCCAGAACCAGCTTGGCCTCAGCAGTGGGGTGACTGGTGGGATGCAATTCCTGTCCAGCATGATGGAATCGATATCCAACTACCCTACAAGCCCACACGATTAGTCTTTGTAGGAAAACGTCCACAAGGTGAAGAACGTCATAAATTTATCAACGTGTTCACAATGCAGCCATGCAGCAAAGCAGGCTGCGGCTGCGAGTGGGATGTTTCTGGAATAAAAATTGCACCCAGGCTTGCCTACTATCTTTTGTTTTCATCCATAAACTAGCAGGTGTTTTTTGTAGGACCGTATTTCACAGCTAAGGTACTTCTTGCAACAGAAAAGACCAGTCAAGTAATCCTGTGGGAAAAGTTATTGTTAAATCAAGACTGTGTCCCCTACCAGAACAATCCTGGGTATCCACAGCACACAGCAGGTTGTGTGGTCACATATATGTAGGAGGCATGAAATGTCACAAATCCGTGTGATTTCTCTGATGGTCAACTTGTTCTTTATAGTGTTCCAAACTGCCAGACCTCTATTAGCTTCACAGTGAATTTGTGAAGTCGACAGAAAATTTTCTTAAGGATATGATGCTACAAATTTGGTTTAGCTACTTAAAAAAATAGATGAAGTATTCTTTCTTACCTGTCTCTGCCAAATTTGCTTCAAGAAAAAAAAGCGAGGTTATGTCTTCAGGCACGTGAACGTGGCTGGGAACTGGGAGCTAAACCAGTCCGGCACTGGTGCTGTCAGCACTGAACGATGGAGACGAGATCCAGCTGGAGAACAGGTACTGCCCAAAGGACAAGTCCCTCAGCTTACGCTTTCACAATGACCATGAACTTCACCCTGGGGCCCTGGCCAGTGCTGCTGGTCTCTCACAGGAGCTGGTGCCCACCTCCGCGCTGCAGAGCAAGCTGGAATTGCTGCCTTCCTCTTTTCCCAGGAAAATATAACCTACACACCAGCAGCCTGAAGGAAATGGAACACCATATTGCAATCCAGGGGCAAAGGTTTTTAATAAATCTAACTAATCTGAGGTCATGTTATGCAAAAGCTGGGTCTGCTCTGTGGTACAGCAACACGCTGGGGTGTGGGAGGAAATAATTCAAGTAACGATAAGCCCGTTAGCATGGATGGCTTTTTTTTCATCTTGGAGAAAGTCCTAAGACACAAGAGTGTAAAGAGACCATGATGAAACACAGCTTGGGCTTACTGAAGATACATCCTTCTGGATTAACATAGTATTATCAAGGAAAGCCTTGATAATGTAGCTGTTTTTTCTAGGCAAGGAAAATTCACAGGATTAATCTGTCTGAATTTTTATAAAATGTTTAATAATGCACCACACAGGAAATAATCTATTAAAGAGGAATAATATAAGAAGTTGTAAATTGAATAAGAAACCCACTGAATGGGAAAGAGCCAGAAGTGTGCGCGGGGGGGCGGCTGGGTGGGTGGCTGGGTGCTGCTGCGCCCTCGGGGCAGCTGGAAACGCTTCGTTAATATCTTTGTCCCCAAAGTGACAGATCACAAAGTGAAGCGGCATCATGCAGGGGAAAGCACAATATGGGGGTGTCAACGAGAGCTGAAGCTTTTGCCGACAGGTTGGCAGCTCAGGACACGTGCTCCTGTGACAGCACGATGCGCGGCTGGGGCACCCAGGGACCCTCCGTGTTTGCCCTTGGCTCCCCCGACCCATGGCTGGTTGACTCCACACTCTTACCTGTATGGACCCCCAGCAAGGGGGGCACCAGGGGGGCACCCCAGAGAGCGGCACCCCCGCGCCCAGCACCCCCCAGGCTCAGCCGCGCTCCCGCGGGCACCCGCCGCCGGCTGCCCTTCCCGCCACGGAGCGAGGGTTCGGCTTGTCCATCGCTAAACCTCCTGGTTCCCCCGGGGAGCTGGGAGAATGGGTTTTCCTCTGAACTGCCCAGGTTCTCATAGAATCCCAGAATCACTTGGGTTGGAAGAGACCTTCAAGATCATCAAGTCCAACCATAAACCTACGCCAAAACCACCCCTATTTCCAATAACTATTTCCAATAGTTATGAACAGCGCTGGCTTCCATTGAGGGTTGAAAAGCAAAATAACCAACAGCTTGATATTCAAAACTGGGGTCCCTCAGGCCACGGTGGGCTGGAGCTGGACCCTGCAGGTGGAGGAAGGCTGCGTGGCTCTCCCAGACCTGGCTCATCCCGCCTGGCTCCACGCTCCGCTGCAGAAGACGTCCCGCCTTAAAGCTGCTCTCTCCTTATCTCTGATTTTAGAAACTCTGCAGCAAGAAGGAAGGGGACCTTGAGGGACTTAATCTAATGCATTTACCTGCCGTTTTCTCTGAGACAAGCTGTATTACTCTGCATTTTAAACGAGCTTCTCTCCTTCCTTTATAAAGCAAAATGCAAGACAGCTGTGTTGATTTAAAGTGAAATGTTGACTCATTACTCACTATACTGATAGGTATCCACATTTTCAGATAATGTTGATTTTCAGTGTTTTGTGCAGCTCCAGGCAGGCTGTGTTATTAAGTACCATAGGCTAGAATATGGGATTTCCTTTTGACAGACTATTCCAATGTTCAGAAACATATTTTGATCCTTATTCTGAAATGTATTACATTTAATTACATTTAATCCCCAACTATGTGGAAACAAAAAGCTCCAGTTTCCTGTAGGACCAATATTCTAGTACTTTGACATATGACACTTGGCATATGTCAAAACAGTATAATAAAATATAATAGTAAATAACATCAAATTCATATGACAAGTCTCTGAGAAATTATATACTTGAAGTAAAGGTAACAAAACGTCTTTATTTCAACAAAACAGAATACTGTTGAAAAATTAACAAAATCAGCACATTACCAGGAATCTGCTTCGTTTTGGTGAAACTCTTTTTTTCAGTGAAAATGTTTCAGCTACCGTGTTACTGAATAAAGCACTGAAGTTGCTCAATGCCTGCAGAAATTAGTGTGGCCTTTGATATAAACCTAATTAATTTGGACCTCCTTCATGAATTTCATTCAGATTCTTCGCACATATATATATATTTCTTGATCTGGAACCTATGAAAGGCAATTTATCAAATCTCTTGCTCCATACACTGCAATTACTGACAGAAAGGATATAGCAGCACATAATTTAGCGTGTTGAGTGTTATCAGCTTATTTCATTCAAACTAGAGCGAGTCAGCGGGAAGAGTAAAAGGAAACTGAAGTTCTCTGTTTAACTTCAAATGTGTCACACTAAGAAAGGGAATATCTTTGGCAAAAAATTACCTTGCTATGGGGAATATTTTTTAAATTATACTAGAAATGGCTATTTTTCCAAATACATATGTTTTTTGTCTTCTGCACGCAAATGGCTCAAGAGACATCACGCCTGGCTGAAGGGGCCAGGCTGGCGTGGCTCAGGTCCACCCCTGCTTTGTGCACCTTGGAGCGGTGTCCTCGTCACTGCGTATCCGTGCCTGTGGAAAGCCAGGAGCCCCACCTGTGTGCCATCTCAAGCTAACGAGTTCATTGCAGATTCAAGTGCAGTTTAATTAGCAGAGTACTTGCTGAACCTGGTCTATGCAGCACTTTTCCCCCCTGCTGTCCTCTAAGGATGCCTCCAAAGACAGATGAAGTTTACTGCCACCACACAGCAACACACGCGTCTCCAGGCGGCTGGAAGAAGGTGCGGAAGGTGGAGACTGGTCTGCAGGAATGAGCTGCCTTGACTATTTGGTTTGGATACACTCAACTTGTTTTACTCTTGAGCACGTGCAGTCAAGCGTGGAGCAAATAGTTGATGATGGAGAATAAGTTAGAGTTTACATTACATGAAGAAAAGAGGTATTTAAAATGGACGGGAGCCGGTGTTAATGAGGTGATGTCAAAGCTTGGTGACAGGCAAGTCCTGCCATCGGCTGAGGCACTGAGTCGTTCTTCACTCTGCATGTAGACCTCCTTCCACAGGTCCTCTGGAGGCAGGGACCCCTGTGAGAAAAATGGGTAACGGGAGTGATGAGGGAAACCCGTCAAGCTGTCCCCCTGCATGCATGCTCACACTGGAGAGGGGAAGAGCTGCTAATCTTCCCTGCACCCAGCACCCAGGCTGTCACCGGGGCTTTGTGGAGTCCTCCTTGACCTTAAGAGCCTGAACTGTGTTAGGGTTTCTCTTCCTATCACCATGACCAAAACCAGTACCTTCTAACTACTCAGGGGTTTAATATTTCTGAGTGACTTCTTTTGCTTTTTACACACATGCATAACCCTAAACATTTTTAACCCAGGCGTATGAGCAACCGAGGAGTCACCGGGCAGGGCACTCATCGTATTTCACTATTTCCTCGCAGCGCAGCATGATCTGCTTGAGGAGGAGCAGTCACAGCTCAATGGTCTCCTCTTGCTGCACATGGAAGTTCAGCATCCCGACAAACAGCACAGCCTTGGCTACAGAGCCTGGTCCGCGTTCTCCCTCTGCGCTCCGTGGGCATGAATTTTTCAATTCATACATCATTTACAATTTGCTGCCACAGTTCCACAAAATCAGTAAGCTTTAAAAAGTTAATGAAAGACAATATATTTTTCTGACTGTTGTTGAAAGATAAGTAATTTGTTGCATTGCTCTGGGAGCCTGGAAATTCGTCATAAGGTGGAGATAAAAAGTGAGGAAAAAACTATTCAAAACATTACTTTTTACTTAGAAACTTTCATGGTTCTTAAAGTTTGGTACATTGAGAAGTTAGCCACAGTGGGTCTACAATGACGGATAGACGTGAGGGTCACTCCTTTCAAAACTGGGCTCTTAAATATCGTCATATCTTAATATTTAAATATTTCCATAACTTAACATCTTCATCAACAGGCTAGACAATGGGACAGCATGCACCTTCAGCAAGTTCACACATGACCCCAGAGCCGCGGAGCAGGAGGACAGGGACTGGGACAGGCTGCAGAGAAGAGCGGAGGAGCCCGTGTGCCAAGTCCTGTGCCTGAGCTGCCGTAACCCCACGCTACGGGACAGGCTGGGCTGCCTGGGGAGGAGACAGAACCGGCCCAGTGGTCCCAGAGGGCAGCAAGTCAAACAGCGGACAGCAATGTGTCCTGGTGGCAGTGGAGGACAACTGACTCTTGGGCTGCCTCAGCCAGAGTGCAGCCAGCAGGGCAAGGGAAGAAATTGTTCTCCTCTGTTCAACACCTCCTCTGGTGGCACCTGGAGCACTGTGTCCACGTTTGTGTCCTCTGAGGTCCAAAGAACTGTTAGCAAACTGGAGAAACCCCAGTGGAAGCCACGGTGATGGTCAGGGGCTGGAGAACACGAAATGACCTAAGTGGTGAGCAGGAGAAGTCTGGGCTTGTAGAGCCTGGGGAAGAGCGGGAGAAGAGGGGACCTCATCGCCGTCTTCCACTAGTGAGGGGTTACAAGAGGAAGCACGGCCAGGTTCTCAGAGGAGCAGAAGCACAGCAAAAGGATGATGGGCAACAAATACAAATTGCTGCAAGAAAAACCCTGACTGGATATTAGGAAAATCTGCAGAGCAGTTGCTCAGAAAGGCTCTGGGATCTCCATTTTTGGAGATTCTTCAAACTGGACTTGAGAAGGCCTTTGCCTTCATCTAAGGTTGGAGGTGGCTTTGCTTGGAGCTGTGGGACAGCACACTTTCGAGACCACTTCCAACCTACTTTTTTCTCTGTTTCAGCCAGCACCCCAAATATACCCAGAAGACCGTGGTTAACAGAGCCCTCTGAACATCATGTTAATAAGTACAGGGCAAGACATTTATCTGGATTTTAGCATATGTAAAGGTGCCACATAAGGCACTCTATCTCATTAGAGCCAGGATGGCACTAGACGTTGTTTCCTGAAGGTCCTTTATCTTTCTTGCATTTTCTGATAACTCTCAATAGTCAAAAATTGATTAAAGTAACAAAGAAACCCAAAGTTTGGGTATGAATAGTTGGATATGAATAATAGCACTGAGGATAAAACACACCATTTAAGAATTATTCCTTTTATATAGCATAATATAGTAGAGATGGTGATATTATTAAATCTGCCCCTAACATTAACTAAAATTAACCTAGGGGGAAAATATATTTAAAAGAAAAAATGGATATATATCTCAGACCAAAATGAGAGAAATCCCTTGGTTAGTACTGAACAACTAGCCTATGAGTATTGCCTTAAACTATATAGCAAAATAAAGACATCCAGAAGAAACCAAAGTTATTTTTCGTTTGTACAACTGAAGGATAAATCCTCAGTTTTTCAAAACTCCCTATTGATGAAAGTAACACAAAGAGATGAGCACTGTCACTGTGGCAGGCAGACCCTTACTTTATTAACAGAAAATAACCCCTTGGTTACAGAGGGCCAAAAATCTTCTCTGAAACTCCTTATCACTCCAGCATAAGCCCACCTATACAATTCTGAAGGTGAATTTCCCACACTTTTCAATAACCTTCGAAAGGAGAGAAGATGAGAAATAGGATGTCAATTAACAGTAATGTCCCCTGGCAAATCTGTTTCCTAAAATAGGAGCTCTGGTACCGTATCAGATTCTCCAGGCACCAGCCATCAGCATTAGCTACAGGAAGGTGCCTGCGAGGAATAAAAGTGGGCCAACGAAATGAAACGGCATTTCATCTTGAAGAGGGCTGGCTCTCGTGGTGAGCAGCACTTGCCTAAAGCAAATGTTATTTACATTCTGGATGGCATTCAGCCAAACAGACAGGAATTATTATTTGAAGAATTAAGTCTGAAATAGCTGGATGTGGCGAGAACTGCAGCGTGCACCTCTCCCTGCCAAGGCATACCAAGAGGCACCTTTTTTCAGCTTTCTGTTCCTCTCTTTCTCTGTGCTTCTACACTTCTTTTTAAAGGACCCAGCAGTGGCAGTTGTCGCACACAAGGTATTGAGGTCTTCCTGTGTTTATACCCATAACAACCTTGTTTACCTTCTTACAAAATGTGCTGTGGGGAAGCAGCACTTTGCTAAATCCCACCACTCTATTATCAGTGACTCTTGTTGTGTAGCTGCGGACCCAGCTGCAGCCATCACTGAGCATCGCACTCTCCCCTTCCCTTCCCTTCCCTTCCCTCTCCACCATGCCCTGGTGACTCCCCATTTACTGGCCGTGGTCCAGCCCCATGCCATGGTGAGAAGGTGTGGATGCTGGCTGGGAATGTCACAGCACCCTCCACACACCTCAGGGGCTGCCCGAGCCCGGAACTGCAGGAGAGCCCAGCAATGTCCCGGGAAAGCACTGCACTCACCGGTCCTGTGCTCCTGCCCCGGCTTCTGCTCCGGGAGCCCCTGGACGTGCTGCAGGACACAGCGTCCCCCAGACAGACACATCCTCTGGGTGCATGTCCTTAGGCAATGTGGCACACGCACCTCTTCCAGGGAGAGGAAAATGTGTGTTTTGACATCATTTCTTCTGCCAGCCACCACAGCTTGCTGGGCTGGGGAGGGAAAGGCTCTGGGAAGCTATTCCCCGAGAGCCTGCGGGTACTTGCCTTGTTCCCCAGTGCCTGCAAGGGAAAACACTAGAACTCTCCCAGGGTTACCAGTGATGGTGAATGCAAATCAGATTAACAATAGCTTTATTTATACAATGATAGTTTGAGTAAAGGTGAGGGTTCAGCCATATTTGAAAGTAGACAAGAAATAAAGTAGGGAATGAATTTGAAGTTGTTCTTGAAATATGACATCGTGGACATCTTGAAAAAAAGAAAATAAAAGCAGAGAGAGAGACAGGAGAAAGTGAAAATGGAACAAAAGCCTTGTTCCTAGCCAACAGAATTCATTCTGAAAGCTGGTAGAGCAGAGTTAGGGATTTCTAGCTCTTATGAAGTATCTCCAGTAATATAAACTCCAGTTCTGGTCTCCAGAGTCAATTAATTCACGCTTGTTTCAGTCCAGGAGTCGGAGTAATTCTACATTTAACACAAAGTTCATGTCTGCGATACGTCAGAGATAGAAATAGCTGACTATTTAACATCAAGAGGTTGCTGGAAGGGTAGTTGTGATTTCTTCTCATAAGAACGCCCCAAATCTTGAGTTTGGAATATATTTCACTAATGACAGGGAAAAAAAGAAGTATCTCTGGAATTCTTTGCTTATCAACACACCCCTGCCCAAGGTGACTGACACAGGAGTGAAGCCCAGCCCTGATACCTAGGTTGTTAGATTTACTTTTTTCTAGTAGGGCAAACAGGAAAAGAAACCCAACAGGAACCTGCATCTGGATGAGGAAACAGTTCATGAAAGGCTTAAAAATGGAAATGGGCAGATTCACAGCTGATGAAACATGCTATTGTCACAGTCATTACAGCTCCCAGAGAGTGGCTGTTGAGTTCCCTCAAAAGGAAATTGCACAAAGGCTTTGCACATTTGTCCATCTAGAGGTTCTCTGAAGGAGACAACTCTCAATTCCCTCTCCAGCCTGTTTCCTGCCCGAGCATCAGGAGCCACCGGGAGCCAGTGGGGCATTGCACGGACCCGGAGAGGGAGAATGTGGCTCCTTCTCCAAAAGCGGGAGCTCAAAGCACTCCAGAGCGGTTTGTGGGGGCAGGTCTCGCCTGGTCTTTCCACACCAGAGGCTGCCCCAGAGAAACAAAATTCAAAATTGCTCAGCAGCATCAGCTTGTTTTTTCCCCAGGGCTACTGAAAAGGCAATGGGTCTTGTATGGCCTGGATTGCAACAGCGTATATATACACATATCTGTTGGGTGCCTATGTGTACTTGTTTTTCTTTTTTAAAAAAAGGCGTATGTGTATATTCATAGAATCATAGAATCACTTGGGTTGGAAGAGACCTTCAAGATCATCAAGTCCAACCATAAACCTGCAATGCCAAACCCACCCCTAACCCATGTCCCTCAGCACCACGTCTGCCCGGCTTTTAAATACCTCCAGGGACGGCGATTCCACCACCTCCCTGGGCAGCCTCTTCCAATGCTTGAGAACCCTTTCCGTAAAGAAGTTTTTCCTAAAATCCAACCTAAACCTCCCCTGGCACAACTTGAGGCCATTTCCTCTTGTCCTATTGCTCGTTCCTTGGGAGAAGAGACTGACCCCACCTGGCTGTAACCTCCTTTCAGGGAGTTGTAGAGAGTGAGAAGGTCTCCCCTCAACCTTCTCTTCTCCAGGCTGAACAATCCCAACTCCCTCAGCCGCTCCTCATGAGACTTGTTCTCCAGACCCCTCACCAGCTCCGTTGCCCTTCTCTGGACACGCTCCAGCATCTCAATGTCTCTCCTCTGCTGTAGTGCCCAAAACTGAACACAGCACTCAAGCTGTGATATTGTGTATATGTGTGTAAATACAAGCATTTACATAGCATTGATGAAACTGCTCGGAAGGCTGGTAAAGGGGCCACTTTCAGACTTCAAACCCAAGCGTCACTAGACAGACATTCACTAAAAAAAGCATTATCAGTGATCTGGTTTTCACCACTACCAACATACACTGAAGCAATTGGTCCTTGACAATCTTACCCTGAACTGCGCGTGTACAGCAGCAGGACGCCAGGTAACGAGCGCTGATGGCTCTGATCCTTCGGGGTCCTGGTCCCCAAGGCTGTTGTTGATCAGGTTTGAGAAATGAAATGCAACTGAGATGGGCAACTTCTTCTCCCCCATTTTTACTTGCTTACCTTCGTTGTTCCGTGCTCTCACCTTCCCCCCCAAAAAAAGAAAAGCAGGCATTTGTCTGTTCCTGACATATTTATTTTATTTTTTTTTAGGACCAGGACTAGTTCTGATTTTGCCAAACATCTTTCCTCCTTGCTCTCCAGCGTTATTCTGGTACCGTCAGGTATCCAGGTATCTTTCCTCCCTGGTCTCCATCCTTTGTCCTCGTCTTCAAGGTTTTATTACTTGCCCACATCCATTTTCCTGTACCCCATTTGTACAAACATAGCACAGATCTATTTGTCCCCTTGCATTTACATACTTTTAATATACCTATGCTTAGCTGTGTTACAAAATGCCTGTACATTGTTGTTGGTTATGCACTTTCAGTGTGCTTGTCTGTATTTAAGGCAAGCAAATAGCCTGCTTAAAGTATTTCTACTTTATGGGTGCAACAGGCCTCTGCTTCAGCTACACCTGCCTTTTCACTCTTAGTTTTAATGTGCAGTCTAAAAGCCTGTATCAGAAATTGCATTTCTGAAATAGAAAAATTATATTATGTATGCAGTACCAAATCCAGCTGAGTGCGGAATGCCATCAACCCTCATTTCATCAGGAGCTGAGGGCACTTAACACCTCGCAGGGCTGAGATTAGAAACCTGGCAAGAAATAACCGATTGTAATTCAACTTGTTCCACTCTGTTAGTAATTTCCTGGCCTGAGACCATCTGCTGTTCAGAAGTAGCTTTTCTAACATAGTAGGGCAAGTGAAGAAAATACATCAGAACTGTTGCAAAACTTTCTCAGCATATTAACGCTCTCCTCCTTTAGCAGTTTTTAATTATTTATATAGTGTCACAGAATCTTAAAGTTCTTGGGGTTTTTGCACTGACTAAAAATACAAATTTCCATAAGCCATAAACAAAAAATACTGCAGAGGAGCTGGGAAAGCGCAGTATTTCACTCAGACAGGAGCCCCGGGGGCTTTAGCAATCTAAACAGCTATTCCCAAAGCCAAGTGCAGTGTTACGGTACCTCCCAGGAACTCCGGGACAAGGATACAGGTACCTGGGCCCTTGGGAGCTGCTCCGGTGGCCAAAGAGGCTGGATTAAAAACAGAAATTCAAAGGGATAGACTTAGAAGTAGATTGTCTTAAAAAGAAAGTAAACGTTTGCAAAAAGGCTCAGTCAGACCTGAGAGATCAGAAACCCCAAAGGAAGTGACTGAACAAAACAGGGAGATTTACAGGTTCAAACTGTGCCGGGCAAATCCCTTTCACCTCTGTATTTTCTGCCTCGGGCAGCAGAAATCCTACCCTGCTCCTCATGGAGGTTTTCCCTAGCAGCAGAGGTGCTTTATATTCATCCCTGGCTCCTTCCTACTGTCATCCTGCCCAGGGGCCAGTTGGGGTCAGAGCAAATTATCCTAATTGCAAATCTCCCTACAGGTGAGCTCCGGCAGCCGGAGCGTGGGCGCTGAGCCCTCTCAAGGCCGTCCCTCCTTCAATAATAAAACATTTTTTCCCTGGTGATACTTTTCTCCCATTTTCCTGACCTGCTAACGCTGGATACGGCATTCCTTTTCCCAAAGGCAGCCATGCACTCCAAAGCGAAGAGGCTTGGGATGGTGAAAGTATAAGGCTGTTAAAGCCTAATAAGCCAGGGCAGCTGGCAAGGCATCGCTCTCCTGTAAGAAATGTGGTTTGAGCTAAATTGGCTTATCGTTCTGGGGTTGGTATTCTAATGCTGAACAGACAGGGCTGTGTTCTGACTTCCAAACACGGTTGCTTTAGTAACTGAACCATATTCATCTACAGCGCGCTTGCATGAAGCTGCTAGCCTCTCTTTGCATCCAGAAAATGAAGGAAAAGGGAAAAAAAAAATAAGGATTGTATTGAGGAGAGAAAGAAACTGCATTGCTGAAGCAGAAGGCTCTTCAGAAAAATGCCTGGAACCCACCAGACCTGATTTCCAGTATTACAAAAGTGACAATGTCTGAAAAGATGCCTAGCTTGCGTGCAAGGAACTTGCCCTTGTTGTTCTTGTTAGGGTCATATAAATTCACCTGATGCAAAAATGCAGCGAGCCACTGTAACCCGGGCCATGGAATTCGCAAACTTCCTCTCCCATTTTCAGGTTTCCATGGTGATGGGAAAAGGGAACGGATCGTTAGTTCTCAGGCATAGAAAGGTATGTAACGCAGAGACAAGTGCTGGCCATACCATTACATGAATGGAACAGAATAGAACAGAAACCCCCACTGCTGTAGAAAGAAGTTAGAGGGTTTATGCAAAAGAAAGGGATCCACTTCCAGTGGATTTGAGGAAGGTAAGTCACTTAGATATTCTAAGTGTTTTAGGGAACAAATCCTGCCTTTTAACATCCAGAAACCAAAAATAAATTAAAAAGGGGATCAATATGGGGGGAAAAAAAAATAAAAGCTTGAGCATCTATTATATCCTGGCTCATATTAGAAATGGGAAGAAATCCTTTAGAAGATAAAATCACATATGCCAACTAACCATTTGTCTGAATGTTTCCTGTGAACTGCAAGGTCGTTCTAGGACAGATACAATCTATCTGGAATCACTTTATTCCCTACATTTTTTTTATCCCTTCCTGGTGTGAGAGTGGAGCTAAAATATCAGCATGCTCTTAGGTAATTTTTAAACCTTGGTCACTTTTTCTCTCCTGATGCCCCTGCCTTCAGGCAAAGATGGAACCAGCAGTACAAATAAAAATTGCCATCTAAATAAAAGAGCATGGAGAATAACATCTTTTCAGACTCTTCTGCTACAAGCCAGTGGTTTTAGAAATGGACATTAGTCTTGGTCATAACATGCTAGTGGCAGCATTTTCACCCCCCATCTGCGGAGGCTTTTCCTACGCTGGCTGGAAGCCCTGCCCTTGTTACTTATTCTGAGCTTGTAGGGGCTCAGTGTCCATAAAGATGAATATTGGGCTTTTCAGATACATCCCAAGTATATAAAAATAGGAGGGGGAAATTTATGTAAGATTAAAATACAGATTTTTTTTTACAACACAAATCTTAAAACACAAGATTAAAATCTTAAAATCTTAAAACAATCTTGTGTTTTAAAACACAAGATTAAAACAAAGTTTTCTAAAGAGCACTGATGGAAGAAAAGTTCCGAAATTGTAATTCCACTTCATTTTCCTTCAGATTGGCGCTATTTAAGCATAAAACCCCCCTCCGTTTGTAAATGTGTGTTAATTTTAATATGGAAAGTGTCACTTCTACATAAAAAGTGACTTATTAAAGATTGAGATGAGGTACTTTAAAGTATCAAAGCCTGTAACATTTCATTCTGATAATGTTAAAATCCAATGTTTTGGAAGTATATGCATTTCTTTTTACTTTTTTTTTTTATTATTAATCTCTTTGCCTATTTCAACCTACTTTAGAAGATTTTCCATTCCTATGAATCTTCATAGTTCACTCAACTATTTAATTAAAAAAAAAAAAGAAAGAAATAAAATTCTGCACCCAGCAGAGAGGTCCACGTGCTCAGAGCTCACTGGGGAGCCAAGACAATGGCCAGAGCAGGAGTAAATTTTCCACTGTGGGGCCCACTGAGGCCAGTGCTTGCCTCAGGCTCTGCAACTGGTTTCTGCTGGCAAGAAGTGTCTTCCTCTTCCCATTCCTCCCCCAACCCCCCCCCCCTCCCCACCCCACTTTNCCCACCCCACTTTCTTTTTCTTTTTGTTCTTGCTCCTTAGAGTTCTGATTCAAATGTTGATTCTCTCTGACAGAAACTTCTCTGGTGGACTTTCAGGCCAACTTGTCCTTGCCCAGCACTGACAGAGAAACACAAAGCCTCCAAAACCATCCACGGCGCCTTTGAGACCTTCCAGGCAAAGCTGGAAGCCTTTGGGAAAGCTGGTTATCACCAGTTTTATCTTCTTTTCTTTGCACTTGCAGGCCCTTTGATGCTGACAAGAAGAAATGTACGTCAAATTATTTGTTCCACCAGATCTCAGATCTGTGGAGCCGACCTGCCACAACCGAGCCCCCACTGATGTGGACACACACACACAAAATATGGTGTAAAAGGGCACTAGCGTTTGCACCGTGACCTTAATTATTCGTATTTTCATTTTTCATCTCATTTCTAATCAAATAATGGTAATAGGGAAGGTTGACATGTCTAGCTCACATGAACAGAGTTGACTGTCACTTTACATAACACAGAAAGGAGAAAATCCCTGAGGTTGGGGGATGGAACAGTTCCTATGGAGTAAACTGCAGCGTCTGTGGGGCGAAAGTTCACGGGACAAAAGGGTGAGAAATACCCAAGAAACGGTGAGTCATGGCCCCATCTCCCCACGCACAGCGAGGAGGAGATGTTAGAGGGCCTCCAGAAAAGGAACGTTCTGGGCTTTTCTGTGGTTTTAGTACTACTGCAGAGCTGGGCAGAAAAGACGGAAACACAGAACGGAGTTTTCAAGAACAACCAGGGTTGTTCAGCCTGGAGAAGAGGAGGCTGAGGGGAGACCTTCTCGCTCTCTACAACTGCCTGGGAGGAGGGTGAAGCCAGGGCAGTCGGGCTCTTCTCCCAAGGAACAAGCGATAGGACAAGGTGCCTCAAATTGCACCAGGGGAGGTTTAGATTGGATATTAGGAAAAAATTCTTCATGGAAAGGGCTGTCAAGCACTGGCAGAGGCTGCCCAGGGCAGTGGTGGAGTCGCCATCCCTGGAGGTGTTTGAGAGACAGGCAGACGTGGTGCTGAGGGACATGGTCCAGCGGTGCATTTGTCAGTGGAGGGTTAACAGTTGGACTCGATCTTAAAGGTCCCTTCCAACCTAGATGGTTCTGTGATTCTAAGAAGAAACCTGTGGGTGGTGAAAGCAGACATGTCAGAGATGTGAGCTGAAGGGAAGAAGCGCTCTCTGACACTAAGGTGAATCAGCTGCCCTCCAGCGGGGGCTACGCGGGCCATCAGGGGGCTGGAGCATCTCTCTGATGAGGGAAGGCTGGGAGAGCTGGGGCTGTTCTGCCTGGAGACGAGCAGGCTGAGAAGGATCTCATCAATGCTCAGCAATATCTACGGGGCGGGTGGCAAGAGGACGGGACCAGGCTCTTCAGTGGTGCCCAGTGACAGGACAAGGGGCAACAGGCACAAGCTGGAACACGGGAAATTCCATCTGAACATGAGGAGGAACTTCTTTGGAGGGTGGCAGAGCCCTGGCACAGGCTGCCCAGAGAGGTGGTGGAGTCTCCCACTCTGGAGACATTCCCAACCCGCCTGGACGCCATCCTGTGCCCCCTGCTGTGGGTGACCCTGCTCTGGCAGGGGGCTGGACCAGATGATTTCCAAAGGTCCCTGACAACCCCTGCCATTCTGGGATTGTGTGGCAGGAGGGACAGCTGTACGTGCGGGAAGCAAGTGCCTTCATGGCGTGGAAGGGACTTGGCGCGAGGTCACTCACCAGACGGGGCTTTTCCCTGCCCGTGCCCCCGCAGGACAAGCACCAGCCGTGCACCATGACAGCCTGCCCGAGGGGTGGCTGCGCGCTCGCAGCTCCTGCTCCCGCTCCCGGCCAGCTGGGCCACCGGAACGCTCCAGACGGTTTTGTGCCCAGTCACCACCTCACTATTTGTCCCCTCCGGCCGGTTAGTGGCTCACAGCTGCTTTCTTACGGCAGTAAAGTGCATCGGTGCCAGAGAAAGTGCCACTCTGTCTCACAGTCATGGATGTGTTTTGGGACAAATGAAAACCTGGGGACCGTTACGGCGAGCCCTGTGCGCTGACTCATGTGCGTTACTACCGTGCAGTCACAGCTCAGCACACTTTCCAGAGGATGGTATTTCTTTCCATAGGAAGGAAAACAGCCCCGTGGAGGATTTCCAGCTCCCCTGGAAGTCTCTTCCAGCTCTCCTGTTCGCACCAAGGGTTATGGCTAAACAGCTGAAGAATATCTTGGCTGAGAAATGTCCGTTATCAACATTTTCCACTTATTTTATTTACACCTGCCACTCACAAACTCCCAGTACTCTGCAGTTCAAGCTATTGCTGTCAGCCCTATAATTAACTTTCTCTGAGGTCAATATAAATCACACTGAACTCAAAGTCTTCCATTCTGTGAGATTTCTGTCGCTTCCTACGTTCAGCGTAATGCAGTCACGTATGCTCTCAGGACCCGCGCCGTGATTTGGAACATCTGTGATTATTAAGTTCCAGCTTTGCCACAGATCCCTTGTGAACTGAAAGCAGTCACCTCGTTTGGGCTCTACCTCAGCTCACTTTAGACAGGCAGCAGGGAGGTGACTGGGTCTGAACTGGGGACATAGGCTGCACCGTACAGCAGCATTTTGGTTCAGAAATGCTGTACAGCTTTTAAGCAAATCTCTTCATCCTGTCCATTTTTTATGCAGAGCAATGTTGTTTTGCATGAACTAAAGGATACTTACCCCAGAATTGAACTCTAGGTGAGTGTCAAATACATTCTGACCCCTAACGGGGTGAAAAGGACTGAAAAAATTACTGGTTCTTCAGACAGCCCAAACCCACGTTCTCAGTGAGGGATACCACATGAAGTTTAGTCCAAAATAAAGCTTCTGAAGTTCACATAGTATAGACACACGGGCTTCATCAACAGCTGCTTCAAACTACTGATTTGCACAGATTTTGCCAAATTACTGACACAGACAAAACCATCGGCTTCCTTCCTAGCCAGAGGACAGAAGAAGCAGGACCTTCCCTGGAGCTGCCGCGCAGACAAACCGCCCCGCTCCTCCCCCGGACAGTGAGATGACCAGATCAGCCTGAAGCCTGCTTTTGTGGGGGATTCTGAAGCCAGGAAAGGCAAATCCCAGCTTTAGTCTCCGCATACCGTAGCTTCTCCACCTGCTCGGAGAGGGAAAGCCTCTCCGTGTGGGCGAGCGATGGAAGAAGTGTTGCGGAGACGCTGGCGTTCCAGGCCAGCTGCTAGCAGAATGGTAACTCCTTTCAACTCTGATCTCCAGATGTTCCCCTAATACAAACACCAATGCAAGCGTGTTTTCAACAGTCATCTTTATGGAGTTTATCTTGTTGTCTTTACTTGGCAAACCTCCTACGGTAGTCACCAGGACTTTAAAGCAGGACGGGAGCCAAGCCTGACTAGGGATTATTCACTGAGCTCCATCAGTAAGAAATTCAATAAAGCCAGATACGCGTAGATGCAACTACAGTGAGAAACTGCTTACAAAGAGCTCAGGCATCTATCAGTCCCCTAGGGAACAGGAGGGTCATTATGCATAACAGTGTAATTCTAGCTTGACTTATAATGGGTTATTATTTTATTCTTGCAACCTATGATCACATATTGTTAGGAATAATGCACTGTTATAATGAAATATAATATGTCATATCTTACATTTTCTGTGCCATAGGATTCAGTAGCACGAGACAATATGACATTCTTATGTCAGAGAGTATTTTTGCAACATTGTTATGAAAAGGTGTTATTTAATGAACTGATTTCTGTATTCATAAACAGAAAATAGAATTATTTTTCACAGTGGGTTCTTTTTGCCCATTTATTGTTAAAAAGTAGATGCCAACTAGTGGAATACCCAGTCTGAATTTATAGTAGGCAATTACAAGATCATTTTCCAAATATCTCTGGTTAATTTTCTGGGTCTTCCAGTAGCTAAGCTTTAAGCTACCTAAGGATATCACAACTGATACAATTTTAAGTCTAATGTATGCAAACATCATCTTACCCCGGTATTTCAGGAAAAAATAAGTGAGCACAAGTTTTGTCTGGGGTTTTAAAATTTCCTCTCTTCATTCAAAGCATCACAGTTCAGTATCCATCCCTTTAATGCAAAAGTTGAATAGATAAATATAAATCATTTTTATGCATGACTCAGAGGGCTTCAAATTATGTGTTCTCAAGGACTATTTCTGGGAAGGTCTATACATACAAGACACGATCATAAATCTTCCAGTTTCTTTCATGGTGAGTGTCCAGTACTGATTCTTTTTGGTGAAAGAATAAATGAGAGTAAGTTCTATCAATCAGCCCTGTTTCTTGCATTGTATGATCTCAGGGGGATATTCCCGTTATTCAAATTGCGAGCTTATTACCTCGGTTTCACTTTGAGCGCGGGATAATGTAAAAATGGAAGTTTGTCACTCAACCTTCTTATATCAAAAACTTTTTTCCCCCTCAAATAATAACCTTTTGGATTGTTTTATTTCTGCAGGTGGCATAAGAGGATTTGAACTAGGTTATATTTCTCCTCGGACTTCAAACACTCAATCAGTTTTATGTTTTTGAACACACTGAGGCCAGTTTTAATCTAGACCCTCAGCTGGTCCGAACAAACACAATTAGGAGAATTAAGATAATTCACGGCAATTGAGATTGAACTACTTTATGTCAGTGAAGGATCAATGTGAGCTAACAAATAGCTTAATTTAACTCGTAAAAGTTTTTATTGTGCTTTTTTTTTTTTTAAACAAATCATTAAGAGCCCTCTGGTAGACAAAAGAAACAACTAAAAACTATTGACTCAGAAAACGTCCTTGATCTGGTATGACATAAGATGGCATAAACGTGGAGCCCCATGATGCCCTTTGAGGCCAATTTGACCCTGTTGAAGTCAACAGCAAGAGTCACGGTGACTCCTCTGGGCCAGGACACCCGGTAGGTGCAGTAGGTACAGTCTGCCACGCAAGAACGGGTCAGAAAACACTTCTCCCTCTGTAGGGAGGGAGACCAGCCCCCCCATCTGCTCTCCTGGGTGCTTTCTGCACCCATTTGCGCTTAACATAAAGTCTGCCCGGTCCTGCTGTGCCGGAGTCAAACGGCTGAATCCAACAGGCAGAAATGGAGAACCGAGGCCAGCTGGGTTGTTGTCTGAAAAATAAAGGCTTGCAGCACTCTGGTGAGAAGGCGGCACATTTTCTCCTTTAAAAAAGTATTTTTAATTTTTTGAAGCCTTATTCCCATGTATTACACAGATTGAGCACCTGTAAGTTTTCTAATGGCGAAAAAATTTCCAAAGATTCACCAATTTTACAGTTAGAAGAAGCCTCATGATGACCTAACCTGATTTGCTATGGACCCACCACAGAACCTCCCTGTGTAAGTTCTTGCTTGGAGAGCAATAGCTGAGTGATGCCGTCAACACGGTTGGTGACACAGGAGGCAACTCTGATGTTGTGACATAGGCACTTCTGAAGTTCATATTTGTGCCATGTAACTGTACCCATGTATTTTGCTCGCAATATTTAGAAGGCTCTGCATTTTAAACAAAGCTGTAGATTCTCAACCCAGATTTGCTAGTGATGAATAAGACATATGACGGCTTAACGAGCTGATCTACTCAGGAAACTGTCAAGAGAAGGGTGATCATTCTAAAAAGCAGCTGGATGAAAAATGCATATTTTCTAATATTTATGCTTCAAAAATTTACTCCAAGAAAGAGTAAATCAAAGGAGACAAACTTTAAAATATATAATTCTTGGAACTTTGATGTTTATATTAATGTGCTCCTTGCTGCTTTTTGCTTAATAGTGGACACTACTGTTATTAAGTCACTTCAAAAAATACAAAGGAGACAAATGAGTGTGTAGCCCAGCAGGAAGAGCCTCTTTCATCGTTGTATCAGCATTTAAATCCCAAAGGACCATTTTTTTCTTGCTGTGCCTTCATCTTCCTGCAAGTGCTTTTTATCAGACCCAGCAACCTTTCCCAAGGAGAACAGGGGGCTCATCCCGTGTCCTTGTAACTGAACTAGATATGTCACGGAAGGGTATAGAGTGAGGAATGGCATTGTGTCAGGGTTCTTCAAAAATCAGGCGTTTTGACCTAGCCCATGCCTTTGCCTCTATAACGTAACGATAAAACCAAGGCAAACTTTGTCCCCAGTAGCTGCAAGGGGGTCACCACCACCGTCACTGCAGCAGAGGGGTCTGCCTGGGCCATTTCCACAGGGACAGGCGATGAACCCTTAATGGCATCTGCCAGGGGTTGCATCACTCCTGCTCTGAGCAGCGAGCAGTTCACAACAGCTGTTCACAGTGACACTGGTGACCTTCACCTCTGGTTCCGCTGGCGCATCGCACGCTGCTCACAGCCACCTGGACGCCTGCAGCGAGCGGGTCCTCCGGCTCGTACCTTCCCAGCATGGCCATCACTGCAGCAGGGATGTGAGCTGGGCCGGGCGGCGACGAGCGTTCAGATCAGTTCCTTTGTCTTTCAGAAACGCCGCAGAATCACAGAATGTTGTGATTCCGCAGCCTGCGGAGCCACATCCTCCCAGGCTGGAATAGCGTGGCAATCTGGGAGCTTTGCAGTGCAGAGCAGAGACAGCAAAGACCGGGGAGCAGCCAGCTCGCGGCCGACAGGACTGTCCCCACACGCCGGTGGTGCTGTGAGCTCAGCCTCCCTCCTCCTGCCAGAGCCCCCACCAGCGGCTTTGCTCATGCTGGTTAACGGGCTGCTGCTTCGTCCGGCCCCGGCGGAGCGCTGCATCTGTGGACGCAGCAGGCTGAACCCATGCAGTCAATAAAATCACAACTTTTCCTGCATTTTGAGCAGCAAGTATTGTCCTGGTTTGAGCAACACTGCACTAATTTCTCTTCTTTTACTGTACAGGCAGCCACGGTGTGCGGGTTTCAAGGTCTCAGTGTTTCTGGGCTCACCGGGCGCAGGGATGAGGAGCAGCAAGACCCGGGCACTTGCCCCAAGCTGCCAACAGGGTTATTTCACACCACGAACAGCACAGTCAACACAAATTAGAAAGTTTGCTGCAAAGTTCTCTCTGCCTTGATGGTGGAGATCCAGAGAACTTCTCACCCCGGTGCCGGAGCCCTGAGCCCTTCCCTCCCTCCCGAAGCCATAAGGCAGTGTCCGACATTGGCCATCCCCTGCTGGGAGCGCATGGCTTCCTACGGATAGAATGGGCTGAGGGTAATCCTGTATATTTTATATTGGTATTGGGATCAATATTGGTTCTTTAGTGTTATTAATGTTAATTATCTCATCTTAGTCTATTAAATCTGTTTATATTTCAACCCTCAGGTTTCCTTGTTGTGGGTTTCTCAAACCATAACAAGCGTGAAGACAGCTGTGAAGAATTCTTAAGGGAATAACCAAATTCTTTGTTATAACTCTGCTGCAGCCAGCTAGAGATAACCTGTGAGCCTAATTCCAAGGTCAGTACAAAAGCAGTGACAGAAGAGGAACCCAAATGAATGCCTGCACCTTTCCTTCAAATACAGATGGAGAAATCCTTGATAATCCGTCTGTCCAAATGCTGCCACGAGCCGCTGCGCTCCCGACGGCACGGAGCCGCGAATTCCCTGGTCGCTCTGCTGGCAGCCCAGGACGTGATGCTCTGGGCTTTTGATTGCTCTGTAAGTCTTCGGGGAGAGGAGTGTCTTTCAAAATGCTGCACAGCAGCTTAAAGGGAACATCTGAAAACAAAAGGAAAAGAAAAAAAAAAAGGAAGAGGAGAATACACAGAAAAGCCTGAACCCCCCCAGCTCCTCAGAGAAAGTGACCGCCCAGATGCTGACCAGGCTTGCTCTTGTCCCCATACCGCTTCCTAGCTGTGCTGGCATTTTCGGAGCAGCAGCAAAGTGGCATCAGGCACCCCAGGCCTCCCAGATGAAGGAAGTGGATGGCTTACAGCCCAGGTTGTCCCAGGTCCCGGCTCAACGTGGAACGTGGCTGCTCGCGGTGCTCAAGGCACCTTCCCACCCTAGAGGGATCCCTGGCTCCTGAGTCACACCGTGTAGCACGGCTTGTGTCCGTGTGACCCCAGGCTCACCCTTCCTGGGGCAGGGGACCTAGGAGACTGCATGGCCCAGGTCCTCCATGGGCCGCCAGAGCCTCTGGCTCTAAGAGAAGAAACGCTTGGTTTGGGGAGAGTTTGGGTTGTGGGGTTTTTCATTTGTTTTATTTTAGTTGAAAGCCGCCAAAAACTTTGAAGGACGGTGTAACATGAAGACCCAAACCTATCTTGGCCTCATCTGTATTACTTACCAGGAGTGGTGTTTTATGTGTAATTTGCCCAGAAATAGAGTCAGGTTCTACCTCAGAAGCAGCTTATTCAGCCCAGAGGGAGCCCAGGAGCGCAGTGCCACACAGGAGCGTGGGCTGAAGTGCACTAGACTCTGGGAGAAACCCAGGGAGCTGAATTATTTGTCATTGTGTAATGCCACCTGCCTTCAACCACTTGGAGCAGCCGGTGTAGCTCAGTGAGCTCTGCTTTCTGCTTTTTCCACTATGGGCAATTAATGATATTCCCAGAAAATGCTTTTTCTAAGCAGGACAATTTTGCAACTTCCCAGCTCACACGTAGCAAAGGGACGGTGGACTCAGGATAAATACGAGAGCAGCTGATGTACACCACCATAAAGTTTGATTTAATCAGCCCACATTTAACCTGACCACAAGCCGTTAGATGTTCGTGGCTCTCCCAAGGTGTCTGTCAAAGCCGGGGTTGATGAAAGGCAGGCTGGCTGGCTGGGAAAAGCTGCCAGAGGAGATCAGTTACATCCAAACCTCATTCAAATGGCTGCTGCTCTTACTGGGAAGATATTTTGACATACTTTGCTCTGATCCCCATCTCTGGCAACCAGTTTGCCATTTAAAACCAGGAAAAAAAGACCAGAAACTCTTTCTCTTGTGTCCTCTGCACAACAGATTTCAGCACCCTTTAGGAAAAATCAACATGCTTTTAGATGTGCCAGCTCGCATGCTAGAAGTACTTTAGCTGCAAAAGCAGCTCTTTGTAGGCTATTTTATCTCACTTTCTAGCAAAAAATGAGCTTCTGCTAGACCCCATGCTGCTGTAGCTGAACCACTTCTCGTTTTAATTGCTCGCTTAAAGTTAGTTTACATATTTCTACAGCACGATACAAGCTACAGGACAGATAAGTCCGTCATCTCTCTCCCTCTGACAATAAGCTGGATTCTTTCCCTCATTCCCTGGGATAATTTGCTATAGGAACATATGGAATCGGTACAGGAGAATCTTGATGTAAATGATGCAACGTGCCAGAATTTTCTATGTAATAACCCTTATAGTGGCTACTCACAAAAAGCACAAGAATTCCTGAGAAAAAGTGTTTTCCAAAGCTTTCTACCACAAACAGCCTGTCGTTCGTATGAACTCAGAAAAACTACACCCACTGAAGTTTCTGATGCTGCGACTCCTAAATGTGTAGTAGCACCAGAGCGTCACAACTATCACTGCAAGCATATTTCGGAGACAAATCTGGAGGGAGGCAAAGTTTTCTGAAAACAAGGTATGCTGTCAGACCTACACGTATTTTGCTAATGCGAAGAAAATAAGAACATTGGGAGTGGACGCAAAAAGTGCCTCCCCCTCCCTCGATGTTCATGGCCACTGTGTCCAGCATTGTGGCACGGAGGGTGGCCCCTGAAGAGCCCCAAGCTGTGTGAGGGTTGTGCATACAACACGTATCATAACTGCTGCCGTGGAGATTGCACTCACCGCAAACGCGGTACATCACTCTCATCCGGAGAATCTATGGTGACCCCTTCAGTAACCGGGAGCCTGTGGAAGATTTTCTTCCTTTTTCAATCCCGTGTCCGTTGGCAGAATGTCTCTGGTAATCAGTGGCACTGGCAGACACCCTTTGGTGGGCTCCTGAAGGAGCTCTCTAATGAGTCCAGGGTTTACTCCACTGTGACCGTGGCCTTTTTAGTAGCCATTTTAATGGGTTTTTGGAAACTGAGACTACTGCGGTTGATGTTGCGGTAATGATTTAGTGTTAATTCCGTGTTTTTAAACCTTTAGAACAATGCTGTTAAGCCAGGCTGTACCTCATTAGTCAAGGTTTCAAACCAGGAGTCATTATTTTAAAAGTCTGTTTGCTATTTTACTGTCACAGGAATTCGAAATGAAAAGGGGGAGAGAAAAAAATAGAAAGGCATCCTTTTCACTTGTATTCTGTGCAAATGATCTATAAAAAGTTCTAGATAAAAAATGAAGTCTGCTTATTAAAAAAATAAATGAGCTTATCTTTTAATCTTTTAGTGCCATCATTCCCTTTTCCTATCACGGTATTCGGGTTTAAAAAGCTAATAAGAGAACAATTTCAGCCTATAGTGCAAAGTAAGTAATAATCATCCAGGAAAGGCAGGATGTCTTAGTTAAACCAAAAAATTTAATACTGGGGTTGATTGTAATCTTTTGCAAATTAGATTGAATTTGGCGAATAGTTTCGGCCGAAAAACTTCGGATTTTTAAATCTGAATTTATGTTATGACATATTTCAACAAGTCATCTCATTTTGAAATGTGGCAACGTGTATCTTCAAAGATTAAACAGATACCCGATGACCTAACAAAAGGTTTTTAGAAGCAAGCAGAATTTTTTTGGTAACTCCAAACTATGTATTTCTTTATGTTTCCCTTATTTTTTTTTCTTGTGGTTTTTTTTTTATATGGCCTGTAAAGGACTATAGAGCAGCTGTGCACAGCTGTGCCGTGCCGTGCCATGCCATGCCATGCCATACCGTGCCGTGCCGTGCCGCGCAGGAGCCTTCTCCGCTGGAGCAGGGCAGAGACAAGCATCGGTGGCAGAGGGACCCACCTGCACCCTGTCCCCTGCTCCAGAGAGGACACAGCTCCATCACCTCCTTCGTATTTAGGAGATGCCCCTGACAGTCCTTTCCGTTTCATCAGGCGTTTCATAGCACTGGGGTGGGTGCGGGCTGATCCTCAGGAGATATTTACTGCGTATTACCGCGTATCCCACCGGCTGACCACCCAGAATCAACAGCACTGGAATTGTCTAAGAACAGAGGAAACTGGATACACCCGCTAAAACGCCGGTAAAACTTGACAGCTGCCTGCTTTGAGTGCAACTGTAGCCACGTTCTGCAAGATGAAATATTGAGTATGGGGCAAATCATGAAAAGATGTGATAGCCAAAGCTGAAGAATGTTACTTATTTTGACCAAAAAAAATGTTTTGCCATCACAAACTTCTTTGCTGCAAGCATGCTGGAAGAACAAGCTGATGTTCTTAGTTGTGTTTACCCAGGACTGAATTTGTTACTGGTTTTGTGCTTGTGGCTAGTTCAGACAGATCACTCTCCCCTCTGCCTTCCCAACACCGCATCTCACCTCCCAGCAGCGCTTCACAAACCAGCCCGTTCTCACAGTTCGAGGTGCAGAGAGATGATTTTCCAGCTGACTGGGCTGGTTACAGAAGTACCCGCGGGGACAGCACGAGCCTTCGGGGCAGCTCACGTTTCTTTGTAAGCTGTGGCCTTTTCTCCCTTTGATAAGACACACACCTTTTATAAGGTTCTCCAACCAAAAGGAGAGATTAACTTCTTAGCAGTGCTTCTGGGAAATGGACTTTGAAATACGTATAAAACCCCATCAGTTTACACAATGCAGAGATTTTATGGCATAACTCTCTGAAGAGAGAGTTTATTCTGATTCTTCTCCCAGGAATGTGGCCAGGCACTCCCGCGTTCAAGGGGAAAGTGCAAATCCTCCGTACACGGGAGCTGCTGTGCCACCTCATCCTGCCATGACTCCAGCTTACAGAGATGACAAACGTGGTGGACAAAGACCTGGTCTCTCTCCACGGCCTCTTTGAACCTGGAGGGCACAATCCTCATGTGGACCTTTTCTAGTGAAGTCTGGGCAGAGGAGCCAGGACTCCGCCCCTGCTCACCAGCTCTCTCCCCAGGATCAGGCTGCGTTCCATTTCTCCATCGTAGCTTTCGTGGCAACATCGCTGGGTTGTACCACAGCCATCCCTATTCAATAAAAAGAAATGTCATGAATATGAAGTCTATATCTTAAAAATCACAACAGACTTAAATTAACGATGGCTTTTCCAACGCTAAGTGTTCATGTCACACTGTTCTCCATCATTACAGTTTATTCCCTTAGCTTTTAAATTGTGCTTTCACTTTTCTATTATTTTATACAGTCAGGGTTCTTTAAGCCAGGGTGGGTGGAAGCCTGTAACGATTTCCCTAAGAGCATGAGTACCTGACGCATGCTGTTTATGAGGAACCCAGGAAGGAATAGTTCAGAAGCTTTGTAACGCTTGTTCTTGGACCTTTGCTATGAAATACTTTGACTTGAAAGGAAATGTATCATCGTTTCCAGGAGCGCTAGTAATGGGGTTATCATGCATCGAGTGGGTGGCAGAGACGATGTGAGTGGAGTGGTAGAGCTGGCTTTGTTCTGCAAGGTGTAATTATTGTGCATATAAATACACATTAGGAGGTGTATAGGGACAAAGAGCTCCGTTATTCCCGGTACAGGGAGCTGGGGAGCTGAGCCCTGGAAAGCAGAGTTTCAGCAGCCAGTGGAGACCGTTAGGACTGCGCGTGTTTAGGCTGGGACAGCTGAGAGCTGGGCTCTTACATCAGGGCAAGTCACCCCGGGTTCTGTTTCAACTAATGAAGAGAAATGAGAACACGAGAAGGGCAGTTGTACGTAGGAAAATCAGATGAATGGGAATGAATTGCCCATTCCTTCCTACAGACTCTAAAGGGAGCTGAGAAAACCGGCTCAGATTTAGATGTCTAATATTTATATGAGGAAGGGATTTCATTCTAACTGCATGCGAGCTCCCAGGGAGACACTGGGGCTGAGGAGAATTGAGGTATCCTGGGCCACGTGGAGGTGGAAGCGATGAAAATTCCTCTGGCTGCCGAGATGGGCGCAGCTCCGCCTGCCCGGTGTTGCTGCAGCAGTGGTGGGGCTGAGCAAGGAGCCCACTGCCGCACGACCACCAAGTACGGGCCAAAACGGGGTCCTGCTCCTCGCTTGGCTTTCTCTGCTCAACCCACAACCCTGAGGGAGTAGAAAAAGAAACGAGAGTGACTTTGGGCTGTAAATTCCTCTTTCCCTCGTAAGAGATGTGGTGTCAGGAGCCAAAAGGTCACAAAGAACTTCTTGTAGAAAATCTTTTATTCTTTAAGCTGTTGTTATTAGCAATAATAACTTGATTCTGTTAACAGCAGTAGGTAACTGCTCACACACGTTCACAGATTCACTCAGCTGCCTCACACATGCACTCCTAACTGCCCGGTTGGGAGCCCAACCCCAGCTCTGTGTTCAGAAGCAGGTGGCTTCCATACGGCTCTTCACGAAGTCCCTAAGGCCTCCTGGTCTGTAAAACCCACCGGTCCTTGGAAAACATTCACATGCTGCCTTCTCAGCATGTGTCCTCTTTGTCCTGCTGTTTTCTGGAAGCTATTTCTCCACCCTAGCCCGTGTATTCCATGGAACCCGTTCCTACAACCCCACACCCAAGGCACCCTTAGAACATTTCCTCCTCCCTCTGCGCCACTAGTAAAAAGCTTGTTCAGATGAGAACTAGAAAGCACTGACAACAACAACAAAAATAAGAATGAAAAGAATTCTGGAACAAACTACCCGAAAAAGAAAAATATAGAATACAGAAAACCCCCTTCAGACTAAATATTTTATCCCAAGGTGTGAGAGGTGGCTTGTGAACGCCCCAAAACCTGGAGGGGTGGACGTCAAGGGTAATTACCGCTGGCCTGAAGTGATTAGACACCGACCCGGCTCCCGCGGGGCTGGTTAAGCTGGTGAATGTCTGTGTGCGGCCGTGGGAGTTGTCTCACCTTAGTCCCACCGTGGGGCATTTGCAACCCGGTATCACCGTGTCCCCCCCGCCCTTCCCAGTGGGTCTGGAGTGACACAAGAAGCCAAGCGTTGCCTCCGTCATGGTGTGCGTGTGTTTATGCATGTCCCTGTTCAGACAAAGATCTTTAATGTATCAGGCAAGGAAATTCTGAGATCTGCTCGATGGAAGTTCAAAGTGGAAGTTCTGGACCCTGGGAAGGGATCTCACAAGAAATAAGATTGGAGCTTGGTACAGGGGATGTAAGTGCATGTAGCAGACACTCCATTGCTTGAACTCCCCAAAATTATGAGTAGCTGCTTTTCTAAAAATTTTCATCTCCCAGGTCATAGGAGTTGATGAAAAGGGACAAATCTGCGTCTTGTGTTCTATAGTAACCCTGCTTAGAAGCTGAGAATATCGTTGCAATGGTCTGAACTCTTCACGTCAAAATCAAACCAAATTTTCCCCCAGCATCCTCTGGAACAGTATTATTACCATGGAGACTCAATGCAAAAATAGTAATAGTAATACTAATTAATAGGCCTTAAGTCTTTCCATCACAAGACATTCAGAATCTGCCACATTAACTGCAAAAACCAGTTCAAAATGCATTTATTACAAAAACTTATTTTTAAAGCTAGAGCTTCCATTTGGATACAGTGATTTAGTCACACGGAAATGAAGCGTATTGCCCAATTACAAATACAGACAACAGCGTAGCTCAACACAGCCGATGTGTTCGGGGAGTTCTGGGTGTCAGAGGTGCTTTGGGGAGCCTGGCGGGCTTCCTGCCGCCTTGTGGGGCTTTTTTGGTTCAAGCTTCAAGCAGGTTCTGTGATGATGAAGTTGTGGCTGAATCTCTTTCTCTGGCAGGTGGCAATTTCGGCCGTGGCTGCGTGGATGCAAGATGCCTTTTTCCCACCAGGCTGCATTCGGCACCGCCTGAAACGGCCTGAAACAGAGACCGGTGAAGGAGGCACCTCATACGGCTTTGGTTTCATCCCTTGGGATTCAGCTCACCCATCAGTCGCCAGCCCCTGCTCTCAGCTGCTTGTACAGGCGTCTGTCTGCCAGCCAAGGAAGACTGACACCTCCGGACACGGCTTTATCCCACTGTAAAGCACGGAATGAGAGGGATGAGGTTTTTTTGTTTGTTTGTTTGTTGGTTTTTCTTTCTTTCAGAGACCTTCAAGATCATCGAGTCCAACCATAACCTACACTACCAAAAACACCACTAAACCATGTCCCTCAACACCACATCTGCCCGGCTTTGAAATACCTCCAGGAACGGCGATTCCACCACCTCCCTGGGCAGGCTGTGCCAATGGCTGATAACCCTTTCAGTAAAGAAGTTTTTCCTAATATCCAACCTAAACCTCCCCTGGCACAACTTGAGGCCATTTCCTCTTGTCCTGTGCCTTGTTCCTTGGGAGAAGAGATTGACCCCACCTGGCTATAACCTCCTTTCAGGGAGTTGTAGAGAGTGAGAAGGTCTCCCCTCAACCTTCTCTTCTCCAGGCTGAACAATCCCAACTCCCTCAGCCGCTCCTCAGGAGACTTGTTCTCCAGACCCCTCACCAGCTCCGTTGCCCTTCTCTGGACACGCTCCAGCACCTCAATGTCTCTCCGATACTGCGGTGCCCAAAACTGAACACAGAAGTGTCCAGCCCACAGAGTTGTCCTCTGGGCTTGGCTCACACTAACTGGTTGCAGATGGAATCTGTTGGATGGATACTTTTACCCACTATCTTCAGTTTTATTGGTTATTATTGCCATCCAGAGGGACCTGGACAGGCTTGAGAGGTGGGCTAATGCAAATGGCATGAAGTTCAACCAAGCCAAGTGCAGAGTCCTACACCTGGGACGTGGCAACCCCAGGCAGAAATACAGGCTGGGCAGAGAATGGCTGGAGAGCAGCCCTGAGGAGAAGGACTTGGGAGTGCTCAGGGATGAGAAGCTCAACATGAGCCGGCAGTGCGCGCTGGCAGCCCAGAAAGCCAACCGTATCCTGGGTTGCATCAAAAGAAGTGTGGCCAGCAGGGCACGGGAGGTGATTCTCCCCCTCTACTCTGCGCTTGTGAGACCCCACCTGGAGTACTGTGTCCAGCTCTGGAGTCCTCAACATAGAAAGGTCATCGAACTGTTGGAACAGGTCCAGCGAAGGGCCACTAAGATGATCAGAGGGATGGAGCACCTCTCCTATGAGGACAGGCTGAGAGAGCTGGGGCTGTTCAGCCTGGAGAAGAGAAGGCTCCGGGGAGACCTGAGAGCAGCCTTTCAGTATCTGAAGGGAGCCTACAGGAGAGCTGGAGAGGGACTCTTTGTCAGGAAGTCTCGTGATAGGACAAGGGGTAATGGTTTTAAATTGGAAGAGGGGAGATTTAGATGAGATATTAGGAAGAAGTTCTTTACTGTGAGGGTGGTGGGGCACTGGAACAGGTTACCCAGGGAAGTTGTGGAGGCCCCATCCCTGGAAGTGTTTAAGGCCAGGCTGGATGGGGCTTTGGGCAACCTGCTCTAGTGAGAGGTGTCCCTGCCCATGGCAGGGGGGTTGGAACTTGATGATCTTTAAGGTCCCTTCCAACTCTAACCATTCTATGATTCTATGATTCTATGATTCTATTATATGCATATTGTATTACTTATTGGTTATCCCTAAGCTAAACTTCATGTCCCCATCTTACAGCTGCCTGGGGGATGGGGCAGGCGGGACGGCTGCGCCGGGCTGGTGAGGGCTCCCATGCTGGGGTGAAACAGGATTTAGATGACCTGCGAAAACAGAAAAAGGTTTCTCCTGCTCTTTGAAATCTGAGAAAAGCTGTTTAATCACGTGGTTTAATCACGTTCTTCTTTCACAGAAAAAATTACTGATGCATACGAGTGAAATCCAGTTTGCTAATGATGGTAATTCATATAATTAATCCAGTTGACTTTTGTAAGTTAATAGTATGTTTTTGTAGGGACTACAACAGACTAGATATTTTTTACACTGAAGATATTCATAAGTGTTTTCAAACTAAACTATAGCTTTACAGTTTTCTACATTTTTGCTTATATAACACTTTTTTTAACATATTCAAGAATACTGAGCAAGAAGCTTCCCGAAGATGATACAACCGTGGGATAGAACTAATAAGATGCAGCTGTGTTGTACAAAGGTTAATTCCTTTTGCGTAAAATGTAGCCGATCAAAAATCCTTTAGGCCTGTTCTTTAGTTTGCATTTTTCCAGAGCAGCACAGAGCACCCACAGGGGCTGACCACTCAAAGAAGGGTTTTGCCTGTGGCCCTTGCAGGAACGTGCCTATGGATGTTTCCCATGGACTCGCTGAGGCCCCCCGGGATGGCAGCTCTTCACTTGTGTTTTGGTATTTTGAGATGCACCAGTGAGAGTTGTGTGAGCAAGGAGCTGGGTGACTTGCCAGTACAAGGATCCCCCCGCTGCCAGCAGAAGAAGGATGGTCCTTCTTGGAGTTGTTCTCATCTGAGCGTTTTACTCACCTGTGTTAAAATTTGGTTCCAGGACTTCAAGTGCCATAAGGTGGGCAGCAAAAAGGTTTTGCTTTCCTTAACAGGTGCTCACGTTACTGCTCACTGCGTAGCCAAAATTTCTCCATAGGTTTGATAAAGTGGGTAAAGCCTGATCAAGCTGGGTGGTAAAGACCAATCTGACCAGGCCGAGTAACAATGCTGCGATAAATATGACTTTATTTGAAAAGGCTTCAGAAGTATCATGTTTACTGACCCATGATAATATTAGGATCAAACTCGCTCCAGTTATGAATTAAATAAATAAAAGTAAACAAATATATCTATTAAATAGACATTAAATATGATTCTTTATTTACCAGCCTTACAGTCTCTGTCTGGGATCTGAAAATTTGGCTGGGTTAATTCTCGCTCATTGGCAGCAGACCTTCTGGAAGAGAGTCCATCCCTCTGTAACAACCTTTGGGCCAGGTACCCTCTAGCAGGTGTCCCTGGGCTGAGCCACACAACTCTGTTCTCTGTTGTGTGCTAAGGAAAGTCTTTTTGATATATAAAGACCACAACAATATGCATTTTCCAAAGTACACGATGGTAGTCCGAGATGGATGGTTTCTGAGATCTGAACAGTTAAGTGAAAAAATTACATGAGAGATAAAATAGCTAAGCTCAGATATTGATTAAGCTTTGGAACAGAAGTAGTCACAAGTAATTTATGCTTTATGCCCTGACACAATACAAGAATTGTTTAATTAGGAGAAAAAAAAAAAAGATTTACAGAAAGCTACATTTATGGCAAGTTTAAACCAATAGGTTTCATTAGTGTGCAAAAATATAAATCTAGATGGAGTTTAATTAACTCCAGGTTCTATCAGCAGTTATGGGATTACACTTTCGGTGTAAGTACATCACATTCGCAGTAGCCCTCTGTGTCATTTTCATGGAGAGCTCATCTTTTAAATTAATTTCTTTGTGCAATTTGCACGCTCGCCTTTAAAAACACTCTTCCACTTCATTGTATTTAATGGAAACAGACGGCGAGGCCTATTCCTCGTCACACCCCCCTGTGTGGATGTATTTATAATGAAGACATGGCGCTGCCGAGTACGACAGCTACCCCTCCAAAGCCCACGGAGCCGTGCCGTGCCAGGATCTCGGGGGTGGAATAGGAATACTGGTTGCCTGTTACAGGTACATACACCTTATAGAATTCTACACGGTGCTGTAGCTGCCTGGGAAGAGCTGCCTGTTCCTGCGTGGCACATGTGGCCAAATGCCCCTTCTCAAGGGCAGCTGCAGGTCTGGCAGGGAGCAGCAGAAGCCCTTACGTCCCTCTTGCCCACCCCCTCCACACACAAGCACGTAGTGACATCCTTCTAAAATAAACCTCAGCCATCGGCAATATAGACTAAAAAAATGCCTTGTGGCAAACAGAGTCTCTCTACTTCGTCGCCCTGATGCGTTTTTCCTTTGCTGAATTTGCACGGCTGCTTTTTGAACCCGTGGAAATTGTTAGCGTCCAAATATCCAGTGCTAAGGAGTTCCTCAGGGAGAACATCCCGTTTCGCTTGTTCTGATACTGGTTCCTGCTGTCTGCTTTTGATGTCTCCTCGTTCTGGCGCCGGAACAACATGTAAACATTTTCTTTCTTACTCTAAATATGTTTTCCGCTTTGTTCCGTTTGGCAAAGATTCTGGTATCTGTCTATTGAAAAAGACAGAAATGGCCATAATGAACTAAAGATATTTCTTCTATTTTATTGAACTTTCTAATATCAGATCAAAAGACCCATATTGAATTCAGGTGACTAAAGGTCAAAGAAAAATTGATTTGTTGTTAGAGAGGAAAATAGATTGTTGCACACAATATGCAATATTTTCTCAGTTTTTTATATATTGAGATGAGTACCCACAAGTGCTTTGTCATGCCTAATGAGGTTGGTTAAAATTGTGTAGTACTGTACAATAATAATCAAATACCTAATAAACTAGTATCTATATATGATTGCTAAAATTATTCAGTGCAATTAGTCCATTTGTAATTTTCATTAAATCTGTTTTGGAGCCTTAAAATTTTGGGACACCAGGAGAATATTTTTTTACATATACAGTGTTTACAAGAATTTGGAAAGGGTTTGCTTGGTTTTGTTTTCCCTTTCACAGGTTATCAGCTGTAGTCCATAAATACTTTATGATGATAAGTGTATTACTTCTGAAAAAGGTTGGAGAAGATTTGATTTTTTTAAAAAATACTCAGTATACACAAATGAAAAATGTAATATACCTGTATGTAATATAAACTTCTCCAGATGTGAAAAGTCACTTTTGCTCAGGCAAGATAGAAATGTAGTTTCTTTTCACAAGCATGCATCCCTTGATGAGGGAAGTTTGCTGCAAAACTTAAAAAAAACCCCAAACAAAGAAACAACAACCAAAAAGACAGATTTTTAGAAGGAAAACCTGTGGTTCTTAGGCAAATTTTTAATTCCAGTGGGCATTTTTGCCAGAATGATAACTATGGGGCTGTTCTTCTTTCTGTTAATCAATAGAAATGGAAATAGAGATTCATTTAGAGCTGGATCAGACTAGCGGTTACAGAATTTATGCTTAGAACTTTAAAAATTGAGTATTTTTCAAAATAGGAATAATTTTCTGTTTGCTCCAGAGGCTACAGAAAGGATGGAGAACATGTTTCCTACTTCCTTGGATACTGTTTTAGTTAAGGGAAGGCTGGCATATTACTGATCTGTTGGATAATATCACTGTCTTCATGGCAACTGACAGAAAGTAAAGGAGAGCAACTTTTATTTATTGAACTCATTCACATTCTCTCTCATAACAGAGACCTGTATGAGCATTGGTAGGAAGAATCATTCTCCTGTTTGCCAAGTTCTTGAACTGGGATAGAAGCCATTGACTTGTTTCAATTAACACTAACGCTCAATTAAATCAAGTAAACGTTAAGTTGCACAAATTATAACCCTCAATTATCAAATTGTTTTTAAGGCAGTTTGTTAGGATGAAGATGTGCGCAGATAAAAGCCTGAAGGCAAGAAGATTCTTCCTTGGAGGCAAAGGGAGACACGACAGCGGGATCTTTCATTTCCAGCCTGGCAGTAACCGCACATTCCGGTGTCCAGCAGGAATGTGTACGACACCCTGCCCTGCAGGTATGCGCAAGATAAAGTGGTACATAGTTCCATGCTTGTTGATTTAATTTACTTCCAATTTAGGTGTCATGATAAAAGATGACACATTTGCCCTGTCAGTCAGATTAAGACGAGAATAGCAAAACTAATTTGGCTTATCATCAAGAGAATAAATCTTGTTGGAAGGCTGTTGCGGTGTTTTCTTATTCAAAACAGCTTCCTCTTCCAGGAGGATCTCAGCCGCCCCACGAAGGCAGCTCTGGGCTTGTGTTAAGACCGTCCGTCTGTCTTGTCAAGACCAAAATCTTCCTCCGGACCCTCTTCATGCATTGAGCGAGCAGATAGAGGAGGTGCTGCCCCTATTTCTGTAATAAATACCTGTTGCCTCAGGTCATTAATTCCTGAACAAAGCAGTTCCTCACAGCTGCGGGTTCTATCTAAACAGCTGCGACAAAATCATTACGATTGCATCGTGTGTCCGTTTATTCAACTTCTGAGAAGTCATTTGGGCAACTGACAACCGAGTCTGCGTTTGAGAACGGCAGCGGAGGCTGCTTTCCGCTGGGTGTGCCAAGGAGGGAAGGAAGCCATGGTGGGCACCAGCCCAGCGTTGACGCTCCAAATCCATCCCTGTTGCCCGTGGGACCCTTCCCTCGGGACACGGGACCCAGGACCCAGCTACGGGGCTGGGGGCCGAGACTCCAGAGAGGAAAGGCTTGTAATGAAGGTGCTCATGTAGGTCATGAAAAAGCAGGATTCATTGCTTAATTCTCCATTAAAAGCTCCTCTCTGGAAGATGCCGTACTGTCTGTGGTTCTCACGCACGTGTTTTCCGCAACCTGCTCCTCGTCCGGACCGAGCGCCCCGCGAGCCGTAGGCTGTTTCTGCACCTGGCACCCGCCACACCAGCCTTTCCAGGTGAGTCTCAGTGTAAAACTCATGTCACTGAAACGCTGCAAGCCCAGGTGTTAAATGCTCAATCTTCCCACTATGATAAGCATCTTTTTCTGCCTAGCAAAGCGTGATATAAAAAGCTGATATTAAGGATGACTTAAAGAACCTAAAATCTTTTCTCACATTTGCTGTCCCTTTCCCTCTGTTATCTCATTTTTAGTACATGTAAATCCTATTTGCTCAGCTATAGCCACGCGCGCTGCCTGCAGATCAGTTTCCAAGCTTCAGCTATGTTGGCTTTTGAGGAAAATCTCCTGAATGGCAGCAGCTCCAGAAAGTAAAGGCAGCAGTTGATACCAACAGGTTTTCATCCCCATTTCTGTTTTTTAGGGCTCCTCCCTAGCTCTTTTGTTTTCTTTCTTTGCCGTTTCTTTCTCCAGCCATATCTCCTCCTTCCTTCCATCTAGAGGTGAAATTAGATTTGTTTACTCATCTTCAGAAGATCTATATAGATAGATATATAGATATAGATATATAGATATATAGATATACCGGTGCTGGTTTTACTTGTGAACCAGCAGGTCCCAAGTGGTGAACGCAAGAGCACAAATAATGCTGGGTGCAGCTCAGCAAACAGTCCATGCATGTCTCATTATTCCTGGAATTCCTTCTTACCCAGCACCCAGTTACTGTGTCATCAGGTTTAGTTATGACCCGATGTACAGTATTGGGCACGTCAGCACATCAGTAAGGACTCCCTGACCTTGGAGAAGGGCGACGTGGGTGTCAGATTGTCAGATCCGACGCGGATCTCGCCGGAAGGTAGTCTGTCATTGCTGAAACGGAGCGGGGATAATGATGTGTAACAGTTTGCTGCATTTTACCTGCGGGGCTGTGCTTTCCCCTGGGAGGAAGGCACCATCTCCACGCCGGGCAGTCAGGCTCCCGGGATGCTCTGTAGCCAGGGGAGCCGCTCCAGAGGGGGAGGCTCTGCCAAAGCGGTGTCAGTCACCACCAGGAGATCTCCCCGGCTTCACCGAGAGCGGGTTTGGTGCCGGCATTCCCCCTCTCCTCGTAGGGCGGGCGCTTTCAGCAGGCGCCCGCGCACACCTGCCCGTTCAGTCATAGCCACAACTCTGCAAATAACTGGAATTTTCATTTAGAAGATGAACCAAAAGTCCCAGGTAGAAAAAAGATGGCTAACAAGGAGCAAGAAACAAATACAGTTTGCTCATTAATGCGAATAAAAGCCCAAACCATTTCATGGCATGTTCTGAATGAAAGATTCAAAATTTCAATCTAAGAAAAGTTGTTTTGATACGAACATTTGTATGAAGTAATGATTACATTCAAGATTTTGAAATTGTAAGAAAATAATCCCTGTCTTAACAAAACAAAACCACAATACAGACCAAATTAACCACCTTAATTTTTTTAGGCAGGTAAACTAGTCATCTGAAAAAAAGGTGTTCTGTTCTGTTCACCATCCAAAAAGCTGGTGCCAAAAAGGCTTTGGAAGTGGAAATGGCATTCTTCCAAAGTGCTGGAAGCTTGGCATTTCGTGAGGCTTATCCAGGGTACAGGCAACGGACAAGGGGCTGCTGTCAACGCCTGCTTCCTTCGCACTGTGTCTTCCGGAGGCTCCCTTGGGTGCATTTGGGCTGAACCTTCCTTTTTCGGCCTCAGTTTCCCTCTGCGACCCTGTGGTGAGCACCTCTGCCTTCCCTCCTTGTTTCACTTCCCGGGACCGTCCTGCGCCCCAGGGCCACCGTCTGGCAGCGGCCACGGGGCACCTCGGGGGACGGCTCTGCCATCGGCTGCCAGCAGGTACTTACCCAGCTGCGGGCGCAACCTTTGGGCTCCGCAGCACAAATGATATAATGCAACATAAAAGCAAATACATCAACCAAATGAATTGTCCAATTCTCAGACTACGGGTTGTCAGATGAGGATTTATGCTATTTTTTTTCCCTGCTGAAGGGGTATCAATCATGCGGCTTTACTGCTGTATCTGGCTTGTGGGATTAGTTGGGATCTATATATCTTGTCCTTGTCCAGAGGACAGGAGTTGCCTGCAGAGGTGATGCACGCTCACTCCTGATCAGGCAAGACGCCCCGTTTTGTTTCACGCCAGGCTGTGGAAGCACTCGTTTCCATCAAAAACAACAGCCTCCAGAAATGACAGGTTGTGATAAAGGTGCGTTACCGCAAGCACAGGGTTTCAGGGAAATACAGAAATCAGTGAAAAATAAACCCTGTTCCGCGAGCACAGGTACCTCCTGCCCCTTGCAGCCGTGCCGGGGTGGGATTCCTGCCGCTTCCCTGCCAGCTGCGCTGCCGGAGCCCTGCTGCTCCCTCCGGGGCCGGGGGATCCTCCTGCGGTCGGGCTCTCCCAGCCTCCGCACAGAGCGAAGTCAGTCGGGCTGCGTAGCGCTGCTCTCAAAACAATGTCACTGCCCCAGCAAGGTGGGCGTCCCTGGGCATCCCCACGGCGCTACGCTGTGTTTTCAGTGATTTATACGTAGGTCATGGGCTTCTCATGGAAAAAAGCAGAGTCAGCTATTGTTATCTTGCCTGTTTTTACGTCAATCTGACAGGCTGGAGATGAGAAATGCCTATTACCAGAGTGTCACGCAGGTGGCAGTGGGGCGCGTGTCAGAGCTGTCACTGCCAGCCTGTCTTTGCAGGCTTTTGTAGAGTGGGAAAACTACAGAAGACCTTGCTCCTGGCTGAGTGCTGACCTGCTGCAGACTTTTCACCCGGGAAAAGCCCCGCTCCTTCCTTCTCTCCTCCTCCCACCTGGTCTTTACTAGCAGCGCTGGAATGGAAAGTCTTCTCAGCTTGTTCTGGCAGCCGTGATGTGGCTTGTTCTCCCTGCACGGACGTTCCTCGTGGAGCTGATCAGACACTCTGCCAGAGCGATCGGCCGTCAGAAAGAACAGTTACACTGAAATCCAAGTGCAGGTTCTAATGATTTTTAATTTCCCTGAAATTTCACTTGGGGCTGGAGGGGAGAGTGAAAAGTCTTTTGCAGCAGGGGCTCTCCCCTCTGCTGGGGCTGCCCAGTTCATCCCAGTGGTACCAGGGCAGCCGGGCACCGCTCAGCCACAGCCTCCAAAAGACAGCTCTCCAAGGACATAGTGCTCAGACCTTTGACAAACTGATTCTGCAGGACCTGGATCAGAGATACCTTATGATGTAATTGCAGTTACAGAGTAAAAAACCACTTACTGGTTACCAATAAGCATAAACAAATATGTGATAACATTGCACAGAACCGCTGCTCGTGGCCAGATCCCCGTACTAGGGTTACCAGTAGACTATAAAATATATATTTCTGATTCTCTTCAGCAAAACAATTATAAAAAGCTTTAGAGTCCTATCTATTTGGATATATGTATGTATAAATATTTGTAGACACATGAGTATCATCGCCTGCTATTCCTGGAGAAAGATAAAATGTCAGTGAAACTAATAAGAGTAATGGACTTGCCAGCCCTGTCAGCACCACTTAGATCTGCCGTGCAGATGAGTGTCCGCCCAAAAAAGGATAAAATGAAGCAGAAATGTCTGACAGACAAGAGTGGAATACATTTAGTGTCCATCTTACTTCACCGTTTCCAAGTCTGTTGCTGTATTTGTTGTAAGTGGTTTACATTATGAAAATTTATTCTGGTTATACTTGTAGTTCTAGTCTTTCTCACCTCCCAAACTGCATCTTTACCACCAAGAAAGAAGCGCTGTGATCAGGATAAACATACCACTACCTGATGAACAATTTTATTCTGTTGAGAAATGGATCATGAAAACAAGAGTCCAAATCAGTTTTATGACTCCCTCGCTTCACTTTTTTTCTCCTTTGAGTGAAGGAAATGTTATGAATCCTCAGACTTTTTCTGAATAAATGGCATTCTCAGAATGTCAGAAAGTACCCAGAGCTGTTGTTTAAGTTGGTGGGTTTATGACCTTTACATCAATGACAGTGTTATCCAATTCCAAATAGTTTTCATTAAGTACAAGTAACAGTTTTTTTCCACATTTCCTGGGCTTCAGAAAAAGGCTGAACTCCAGTGCAGTGACAGAAAACGATTGTTACCACTTAGCAGTGTGTGTGATGGTGCTTTTGGACTGCTATGGGCACTGCCACTCCACTTAAGCAATTACAGTAAAGCTCACCGTGGGAAATAGTTTCAGATTTTTGGTATTTAAAATTGGCCAGTCCAGGTGCTGCCGCGTATTCACGCCATTGATCCCTGCTGTGGGAGCCCAGAGCCGAGTCTTGCTGGCGAAGCCGGGCTGTGCCAGCGAGCCGCAGGGAACGGGTGGACCTGAGCAGCACTGGGTGTTGGGAAGAGGGATGTGATGCTCCTGCAGCGCTCGCAAGCAGCGTGCTGAAACTCCCTCTAGCAGATGTGGTTTCTGGTGTTGGAACCTGTGTCATTCCATCAGACCAGTTCAAACCGTGCAAGCCAATGCCTCCGTAGCCCCGCTGCTGCCTGAAAATTTCCGGGCTTGTGGAAAACCCGGGGAAGTGGCTGTTGTGTACGTGCAGCTCAGTTGCTGGGTGCCTGTGCCACCCTGGACCAGCAGGTTTCTCTATAAGATTCCCAGCAACCTGAGCTCCCTGGAGAGTGGATTTACAGGACAGTGCGGAGAACCATTCCTCTCTCTTCTCTTGAGGTCAGTGCAGGAAGTAGCTGGTGCCATTCATGGGGGGAGAACATGGGCTCCCCTCCCTTCTGAGAGCCGCGCAATCCTGGGGTACACCAACCCTGTAGCTGCAGACCCAGACATTCCCGGAGACCACCAGCGCTCCAGGGTGCTGTGCCAGCAGAGCAGGGACCAGCAGCAGCACCATCATTTGCAGACTGTCACAGCATGGAGGGTTTGAGTGGTTTGACCGGGTTTGGGTGGGGAGATGCCCTTTGAATGTCCCCTGGTAGTGCTCGTGTGACCGTGGGGCAGCGGGACAGCAGGGCAGCTGGTGGCACCAGAACCGGGGATGGGGCAGACCAGACCTTGCCGGGACAGAGAATGGGGTGTGGATCCATCCCAACTGGAAGAGAGCGCTGGGACTCCTGCCCGTGGGTGGATACCAGTCTGACTTCTCTTTGCTTCAGTCTTAGATTGGAGCCCAGTGGGTGATTCTTGAGCAAAGAGCAAAGTTTTATACATATAGACACAAGGCAAGTATTTAGGTTTAAACAGCTTTAGGTAAAGGGCAAATGTATTTTTCCAACACTCTTGGGCACATCCTGCCACTTCTTGCACGTTTCCTGTTTAGTGACTATAGATAATTATTAAGGTGAGTCTGTGCCTCCGTGGCTTGGCTCAGGAAGTTTGGGAGGTGGGATGGTTCAGCTCATCTCCTGACCCCGTGCCTCATGCTCGAGTTCTCTTTGGCTACAAGCCGAACTAGAATGGCAGGTGCTACAAAAGTTCAGCAGCCTGGTTCTTTGTGTGCTTCTTTTCATATTTTTTCAGCTGTTCTGTCAAATTTAGGAGAGGATCTGAGCCCTGCTGTACATTGGCTCAGAGCTGGTATGGCAGAGTTCGCTGTCTTGGTAATGCTCTGATTTTTTTCTCACAGTTTGGTTTGCATTTTTCAACATACTTTATTTACTTCTGGTTGTGCCCATCCCCTGAAACGTTCTAAAGGTTTATGTTGATTTCTGGCATACTAGAATGTAATTAGGTTAAGGCTTTCTTTAGGCAGTTTTAATCCATATACTGCATTAAGAAGCACATATATTATTTTTCTTCGCCAGAAAGTCTGCACTATTAACAAGCTCTCTACGGTGAGTGAAAAAGCCAGAATGGCTACTAGATATTTAAGTCATATCATGTTGATAAGAAAGTCATATCCAAGTTTAATCTGGAAGAAAAAGACTCATATCAAACTGGTTTATTTTAATATTATCTAAATCTTCAAAACAGCCCTGGAAATAACTACTAATTAATTATTCCCATTTTTTTGAAGAAAACTTGTTTAGCTGACAACAATTAGAAAGGCCCAAAACAGTCCAGTGTCTGTAGAACATAGAAAAGGCTAAACTGATTTATTTTATAAACTTATCAAGCATATTTGGTCTCAGTATACAGTGCTAGTCCTCTTACTAGAATTCAGATAGTGCCTCTTTTGCAGTTGAGTAACAGTGCAAATAGGTTTGGGTTACAGTGCAAATAATAGGTTTTATAATGGAAATTAGGCAATCTTAAATATAACAATTTATTATAAAATTAAGAAAATTATATTAGTGCCCATTTCCATTAGTTTCCATTAGTTGTTTCATTTGTAGAATCCATCTTATAAGAAGAAATGCCTTTTTTACTGTTGTGTGGAACAAAGATACTCTAAACAAGGCAAGCCAGTCAGGCAAAAGTGGCCAAGGACAAGCTATGGGGAAATGCCTTGAGTCAGTCTTCATGGTACTTGAGTGTTTCTGTGATCCCACTGGGCTCTGCAAAAACCCCAACTTTGACATGCAAAGGAATGGCCAGCTCTGAAAGCCTCTGACTCTGGAGACTACTGGTAAGGAATCTGCAATCAGATTTTTCAATCTGGATGGCGTGTAACAGGCTCCAAGGTGTTATTTTTTGGTGTTATTAACATTTCTGCAGCATGTATCCACAACCTCAGTGCAGCAGCCCGAAGGCACACCTCCACCTTGCCCCCGGTGTGGAGATGGTGGAATGCCTGTGGCCCCTTCACGAGCTCTCACTGGTGCCGAACCGACGTTCTCCACGGACGGGTGGGGGACGCTTTTCCAGCCTGGCCCCCACTGGCAAAGCCAGGCAGAGGCCAGACACGCCAACATGGTCTTGCGTTGGCTGTAGCCCCGCTTGGAGCAGGGGGTGGACAAGAAGACGGCCAAAGGTCTCTTCCCACCAACATCTCCACGACTACATGCTATCATGACACAACCGTGTGTCAGAAGGCACGGGTTGGTGTGACAACCCTCCACGGTGGCTGTGCGTTCCCTGGGCACGCAGCACAGAGCCTTTGCTATTAAAATTCCAAGCAGTCTTTGGCGGGGAGCTGAGCGCGGCTTCGGGGAAGCGTCTGGGAGCTGCTGCGGTTGGCTCCGCAGAGGTGTGAGCTCCCCCTCGCCCCGCGGGTGCTCCGCGCTTATTTATAGCTGATCCCGTAACAAGGGGGCACATTGTGTGGGGACACATTCGTAAAAACAAAAAAAGAATTCTGTGGAAATTTGGTTGCAACCCTGAGAGAGGGTTTATTCGTCACGAGAATCAATAATGCTTGATTTTTCTGTTTATTCAAGCATCAAGGGCTGCGGTATCTATGCAGCATCATTATTAATGAAAAAAAGATTTCCGAAGAAAACAAGAACTTTCTATGGATAATTTAGGTTAGATATAGAAATGATTGGTTTTATTTACTTTAATAGGAAGAAGTAATTCTACTGCTACCTAATATTTAATATCATTTCTCCCTGCCTTGATTCTTTTTTTAGCCTTCCATAGTACTGAAAAAGAAATAAATAAAGAAGAAGAGACAAAGGAATGCAAAGTAAAACAAAAATGAGGCTGTTCAATCAGGCAAGAAAAAAGCTATCTAAAATCCCCCGAATAAGGTCAAGCAAAATGAATCATATCTTTTTCATTCAAGAAATGAATTTTGCTTCAGGCATTAAAGTCTAGAGCTGTCTTAAAATGTTTAAGACATACTTACCATTTTTCATGCTAAAATTATTTTTGAGTAGTCCAATTGCAATTCCAGAGCACATGTATTATTAACAGAGGTTTTCTTTGTAATTCAACCTGTTTGTTAATTTACTTACAGAGCAAAGAGACCGGCTGGCTGCTATCTGATGCCTATAGATAACGACACGCGATGAGGCTCCAGAAAGGGCTCACGCAAGCAGCTAAAAACTCTGTTCTTGGGGATTTTTGAGACCCAGCTGGGCAAAGCCCTGAGCAGCCTGGTGCAAATCCAGCATCTTTGAGCAGGGGCTTAGGCCATGGGCATCCTGGGATCCTTTCCAGCCTGAGTGCGTTTGAGTGGGTGATTCTACAACTACATAAAAGTCCTTTAACTACTACGGTATTTTGGTTAGAGGTGTGATTTTCTTTACCAGAAAGAAACCTCAAAACCTTGGAATTAATCACAGCCTACTAGTGAAAAAAAATATAATGAGCCCCTCACCCACTTCTCAGTAGTCTCTCAAATAGGTGCTTCTGTACTGTTTGGTTTTTAGGAAAATCAAACAGAACTCCTCTTTGCTGAGGCACCGAGCTAGGCTGTTGGCCGGTTTGCCGGAGCCCGTGGGGGCAGAGGGGGCTGCGTCGCACACGGGGTGATGGCGAAGGGCCCCCGGGCTCGGAAGGTGGGAGAGGGCTGGGCATCGGCTGGGTGCCCGCACCTCCTGGCCACACGCAGGAGGGAGAGGGCAAGTTGCCCCCTCTGAGGGTTATATTTGTAATTGCTGGTGTCACCCTGACACGCCGCCCGCGTGCGCGCTCCTTGCGCGGGGCTGAGGTGGTCCCAGCCCTTGGCAAAGCTGGGGCAGGTCCCTCGCTCTGGGGATCATCGTTCTGCTTTTTCACACTTTGATCCCAAGGAAACTGCATCTTATTTCCAAGATTAATTTGTGCAGCATCCGTTGCCGGCTGCTGGGCTTTGCCAAGCCTTTTTATGCAAGACTGTCAGATCTCTTCTCTGCGACCTTCTCGTGTCTGTCTCTTCAGATTAGGGTAGATGTGGGTTAACAGACAGACTCCTGGAGTGTCATGTCATAGTCCAGGTTTTGCCCCAGGTTTCTTTCTGGGGTTTCTGTGAAGTTTCAGCCAACTGGAAGCATGCCTTGTTCTGCATTTGAAAAACCAGGGACTATTTCAATTTTCCCCACTGGATGCCACAGTCACCGAATGCTCTGGTAGCTCCATGTGACGGGTGTATGAGCTGAGCTTTTATCCGAGAGACGCTCCACAAGGATCGTTCTTGGTGCTCTGCTCCTATCTCTGCATCAGCTGTCACGGAACCCCAGGACGGCAGGGGTTGGAAGGGACATCTAGAGACCACCGAGTCCGACCCCCTGCCGAAGCAGCCGGCAGACTGTCTCCAACGACGTCTCTCCCGCTCGGCCCCGCGGTCGACTCAGCGCTCCGGGGAACAGCTTTGAGCGCTGACCCTGAAAATAAGAACTCTTCTCCCGGTTCAGTGCTGTTGAAGCAAAAAGTGCAATACATCAGCTCAGCTTTCATCGTCTTTGTCATACTTTTGACAGTCTTCCTTGCTTAAGTGCTGTTTCGAAGCACCAGGTGTTGGTAACACCACAGAAACACCATCTCAGTGGTTATCTGCCCTTACTTCTTCAGTGGGAGCAAGGTGAGCCACCACAGAGGGCCAGGCTAGGCTGGGAGGGAGACCTTTGCCTCCCTGGCCTCCGCCGCATGAGAACTCACCACTGGGGTAGAGCTGCCCAAATCTGCTGGATCTGCCCTGTGTCCCGCAGGAGGAACCAAGCCGAGCCCGAGGCCAGCGGGGGTGAGATCGACCGGTGCAGGGTGTGGGAACAGCGGCCCCTTGGCACCCGAAATGGCCGAGGAGCTTTTGTGAGGGGTGACTCAAGAGCAGCTTCAGCAAAGAACCGGCCGTGCACGCCTGGAGTTGCAGTTAGCCCTGAGCTGTGGGCTGGCCCCACGGCTGCCCCTCCGCTCCCCGGCTGCTCTTCTGGCTCAGGTCCGCTCTGCAGACGCTCTTAGCAGCCTGCGCTGTTCCTTCAGCTACCCCATCCAAAACAAATACAGGAAATAACCCCAACCAACCAGAAAAGGAAGGCAGGCAGGCTGAGGTGTCCCTGTGTGTGTCCATAGAAGGTCCCCAACGGGAGTGGGCAGGGGTGGGGGCTGGCATGGCCACCCACAGGTGACTCAGGCTGCAGCTGGACATTCGGACCTCAGTGGCTCCCGCTGACAGGGCTGGCGTCCCCACCGCCTGGGCAGCACGGTAGGAAGGAGGTGGATGGGGAATTTCTGTGGGTCTGGCATCCAGCCTCGCTGCCGGGCCCCTGCGCCGTGCCAGCCCGGCGTGCGCAAACCTGGGGGTGCCGGGTCCCCCGCTGCCGGCTGCCTCTGGCGGCGGACAAGCCCACAGCTGCTCGGAGGACACCACCACGCAGCATCCGTTCCCAGCCTCAACCTTTCCAGTCCCCGTCTGAACTGCTTGTGTGGGTGGATTGAGCACTCTGGGGAGGTTGATGTTCTTTTCCTTTCTTACGTAATCCTTGCCATAAAAACATATCTCTGGGCAGCGCCAGAGCAGCTAATGAGTTTTTTAGCAACCTTGTACTGCGCTTTATTTGCAAACAAACAGAGACAAGCAGGGCAGTGAGTGGCAGGAGCAGAAGGGAAGGGAGAAGGGGGAAGCACATTGCAATGAGAAAATGGGTGTCTGTCTGGCGAAGCCGCGGAGCTGGGACTCATCCCGTTGGCTTGTGGGCGGCTGGTTACACACCCGAGGAATCCCCCACCACCCTCCACTTGTCCTTCCCGCACGTGTGGCCAAGGCTGTACTGTGGGTGTGATTGCACTGGCAGCTGCCAGAGCAGAGAGGTGACCCGGGGATGAAGACTGAGCAACCTGGACCGGTGGGAGGTGTCCCTGCCTGTGGCAGGGGGCTGGAACATGATGTTCTTTAGGGTCCTTTCCAACCTAAACCAATCTGTGATTCTGTGACTGTATGACCATGTTCTGCAGATGTTCACAGAATCACAGAAAGTTAAGGGTTGGAAGGGACCTCTGGAGATCACCCGGTCCAACCCCCTGCCAGAGCAGGGTCACCCACAGCAGGGGGCACAGGATGGCGTCCAGGCGGGTTGGGAATGTCTCCAGAGTCGGAGACTCCACCACCTCTCTGGGCAGCCTGTGCCAGGGCTCTGCCACCTTCCAAGGAAAGAAGTTTCTCCTCACGTTGAGATGGAATTTCCTATATTTGATTTTATACCCATTGCCCCTTGTCCTGTCACTGGGTACTACTGAAAAAAGCCTGGCCCCCTCCTCCTGGCACTCTCTCTTTAAATATTCATAAACATTGATGAGATCCCCCCTCAGTCTGTTCTTCTCTAGACTAAAAGGACCCAACTCCCTCAGCCTTTCCTCATAAGAAAGATGTTCCAGCCCCCTGATCATCTCCATGGCCCTTTGCTGTCCCCTCTCCAGCAGTTCCCTGTCCTTCTTAAACCGGGGAGCCCAGAACTGGACACAGGACTTGAGTTGTGGCCTCCCCAGGGCAGAGCAGAGGGGCAGGATGAACCCCCTCCACCTGCTGGCCACGCTCCTCTTGATGCACCACAGGATGCCACTGGCCTTCTTGGCCACAAGGGCACACTGCTGGCTCATGGGCACCCTGTTGGCCACATGATGTTGCTACTCCCCAGCCTGGCTCAGTGTGCGTGAAACACAAGAGCAGTCTCTGCCATGGCACTGCCCCTCCAGAGGGGTCTCCAGGGGGCTGGATGTCCACCTTTGCAGCGAGAAGTTTCTCAGTTATGTTCAGGATTCGTAGGTCCCAGCAGGGTGTGTGCAGGGGCACAGGGCAGCAGGGCTCGTCCAGTCCTGGAAAGAAAAGGGAGGAGAGAAAAAAAAAGCACAGGGTTGAAGAAACCCCAATATTCACAAGACAGTCCCGTCAAGCCAAGGAAATATTTTGGAAAGTTGACTTTCTGTGGAGATACATGAGCTGGCTGCGAATAAAGAGCGAGCTGTAAGAGAAGGAAGAAGTCCTCAGACATTAAGGCAGGCATTTGAAGGGATGGTTACAGGTTAATTCATTTAAGTCTCCAAAGCACTTTTGCTCTTGCTCTTCTGTCTCATAAACCATTATAAAGGCTTGCTTTAACGGCCTTTCCTTTCTTTATCAGCCACAAACAAATATCAAATCAAAGGATGACTTATTTTTTAAAAATCCTCTATCTTATCCTACCTGAGCATAATGCAATATATCTTAATCAAAACCACTTCTTACTCTTTACTTTGGGATTTATTTTTTGTCAGTGCAGTTGCTTTTGCTCCTTTTGGTAAGCTGAGATGGAAACTTTATTGTGCGTGAGTGTGGCTTCCCATAATTCACTTCATTTCCAATGGAAAATCACCCCTGCATTTGGAAATATTTAAGGAAGAACCTTTCCCAAGGAAGACCTAAGTTAACAACGGAGAAAGCCCCATAGCAGCGCCCTTCTCTGTGCTGAAACAGAAAAGTTTTTATAACACCCCACGGTGAGTGCAGACACCCCTGGCCCCAGCTCTGCTTTCCCGGGGTAAATGGTGCGCGGTGGGCTCTGCCCTCCCTGTCCATCCTGCTGCGCTCCCGGAGGCTGGATCCCATCCCCAGCTGAGGACAGACGCTCTTCGTTAAGCAATGACTCACAGCCTGCCCTTCTCCTTGGACCCCCGACAGCTCCGGTTAGCATCTGCGCCCTTCGGGAGAGGCTGACTGCACTGTAATTTCCCCCTGACTCCTGTGCCCTCGTCTAACAAGATGCTTTTTTGGGGCGACTTTCCAGCTTTCACGGGTGGTTTTTGCAGGGGGGTTTTGCCATAAGAATTCCACGCAGAAAAGATACATATTTTTCAAATATAACTCTGAAACTTTTTCTAAGTGCCTTTGATGCATGTCATGAACGGTACACATTTTTAACCATTTAATAGGAATTTGAAATGCAAAGTCTACATTTCCAGTTCCTGATCAAACATTTGTTCTTTCTGCAAATTTGATGTAGATGTTTGTTCTGACAGATCTCATTTCAATTCCAGCACACATTTCATGTGGGTTTTTGTTTTTTTTTTAGTGAGACGTTTAAAATAAAAATCATCCACATGAGCCAGACCAAAACCCTCTAATGCCATTGAGAAAATTTGCCAGAGTCATTCCCATAGTCTATGTCTGTTAATTTATTTTGAGAATACACTTAACATGGTTATTTTCTTTGGAGATAAGTGATCTGGGGAGCAAAACACAGAAGCAGAGGGAGAGAAATATTCTCCTTCTGTTTGCCGCCTACCCCTGCCCCCACAGCGAGACAAGCTGCCCATCTTTCTGCTCAAAGGTATGTGGCTCAAATGAGCTGGAAAACAGCTCAATCTGGGCGAGCGAGGCTTCACCGGCACGAACGAGCTCTCAGTGGGCACCGCGCTGGTACCGCTCGTCCCTCCAGCATCTCACCCTTCAGCCAGGCTGCAATGGGGCCAGGCAAACTGGGGATCAAACCTCGCGGCGAGCTCAGCTCCGGGCACGCTCAGCTCCGGACACACTCAGCTCTGGGCAAGCTCAGCTCCGGGCACACTCAGCTCCGGACACGCTCAGCTCCGGGCACGCTCAGCTCCGGACACGTTCTGCTGGCACCCGGCTGCTGGCGGAGCCCCCACCGCAGCTCAGGGCAGTGGGTACAGACCTGGGGTCAGCGGGCTCGGGCACTTGGAGGCGCTGTCTGGATCAGTACAAGTGCCGTGCGCTTGGCGTGCCTGGCACGTGCTCGATTTACCCCGTCGTTTTAATACTTAATGGGCTGTGTGGGCTGTACTAAAAATAGACCGGGAGAGCTTCTCTGGAGCAGCCAGCCTGGTGGCAGGGGAATTCAGATCTGGTGCAGAGATACTACACTGCCAGTTTGGGGGGGGGAGAAAGCAGCAAGAGCTTCATGTGCCTTTCTGCACCCTGCAGAGCCAGCCCTGCCAGCGTGCTGCACGGGCAGAGGGCTGTCGGGAAGGTGACCGGCCCAGGGAGTGCAGGCAGCCGTCCCCTCCAGGGTACAGGGGCAGGGGAGCGGGCAGCAGGTGGTTTCCCAGCCCTTCCTTGCGTAGCAAAGACAAGCTCTGCCTGGTGCTGTTCTCCTCCTGTGATCCAAAAGGGCATCCATGCAGCTGGAACAAACTGGGCGGGCGGGAGCTCTGCAGGATCAGCTTGGAGCAGGCTGGATATGCTTTGTGGGGTCAGTGCGATATGGTGTAGTTAGATATTCCTTTATTCTCTCTGTTTATCTGGTGCCCACACTGCCCAGGATGCACCTGAAAATCTGTGGGCACGTTTGCGTTCAGGCATCACTTCAGGCAGTGGGAGGAGGGACATCCTTCTCCTGTCGCCTTTGGCAGCCCCCGCTCCCTTCCGCTCTGATCCCCCGGGGACACGACAGACCTCCCGTTTCCCTGGCTGCCACCGGAGCCGTAAATCATTCCCGTAACCGCAGAGCCCGGGAGCTCTGCGCGGCAGCGAGTCCACGCCAGGCACTGGGGGAGCGCAGATGGATGCCTGCAGCCTCAAACAGCTCTCGGGCAGCAAATAGGCTGTTTCCATCTCTCCTGACACGAAGGTCAGCGCGAGGCCGAGGTGCTGCTCACAAGACAGAGAGCCCAGAGGAAGGCAGGGGACGCCCGCCCAGCACAGCTCGCTGTCCCCAAGCGGCGACGTTCAGCATCCGCTTCTCGAGGGATAGTAATTCCAAAGGTTTCTAAGAATAGTTACAGCAAAGTTTATATTTATTGCAATAAATAATGCACACGTGCCCCTCTGATCAGTGTTGGCTTGCCCAACATAGGTAGAACGTGTGATAAAATGCAGCTGGGTGCCACGCAATTCTCAAAGCTTTGGCCTCATGGGTTGCTCCATCCAGCTGTCCCGGGATCCGCTCCTCGCTGCCGGCCCAAGTCCTGCAGATCCTCATCTGAGGCATCCAAGGCTATTCCCAAGTCTCATGGGAATAACTGTGTAAAGAAAGAGGGAATGTGTAAGAAATAGACATTTACTTGTAAAGAGAGCACAAGGGCAGCTGGCCATCCTATGGCGGTGCTCTGCTGCCCCTCCCATGGGATTTGCTTTACATACAGATGTCCACAGGGGTCCGTTTCTGCCTGGTTTTACTCACAGCCTCGCTGACACCGTTTCCGCTGCCTGTGTCCCCAGGACCCCTCTCTGCTCCGCGCGCTGCTGCACGTTGTCATCGGGGTGTCACGGACCCTTTTGAGCAGGTCGGGCTCACACGCCGTGCGCCGGCGGCACCCAGCGGCGCATCCATGGCGGAGTCGATGGTGTCGTGGGGAGCTCTCAGCGTGGAGCCTGTCAGCGGCCACGCGCTGCGCTGCCACGCCAGGGGCATATGTCTTCGGGAAAATTGTTGCAGCGTTTCACAGCCTGTGCCGTCAGGAAATGTGATGGATGTTTCTGGGTGGCCTCCTTCTCGCCGTGCAGGCAGTTGCCTCTGACAGCAGACAGGTTGTGAATTAGCGCCGCCAACACGGGAGAGAGCGTTTGAGCCTCACCACGAGGCTTCAGGGCACGAGTGATAAATCAGATAATGGGGCCAAGGAGAAAACCATCCCAGAGACAGCTGAAAAACGAGGGAACACGGGGGAGACGGTGCCTGTGCTCCTGCAGGATCGAGGGAATGAGGAGAGGGTGGAGGCGCAGGCATGGCCCGTTCTCCTGGGGAGCTGGGTATGTCCTTGCCGGGTGCACGTCGTAGCTGGGATGGGGGAAGCTGCTCTCATGGTTTCTCTCCCCGAGGCTTTTCGGTGAACATGGAACAACTTCTCATTGGGCATGAGCAGGGTTTCATCCTCTGGCCTCACCAAAGAGGCTCAGGAGGGTGCGTGGAGGCAGGTCCAGGCAGTATCCATGGTGGATCCTTCCAGAGACCCCGTCTGAACTCTGCCCTTCTGGTAACGTGGGAAAGGGCATGGAGAGGAGCAGAAGTGGTGCGACAGTGACTCAGCTGCAGGAGCACCACGTTGTATAGCCTGGGCAATGTCTATTCATTTTTGAAACAAGTATTACATTGCAAGTAAGACATATTATGAGTTTAAAACCACTGGGAGACTTAAGCCCACAGCCACCTTGGTTTCCTTCATCTTAGAGTGTTATGCTGGCGCTATGCGCATCCAGTCTGCAGAACAATCGCAATTTATACATACGCAGAAGCAAAAAAACTGCATTTCTTCATCCAGGGATTCCCAGCATTTCTGTATTACATCAGTTTTGCTGCACTATAGTTCCCCGCCAGTCACTAGATTGTAAAGATAAAACGAAGCTCCCAGCAAATAATTAGCATTCTCAGAGCACTCATATCTGCAAGGTGTGTAAATATACTGATTAAGAAATAGTGTAGATAATAGGTTACATTTGTGCGTGTGTGTTGAGACCACAAGAAAAGCAATGGGAATTCCTGGCTTTTGGGGACCAGAGAAGCTGCTCAGCCCATGAGACTCTCCCAGCTGGAGATGTGCTGGGGTCCAGCCTTCCCGCCCGGCCGGGGGTCCCGCTCGCTGGCTGTGGGGCAGCCCGGAGCTGCGTCCTGGGCAGGGTCACCTTGTGTGGCTCTGCTCAGTTTCAGTGCGGGATTTGGAAGAGATTTGAACCTCTGATTCCCCAGTCCTGACATACTTGCTCTAAGAATGTCACTGCTACATATGACTGAAAATGCCTTTTGTGCAAGTGTAACTCTGGGTATATTTATTATTTCAGTTTCTCAGCCTCCGGCTTTGCTCCTCACAGTGCTCTCCAATCATTTACTGCTCTCCCAGAAATCAGCGCCCGAAAAGTCTAGCAGATTAAAGAAATGTGTCCTCATTATGAGTGAAATCTGTGGAGAAGAAGTCAAAGAAGCAGGCAGAGGAAAGAGCTTTTATTCAACACTCTGGATGGCTCATTTTCAATATACTGTTAAGCCACTACAGTGCAGCCCTGTCAGAAGATACAAGAGGCTTTCAGATACCTGTTGATGGGCTAATTTTTGAAACAGTTCAAGCACAGAAGATATAGATGTAGCCAGAGCAAAAATTCAGAGGAAAAAGGAACTACATTTCATCACGGAGAGCCTTACTTGTCCCCTGTCCAGCACCATGGTCCCAAGGAATTCCTCTCTTAATATCTCTAGGCATCTGAGGGATAACCTTGGAGAAGACAGGGACCTGGAGGGTCTGGGTACTGCGGTGGGGAACCAGGACTGATGTGGGAAGTCCTGCACCTCCTGCACAGGCAGCACACACTGGGGAGCCCCCTGGCATGGCCGCAATTACCTGCAGTTACCTTATCTTATTTTTTAGCCTATATATTTGCAGCTCGGAAAGTGAACCGTGTCCTGGGCTGCATCCCCGCAGCGGGGGCAGCAGGGGAGGGAGGGGATTCTGCCCCTCTGCTCCATTCGGACAGGGGGGGAGCCAGCTGGAATACTGTGTCCAGCTCTGCAGCCTTCAACATCAGAAGGACACGGACCTGTTGGAGCGGTTCCAGAGGAAGCCACGAAGGTGATCGGACGGCTGGAGCGCCTCTGCTGGGAGGACAGGCTGGGAGAGCTGGGGGGGTTCAGCCTGGAGAAGAGGAGGCTCCGGGGAGACCTTCCAGACCCTGCCAGTGTCTGAAAGGGGCTCCAGGAAAGCTGGGCAGGGACTCGGGATCAGGGAGTGGAGCCATGGGATGAGGGGGAGGCACTGGGTGGTCTTTAATGTCCCTTCCAACCTAAAGCATTCTATGATTCTGTGATATTTTAATATACATGCATATATGGTTTGTTTTGTTTTTTTCCATAAAGATTCTTCAAAGGGCACAATGCCGTGTACGCTGGCGAGGGTCGGTGGAAGCTGTCCTTTTGGTCCCGTGTGGGCAGCAGCAGCACACACAGAGGAGCTCTCAGGAGCCATCCCGGCAGCCCACGCTGCGCTGCGGGCAGCCACGCTGGCAGGCAGCCCAGGCTGTCACCGCACGGTGCCGGTGCCTCTGGCGGAGGAAAAGCAAAGCTCACTGCAAGAAAACTCGATTTTGGAATGGTTAGTTTTTCTTTAGAAGCGCTGAACTGCCAGCAGTGCCATGTGCAAGGTGAGCTGCAATTAGATCAGAAAGGCACTGCCTTTGAGCTGGGGGTGTTTGTGCCTGGCTGTGGTTCAGTGATTTTAAATAGCTCTGGGGTCCATTAAGTCAGCGTCTCTTTTATTCCACTTGTAACCCATTCCCCTGTTAGCTTAAAGTTATCTCAAGTCATAGAGTCATAGAATCATAGAATGGATTAGGTTGGAAAGGACCTTAAAGCCCACCCAGTGCCACCCCCTGCCCTGGGCAGGGACACCTCCCACCACACCAGGCTGCTCCAAGCCCCGTCCAACCTGGCCTTGAACCTCCAGGGATGGGGCAGCCACAGCTGCTCTGGGCAACCCCGGCCAGGGGCTCAGCACCCTCACGGGCAGGAATTTCTTCCTGAGTTCTGACCTAAATCTCCCCTCTTTCAGTTTAAAACCATTCCCCCTCATCCTGTGGCTGCACTCCCTGATCCCGAGTCCCTGCCCAGCTTTCCTGGAGCCCCTTTCAGACACTGGCAGGGGCTGGAAGGTCTCCCCGGAGCCTTCTCTTCTCCAGGCTGAACCCCCCCAGCTCTCCCAGCCTGTCCTCCCAGCAGAGGGGCTCCAGCCCTTGGATCATCTTCATAGCCTCCTCTGGAACTGCTGCAACAAGTCCATGTCCTTCTGTTGGGGGCCTCAGATCCAGACACAGCAGTGCAGGAGGGTCTCATGAGAAAAAAATCACTTTTTTTCTTGTTACAGGATTCCACTTCAGTGGAGACTTGTGGAGCCAGGCAAAGGATCAGTCTGTTCAAAACTCTAACGCCGACTGCCCATGACCATGCTGTGGACAGCCCTTGGGGCTGGCCAGACCTGGCTCTGCTCTCGCTGAGGTCCTGTGGCCGGACCGGCTCCGGCTGGGCATGAACCGCCGCTCCATGCCGTTTGCACCTCGTCCCAGCCCACCCACCACCTGCGCCTGCATGCCAGGCACACCGTGGTCCCTCAAAAATGAGTGAGGTGGGCGGAAATAGTTTCAACCAGCACATCCAGAGCCTTGCTTGGCTTGTAGGAAAGCCGCGAGCCCTGCAGGGCCGGAGAAAGGGGCTGTGCGTGCGGAGCGGGGCGGTCGCCGAGCCCCGTTCCCCAGGGAATGACGAGCAGGTTCCCCTGCGCCCCCTCCCTCGGCGCTGCCCTCACCCCGTCAGCACGGCTTCTCTGCGAGGCGGAATTCACCGCAGAAAACCTGAATGAAGAGAATAATGCTCTGAATTACTGGTGATTGCTCTGTACGCCATCCACAGACGTGGCGGGGGTTACGGCGAGGTTGCGCCTCTGCACAGAACAGTTATTCAAAGGGTTTGATTAATAATTCAGAACACATCTCTCAGCTACATATCATTTGCTCAACCATTTCTTGGTGGAATGTATTCCAGCACTTACGGATCATTTTGTTGCCTTTTAAGTGTAATATATTTGTAAATGAATGCTGGCCGGTTTCCCTGCAGTCTGTTACACACACAGATTACAGGACTTCAGGAAATTAGGGGAAACAAGAATGAATACTGTACAAAAAAATTGATTTGAGATTACTTCATGTGAATCTTTTTTCTTTTTTTAAAGTGGCTTGCTTTAAACTAGGAAAATGGAAATGTAAATTTGGAGGAAATGATGGAATTTTACAGATGACAGCAGAGTTGAGACCTCCTGTAAATGGTCATCTCTCCTCGCACTCTACTGGGCCTCCATCAAACTACACAGTCTGGCTTTACTATTTAGCCAAAGGTTTTTCCAGATACAAAATTTAATTGAAAAACTGTCATGACTGAGTTTATAGTCTTCGCAAGATGAACAAATTGTTGTGGTTTGTGGGCTTTTTTTGTTGTGGTTTGTTGTTTTGTAGATTTTTTTTATATATATATATCAGCTAAATGTATGACAAAACTATTAAAGAGAAAAAAATAATATACTGGTTTATTTACTGTCTCTTTTCAGAAGTACTTTGAAAATGACTGTTAAAATAGTTACAAAACTTAGAGGTCTCAGGTTTTAATTTCACTTTTTCACCGCCCCTCCCCAAGGCAGGAATATTAAATATTCTGTGCTATTACTGTAGTCAGCAAATATACATAGATTTTGCATCTAATGTGTATGAAACTTTAATGCTTTACAAAAAAAAACATCGAGGAAAGGATTAAGATTTTTCATTTATTAGACCTTTTCAACAAATCACATAGTTTTTTGTTCAGTCAACATCTTTGTGTACTTTCCTCGCACTGATGCAATCAATTATGATATTTTAGAGATTCCACCAGTGGTAAAGTAAATTATTCTTCTGAACTTTGACAACTGTAGCTCCAAAAGAGGCAGAGATTTGCAAATCTCTTTTCTGAGTGTTGCCCTTACTTGCCACAACGGCTAATGGAATTTTTTTCACTAACGAAAGCACAGTATTGCTTCTTGGCTTGCCTGGCTGAAGACAAGTTTAACTCCTTTTCTCCTCTAGCTGAGCTCTCTTGTTCTGTGGAAACTTTCTGTTGTCTGTTGTCTTTACCATTTCAGTTTTAACGACGACACCACCTCCGAGCAAGGTGACTCGCTGCCTGCTGGGAAAGACATGGGTGCGAAATCAGGGGAGAAGTCCCAGTGCATTGGTCTTCCTTAGGAGAGGCTACTTTGCTGTCCCTCTTGCCCGGGAATGCAGAGGACAGCAGAGTCGCAGGACACACTGTTGGATGAAGATGCCCCTCAACGAGCAGGACATCTGGAGCACCACAGGCAGGGACGTGGGAAGGCTCCCGCTGCCAGCTAGCAGTGCCACATCCCCGCCTGCCATGCGGCTCCTTGGGACCCCCTGGCCAGAACCTTCTGGAGCCCCAGCTGAGCTCTCAGTCATCTCACCTCGTTCAGTGCTTATTAAATTAACATAATTGACACGTCAAACTCTTTTGTCAGCGGCAGGATATTTTTACGTGCACAGAGGCGTGCAGGGCTGGAAAGGACTGTTGGGCTACCAACTCCAGTGCCCTGGGATAGCAGCAATTTGTTCCTTTTTATGAACTCATTGAGCTTAAAAGCAGAGATGTCATCTGCACCTACTGCTCCACTTGGAAGGCTGTTCATGAATCCGCAAGTTTTAATGTTTGGGAACTTTTTTCTAATGACAGCACCATACTTTTCAAGAACATATTTATTCATGGCCAGTTCATCACTATTTGTTCTTACGCCAAAACTAGTTTTAGAATAAATGGTTTTTTATCCCTCCCTGATATTTTCCCCTTGATGTGTTTGTAGAGAGCAATCCTGTCCTTTCTCAGCCTTCGCTTATTTAGGCTGAAGAAGCCAGCCTCATTAGGCTGCTCTTGGAAAGGCATCCTGCGCTCCCCGAGGAGTGCCCCTCCGTGCGCGTCAGCCTCAATGCCTCTTTGTTCTGATCGTTTCACGTGGCAGGCTCACCATCGCTGTGAATACCCACTACCCTTCTTTGCATGATCGTTGCACATAACAAGGTTTTCCACCTGGATTTCGCAGTAATTTTTGCTCCCAGTTGCCTCTCTCCCTTTCTTTCCTACACAGCGTATGACCTCTTTCTCTTCCACTTTAATTAGTGTTCGTGTTTTCCATCCTTGGTCTTTCTGAGCATGTCCTCCCTTCCCAGCTCTGGGCCTTCGCCCCCTCCTGTCCTGATGTCCTGCACTCACTGCCCCGTCTCCTTTCTTCATCCTCTTCTCAGATTCCCATCAGAGCTCCGCCATCATCCCTAGCACAAGGTCTGTAGCGTTTGCGTCTTCTTCTTTACGTTTTACAAGGCATCGTTATATGTACAGCAACTTCCACCTCTGCTTGAGGGTGATGTCCACTCCACACCTTTTCTCAACATTTCCTCTCAGCATCAACTTAAAGCCAGGAAATATTGAAATTATTGTCATTGGGATGAATATGAGGTTTGGTCTCACAGAAATCCCTCAAATAATGAATCTACCTGCTCCTTCTTGTGCAGAAGTTCTTCTGTTCCTGCAATAATCCTGTTGGTCTGTGCTCCAGTTTTCCTTGTTCTGCACTCTGTATCCTTTGTCAAACTCAGATTTGACACATAACGAAATCTGGTCTCTAAATCCTTTGTGAACATGGAGATCCTATTTTCCCACCCGCAAGAACACTCCTGCTCCTGGATGGCCGGTGTCAGGCAGATGCTGCCCGTGGACTGGTTTCACTCCATGGCCCATACCGCATCTCCCTTGTCACCTACCGACGCACCGGACGGCGCTCGGTGGGGACAGAGCTCCTGCAGCTCCATCTGCTCTGCCGGCCTCTCTGCTCAGTTCAGTCTGGGATGGGAAGTGGTGTTTTTTAATACATAAAACCACACTACTTTAATAAAGTGTCTCTTTCACCCCTGCTGCCGTGTTATTATCCACAATTACTGGAACTCAGGTTGTTTGGCTGCCTCTGAAGTGAGAAGGAGCTACAGAGTCAGCTTTGAAGCATTTGCTGAGAAAAACAAAACCTGAGATGTATGCTTGCTGAGCTGAGGACTTCTGAGAGGGGTGATGCCAGCCTTGGAGGAGCATTTCTCTATCTCCTTTTTAATAGTCAGGCTTTGTGCTGTGGTACAGTGACCCTGACATAACCAAAAGAAATTTAAAAGTGCTCCATATTTTTCATCTGAGAGCTTAGCAGTCACTTTTTTGACCTACAGTAACACTGACCACAAGGGTCTTCTTTCCTCTGAAGAAAAAAAAAAAAGGCACTGGAGAATTCTTTGATCTCAAAAGGAGAGTAGTATTATTAATTTTTTCCTGCCAACTGACATCTTTCAATTATCTTCAACCTTTACTGAAGAATATTCTCTCCACCTCTCCTGGCGTTTCCTATCATTTCAGCATCACGGTCAGGAGAAATTCCTCTACCACCTACAGGCACAAGCTCAGTTTATTGATCAAGATGACCATATTTATTTAGAAGGTACATGGAAAAAAAATCCTAATATTGAGAAAAATGAGTCCCACTGCTCTAGTGCTTCTTCCTAAAAATGCCAGTAAGTGAATGTAAGATTCAGGGGCCCCTCCGGGAGCTGGGAAAGTGACACACAACCAGAGTGCAGCCCGGTGGTACCCAAACAGGAACAGGGACAGGGACAGGGTCAGGGACAGGGACGGGAACAGGGACAGGGACAGAAACAGTCTCCAGCCAGCCTGAGGGGCCCTCTGGGAAGTCTGGTGATGGGAACCTTCAAGTGGAACAGGCTTCCCTTTCTCAGTACTTCTATATTTCTCTTTTGGAAATTACACAGCAGTGTTTTTCAAATACTTTGACTCATGATAAGAATGATATACAACCAGTTGCAATTATAAAAGCAAAATAGAATCACATTTCTTTAAGTGACACGTGTGGTTTAGCATGAAATAAAACCACACATTGGCAAGGAAAACATCTGCTGAATAACATCTGAACAGGACACGAGAAGATTTTACAACATTAGATGATAAGAGAAGATTATTTTTAGTTGTAAATATTTTTATATTCCTTCAGTCACCATTCTGTATGTGTAATTTTGACACGAGTACCAAAGGATACCTTTTGCAGTATGCATTCACCAGAAACAACAGAGCAGGTTGGGTTTGTTACAAGGACCCGTGAACACTTTATTTCAGCTAGTTTGCCCAGCTCCAGCTGGGCTTTCCTTAGCCAGATTAACTTCTGCCCTGCCCTTTTATGAACCTCGGTACTACCTGTGAGGAACAGGTAGATGTACAGGCCCATTTTCAGGGCTTTTGAGTTTTTCTGCCAATGGGAGCCTGGTACTGGTGGCGTGTTACACCAAGTGACCACACTTGCCCAGTTGCGTATGGTCATGATCTGTATTTCAAAGGCCAGTTCTCTTCTCATTGACTTCAACAGGCTTTGACTTTTCAGCAGAGCTGGAGCACGCCCTAGTTCCCATAAAATCTTGGTTCTGTTGAAGTGACCGAGACCCAGCATCGGTGGAGCCAGGACTTCCTACTCTGCTTCTCTTAACAAGGTCAAGATTTCATATACTCATCCCACAGTGACTGGGGCTTTGGAGGTCGGGGTGTTTACATGCATTTTTGTCAGGACAGGCTGCTGTGCGTGGTTTCACATGTCTTTCCAGGTTAAAGAACTTCTCAATGACTCCAGAAACACATGGACAAGCAACTTGGGAAACTGGAGGAATGCTAAGAGGTATTGGGGAACTACCCTGGCGGTGTGCATTTGTGGTGACTGATCTCTGCCTCTGGGGACAATGGCAGATGTGACCGACGTTATGTTTTTTCCTTTCAGGCTGATCTCAGGAACTCACATGAATTGATAATGGTGCAGTTACCCTAAGGCTGAACCTATTAAGGACAACATTATGCATCACTTTATTCAACATGACTTGACCTGGCATGAACCAACGGAGTATTTTGTGTATTTTATTTTGTGCATCCTGTTCTAAAAATACTGCTCATTAGATGTAAACAAGACTTTACCTAGGGTTAGTGGGAGTTTGTTGGTGCAATGAGGTGAAGTGAAAACTGTCTGAACAACTGGGCCCGGGGGGTTGTCATCAGCAGTATGAAGTCCAGCTGGGGGCCAGTCACTAGTGGTGTACCCAAGCGGTGGATGCTGAGACTAACACTGTTTAACAGCTTTGTTAATGATCTGGAGGATGGGGCGGATGCACCCTCAGCAAGTTTTCAGTCAATACAAAACTGGAAAGAGTGGTTGGTACCCCAGATGAGTGTGCTGCCATGCAGAGAGACCACAGCAGGCTGAAGAAACAGGCTGAGAGGAACCTCATGAAGTTCAACGACAGGAAGCGCAAAGTCCTGCGTTTGGGGTGAACAACCCCAGGCACCAGTACAGGGTGGGGGCTGCCCAGCTGGGAAGCAGCTCTGAAGGGAAGAACTTGGGGGTCCTGGCGGACAGCAAATGGTGCACGAGTCAGCTATGTGCCCTCATGGCAAAGACAGCCACCAGCCTCCTGGGTTGCATCAGGCAGACTATGGCCAGCAAGTTGAGGGAGGGGTCCTGCTCCTCTGCTCAGCACTGGTGAGACACAGCAAGGACCAGGGGGTCCTGGTAGACAGTTAACATGATCCAGCAGTGTGCCCAGGTATCCAATGGCATCTTGGCCTGTATCAAGAACAGTGTGGCCAGCAGGAGCAGGAGAGTGATGGTCCCCCTGTACTCAGCACTGGTGAGGCCCCGCTTCGGGTACTGTGTTCAGTTCTGGGTGCCGCAGTATAGAAGGGACATTGAGGTGCTGGAGCGTGTCCAGAGAAGGGCAATGGAGCTGGTGAGGGGTCTGGAGCACAAGTTTCCTGAGGAGCAGCTGAGGGAATAAGGATTGTTTAGCCTGGAGAAGAGAAGGTCGAGGGGAGACATTCTCACTCTACAACTGCCTGAAAGGAGGGTGTAGCGAGATGGGGGCTGGTCTCTTCTCCCAAGTAGCAAGTGATAGGACAAGAGGAAATAGCCTCAGGTTGTGCCAGGGCAGGTTTAGATTGGATATTAGGAAAAATTTCTTCACCAAAAGGGTTGCCAAGCACTGGCAGGGGCTGGCCAGGGCAGTGGTGGAGTTGCCATCTCTGGAGGTATCTGGCTGGTATCTGCCAGCCAGGCAGACATGGTGCTGAGGTTCATGGGTAGGGGTGGGTTTTGACAGTGTTGGGTTGATGGTTGTACTCGATCATCTTAAGGTCTCTTCCAACCCCAGTGATTATTTGATTCTATGATTCTGGGTCCAGTGCTGCGTTCTCCAGTACAGGAGAGACATGGACTTACTGGATTGACTCCAGCAAAGGCCCACAGAGATGGTGAAGGGCCTGGAGCATCTCTCATACAGACTGTTCATCCTAGAGAGGAGAAAACTCTTATCCAGGTGTAGAAATACCTGATCGGGGGCAGTAAAAAGATGGAGTCACACTCTGTAGTGGTGCTGTTTTCCAGGACAAGAGGCAATGGGCACAAAACAAAACAAATGAAACTCTATCGAAGACTGGAAAACACATTTTTACTGTGAGAGTGGTTAAACACTGGAGTAAGTAGCCCAGAAAGTTGTGGAGTCTCCATCCATGGGATATTCAAAATGCAACTGCACCCAGTCCTGGGCAACCTGCTCTAGGTGACCCAGCTGGAGTACGGGCTTGGCCCCAGGATGACATCCAGGCTCGGACATTCTGTGATATCAGAAATGGGACTTCAGTTTTGTGTTATTCTGTTGGCTCGGATATTGACCAAAATCTTTGAAGCTGATAGGAGTCCTCGTTTCAAAGGCTTATAATGAGGCACCAGTCCTTAACTTTTATAGCTGGAGAAGCATGCTGACAGCCATAATCAGTCACAGACTAATGTTCTTTAAATGCACTCTAAAAGAAATTATAAATGGTGAGGTGAATCCAATAGCGGAAATAAAATCAACTTTGAAGCAAGCCCATGAGTAGAGTGATTACCTTAACCTGGTCCCTGGAAAGAACAAGATTTTTTTTTCTACTTAGTTTACAGCTCTATATAGGTTTAGAGAGATCCAGGCTGTCGTCTTGCATTTACTCATAGACATCCAAAATACATCAGGTTTCACTCCCTAATGTGTTATACTACATTTGTGAAAAGCAAGAGAGTCTTTTACGTTTCTCTTTGAATGCACCTATGTCACTGCTAAAAAAAAAACCAACAAAAAACCCCACACCAAAATGATCTGAGTTTGTCTGGCTGCCACATAATTCTCATGCTGACCTGGGGAAACCTGATAGAGAAACGCGGTAATGAGAGCAGAGTAAGCAATGTCAAAATGTCATTGAATTACCTGAGCATTGCTAACTATCATGCATTGCACAGTACCTCTGTTGTTCAAAGGTGAGAGATATCTTTATCTTTTGTTCCTGCATGCCATTAATATTTGAAATTCACCCTGAAGCCATCAGAGTTTAGCATGCTCACTATCAGGTTAAAAATGGATTAGATGATGCTTTTGGTAATGCAGATTTTGAAGAGGACACCCTTGTCCCTAGTCAGAAAGTTCATCTTCTATTGTCACCTCATATGTTAAATAAAAGTATGGGCAATTACTCCCTTTCATAGCTGACTGGATTCAATATTTCAGAAGCTAAAATAAAATAGTCTTTGTTCCACTGACCCCGGGGTTGTCAGTTCTACGTTTAACTGTCAATACCTCCCAGAGCATGGCAACAACATTAGAAAAATTAATTGATGTTCAATTTTTCTATTTATTTCCCACAGTAAAACATCCAAAATAATTACTTCCCTGGATGTATCACTGCCCTGGATGGGCAGAAAAGTCAGATTTTTTGTTTGGATTGAATTTGTCTGCATCTGAGTGATTGCACTGGTCTGTGGGAAATGGGTCACATGGGACGGAGTTCACCCCCGTGACACAAGAGCTGTGAAGACTTGAGGTTTCAGCACGTGTCTGAAGGAATGAGTTGGGCTCGCTCCAGCATGCATCAGCCCCTGCAGAAAAGGGTTTCCAGTGTTATGGACGATTAATCGTGTGAATTTCATTCACCACGACTGCATGGTCGTCAGCATAATCTGAGCAGATAAGTGAACAAGTGTCTAACGTCATTGACACAGAAATAGAGCCATTAGTAGGATGAACTCAGTCTGCCACAGATCACTGCGTGGCACAGTGATCTGCAGTGCGTGCTCTGGGAATTCCAGTCTGACACAAAAGGAATTTGACCAGGACGCTAGATTTAATGAGCTTCATTGATGAAGAGTGCCAAGACAGCTTTAGTGGTCTCAGTTAATAAAGAGTATTAACTATTGAAAGCAAATAAAGTCATCCTTCAAACTTTAAAGCTTCCACATGCAAATTGTCGTTACAATTTCTGTTCTTCTGGAGAAAATGTGCTGCCAGGTGAATTATCAGAACAATTTAGTAACAGTCATACATATTTTAATTGTTTTCTAGCTGTTTTCAGGATGACAGTCCCTAAACATTTCTAACTCAGCTGGAGGTACTGTTTTCATTTCGTATACAGAGCTGACATCACGGTGTTTCCGAACTTTGGTTCCTCACCTTTCACTGATCCCAGAGAAACAGTGCATGGGCTCCCTTGTGGTCTGCTGTCCCCACAGCTTGAAGCCCCTGGACTAGAACATATATAATCGTACAAGACCCTGGATCCCCCTGCATTATTTTGTGCTTGAACAGGAATAACTCATTCTGAAAAGCAGCTTGCCATTTTCCACATGACCTAATTACAACTTGCTTCGCCCAGGAGCATCACCCAAGCCCTGTCCCGTGGAGCCAGGCACCCGGACTCGTGCCACTGCAAGGAGGTGGGTGATTGGTCACCCCGGCACAGGAACCCCAGGGTTAATGGCTCTGAGTGCAAGGGGAGCTCTTGATGTAAAGGATATGACCCAGAGAAGTCATATGCAAAGAAAGGAACCAGCTTTTCTTCCAAAGACCCACAGCTTCCCTTTGAAGCAAGTTCAGAAGACAAAGCATTGCTGCACATCCCATACCCTGCCCTCGTCCACCAAGGTTCAGTGGTTAAAGCACATGTGACCAGTCAGAAATACAAATTAAACACTCTTTTTCATCCATGCAGTCCAAGAAACTGTTCTGCCAAGTTGTTGGCAGAATACAGCACAGTGACTCTCTGAGGTACAGCTCTTTTACTGAGTACACAACATAAAGGTCCACTGGATATGAGAGGAAAAAGGACTTGAAGACCTAACATGATTAGAGTCCTGTGGCAAGGGAGGACATGAGCTCTACACCCCTTTGTAATGAAATATTACATATTTTGTCTAAATATCTTTAACACATCTTATTCACTAAGATTATCTTTCTCAGCTTCATAGAATCATAGAATCATGGAATGGTTTGAGCTGGGGGTGTTTGTGCCTGGCTGTGGTTCAGTGATTTTAAATAGCTCTGGGGTCCATTAAGTCAGCGTCTCTTTTATTCCACTTGTAACCCATTCCCCTGTTAGCTTAAAGTTATCTCAAGTCATAGAGTCATAGAATCATAGAATGGATTAGGTTGGAAGGGCCATTAAAGATCATCCAGGTCTCCCCCTGCCCTGGGCAGGGACACCTCCCACCACACCAGGCTGCTCCAAGCCCCGTCCAACCTGGCCTTGAACCTCCAGGGATGGGACAGCCACAGCTGCTCTGGGCAACCTGCATCAGGGGCTCAGCACCCTCAGAGTTTCACTTGTGTTCTTTTCCTTCTTCCTTTCTTCAGTTTGCAGCTTCATCAAGAGAAGCAGAGAACATTTGGCTTGGTCTGGCCCCGCAGCAAAGGAGACACAGGTCTGAGGTTCCTTGTGCAAAAGCAGGGCCGAGTTGTCTCAGGTGAGTGTTGGAGACCTGCATAGTTGGAAAGCAGAGAGGAGCTTCCCTCTTCGCCTCTGTTTCAAAGGGACTGGCAGCTACCACTGCTGTTTTGTTCTCCTGGAACACCAGACGCAGACGTGTCCTTTGCGTGAGCAGGGCGTGATTCCCGCGGGGTGGCAGTGCCGAGCGGTGCTGGGATGCTGGGGCTGGCTTGGCCGTGGGGATCCCATCCAAGGCCGCTCAGGGTGGTCCAAGCCAAGGAAGACCATGGTCCTGGCCGCACATCTGCCCATGCTGGGGCACCACAGGAACCGTCTGACCGGGCTGCAGGGGCTGATGGTGCAGGAAAACGCGTGAGCCTGCGGCCCCGAGCGATCCAACGGGCTCCCTTCTCAGGTGAAGCCCACCACCTTGGAGTTTGTGTGAAATTTTGACAGGGAATAATTGACTGATATCCCTTTCTACTCTTTCACTTTGTTGTATTCAACAACAGCAACAACAAAATTGCTGTGTGTTATTTACAAACAGGTGTAAGACAGCCAGCTTACTGATGGTTCTGCAATGAAGTCTCTAAAGAAACTATTAGAAGAGGCATCAGCAGGACATAAAGATTTTCAGAGTAAAGAGGAAAACTATTCCTCTTAGGAACTGGGTGGATTTAAGAAATGTATGAATATCTTCTATTCAGAAGGAATATAAATTCTATAACCGGCTTTTTTGGATTTATATATGAATCCAAAAATCAATGACAATGCAGAAAACATATCGGCTCAGCACTGTCCAGTCATCTTGAAAGACGCCCGGTCTTCTTGTTAGGGAATGAAGACGTTATAGAGAAGATACACCAGAGTCCCAAATGCAACAGGAGAATTAGAAAAAAAAACTTTTTCCACAATGACTTCAAATCCTTGAGGAGTCGTTGTGCTGCTGCGCCCCGCGCAGGGCAGACCCCGTGCAAAGAACAGCAAAGCTTCCGACAGCCACCCGGTCTCACGCGGCAAAACCTTCATTTAACCAAACCAAGCCTGTTCCCGGTACACTTCTCTGGTGGACATCCCTGCCAAACTGTTAAACACCTCGCTGTTCGGCAGTAGAAATAGGACTGCTAAATATAGTAAATTGGAAAAGCAGCCTGTGTTGGGAAGAAATGCTGATGGTCCAGTTTGCTTTTGTTCCAAAGGGAAGAGAAAGCCAATAGAAAAAATGTAATAAACACAACTTAGGAAATGAGTTTAAAATGGCAAAACTGAAAATGCTAATTAAGAAAGAAATGTCTCAACATATGAAGTGAAATGTTCAAATAAATGTCATTGAGAATGGAAATGTTTACGTTTGAGCTGTCACTTTGAAATCAGTATTGTCCTACACAAAAAATCTCAGTTGAATTAACCCACACTTTCCAGTGTGGATGAAATTTGTCTTTATCCTGCTTCCCCATTTCCATGCCTTCGCCAAGCATCCTCGCAGAGAGCAGCGGGGCGGCCGGGTGCTTGGCTGTCGCTGCGGAGCACCCACTGGGATCCCAATCTTCCCGCTCCGCACCACAGCAGGGGAGACCCTGGGCTCTTTGTCCCCAGTTTGGGGTCTCCTTCCCAGCCCAGAGGACACTCCCCAGTGCCTGCAGGGCTTCCAGTCTGCAAACTAGACTCGTCCCACCTGGACAGCTGCAAGGGAAATCAGCTTTTTTCCCCCTCACCTGTAGGTTATTTTGGGATAAACTCAATGGCAGTAGAAAGTTAGGCACACCATAACTCCAACCTGTCCGAGCTTCCCCATATATGTATATTTTCAACATTTTTGATCTACATCTCTGATGAGAAGTTTTTAGGTCTTTCTTCCCTTTCTATGGCTTTTATGAGAGAAAGTAGATTCCATGGTACAGCAGGATTACATTTCCATTTTTCCTTCTCAAATGCTTAAATGAAAATTTTCATTTCCTAGCTGAATATACAGAGAATTACAAATAAAAATACTGTGTGTGAGAGTGGAATTTGGAAAAAAAAGTTCTGGTTAGCTGAATTATGGCGAAAGTGTCCCCTTGCGATAGCCAGGGTAGAGCTGGGAAGACCAGCAGGGTGGGACCTCCTGGGCACTGAGGTGCAGCCCAGTCCTGTTGGATGGTGGCAGAGGTTCCCTTTCACTCCCGTCCCCACCACTCCCGGCCATGGCAGGGGCTGCCCCTGTGCGGTGGTTTAACCCCAGGCGGCAGCTCAGCACCACACAGCCACGCACTCCCCCCCCGGATGGAACAGGGGAGACAATCAGAAGAGTAAAAGTAGGAAAACTCATGGGTTGAGATAAAGACAGTTTAACAGGTGAGCAAAAGCCGCGCACACCAGCAAAGGAACCCAAGGAATTCTCTCCCTGCTTCCCATGGCAGGCAGGGGTTCAGCCATCCGCAGGGAAGCCGGGCTCCGTCACACGTGACAGTGACTTGGGAAGACAAACGCTGTCACTCCAAACGTCCCCCCCTTCCTTCTTCTTCCCCAGCTTTATGTGCTGAGCGTGACGTCACACAGTGTGGAATATCCCTGGGATCAGCTGGGGTCCGCTGTCCCGCTGTGTCCCCTCCCAGCTCCTTGTGCCCCCCAGCCTGCTCGCTGCTGGGGTGGGGTGGGATGGGGAGAGGAGCAGCAAGGGCTCTCAGTGTGTGCAAGCAGGGACAGACATCCCCCGTCACCAACCCTGGCTTCAGCACACGCAAAGCCATCGCCCCACACCAGCTACTGTGAAGAAAATTAACTATCCCAGCCAAAACCAGCACACCCCGGCTCTGCTCCCCTCCACCCCTCTCCCGCCCATGACTCAGCCTTTGGAAATGGAAATGCCGTGGGATTTCAACTCTGCTTTTGGTTTTCGTGACTTTTCATTCAGACGCCAAAATCCGTAACAGCGTGCAAAGGCGGGTGTGCGTTTGCGCTGGGGTGTGCACGGGTTTATTTGTGCAGCCGGATGTGTTACAGCGTCAGACTGATTTTCCCGGGCACCTTGTCAGCAGTGCCGCGGCTTCTTGCTCCTTGAACCATTTCAGCTCTTAGCTGCTGCGCGGCCTCATGCGTGGACAGATTTATTTTTTTTCCTCGGGACCGGGGTTGAAACGGAGGAGCCTGAACTTTTCAGGGAATGTGTTTTATGGAACTGTTTGCCGGGGAGACTTTTGTGACTAACTTAATCCCAGCTGCTGGGAGAGGGGCCCACGCTGCCCAATTCCCAGAGCTGCCAGTCTGGCGGCTGGTCCCACGCTATCGCATCAGCCCGCCCGCGGCCCGACCCCGTTAAAAGCTGGTTGTTTGGGAAGACAAACAGGCAAAGGGTTCCTGCACAAACGTTTTCCACCTGACAAGAACTGTTGCCATGGATTAAGAGGAAAGAAAAATCACTTCCTTTTGTTTTGCCAGGGAATTCAAATGCTTTAAGATTTAGTGTAACACAGGATCTGTTTAAGTGGTAATTGTTCTTTGTTTCAGACTACATCAATTTACAACTGGAACACTATGGCTGTCACTGAAAATGCTTTGTAAATTTATTTACAGGCTGCAGGAAAGTGAAGAAGCACACAGACTGCATTTTAAATACAAATTGCTTCAAGGTACAATTTGCTCAAATTGCTGTAATGTGCATTATGAATTTAATTTTAGTACATTTCTGCTATATAATAACCTGATTTGAAAGTATAAATGCAAATTAAATTTAAATAACCTATAATTTTTATGTGATGTGATGTTTCATAAATATTTACTATGGGCGTCTTATTATTGAATCAACTAGTCCTTAAACTGTGTAGATAGTAATAAAGGCAAGGTCATCTCCGACTTGTAAGTATTAAACTTGTAATCGGCAGTATCTGTTTGCTCTTCAGCTCGTCTGTCTGAAAAGAGATAATCACGGGAGCATCTGAGCGCCTCACAGTCTTTAATGCATTTATCTTTCGGCTTTTTCTTAGATGAGGAAGCGCTTTTATCACCATTACGCTTCCTGGGAAGGGAGGCACAGGCAGATGGCATTTAAGAGCATTTAGGTGCCCAAGGATGGCTGGAATCGATGGCAGTTAGCACGGAGATGTATGTGAGGCGCCGTCTCCAGGTACCTGTGCTCCGATAACGCAGGGCAGAGATGCGACAAATTGCCTTTGATCCCAGCGGGAGCTGGAGGCTGGATGGGCTCAGGTCCGCTCATCCGTTGTCTCCGCAGAGGTCCTCACAACGCCGCGCCGGCCGCTGTTCCCGGCGTCGGTCCCAAGGTTGCGCTCCCAGCTCCGAGAGCACGTGTCCCTGGCATCTGCCCCCCGCGGGCAGCACCCACCGGGCACGGCCGGACCCTGCCTCGGGCAGGACTTCATGTGGGCACAACGTGCCACCAGCAGATGCAGAGCAGTGAGTGGGGAGCAGCGGGGAGTCTGGATCCCTTCTCCCCCTCCCCAGGGAAGCTGTCAGACACACGTAGAAAATGATGTCACTGAGGTGAGAGGAGATCCTGCATCCGCCTGTGTTGGTCACAGCTTTGTACATCACTTTCTGGCGCTCGTCCACACAGAGAGAGGAAGGGGGTTGCGGAAGGGGAGGATGCCCAAGAGAGGTTTAAACAAAGGGGAAGAAGTTAATAGATTTTAATTGTGCAACGCCTTAGTAACAGTGATGCTCAAAGGCAGATAACCACCCAGGCGCAGGTGCTACGGCGCTTGCACGGCTGGGGAGGGGTGGTGGGACCAGCGTCTCCTTTGGCCCCAAGGGGGGCAGCGCCAGCGGGACAGGACTGAGCGCCGGGGCTGCAGGAGGGGCTCCAAAGCAGCCCACTGCCTCAAACACCTCACTGCCCGAGCAGGGGGATGCGTGGCAGGGCGAACTCGGCAGCTGAAAGAAGGTTTTGCTTGTGGAAATCCCTCCACGCAAAGAAAGCACGGCGGGAAAGCATAGTGAGGTGGGGGTCGGTCTCTTCTCCCAAGTAACGTACTTTTCTGATAGGAAAGTGGAAATGGCTTCAAGTTGCACCAGGGGAGGTTCAGATTGGATATTAGGAAAAATGTCTTCACCAAAAGGGTCATCAAGCGCTGGCAGAGGCTGCCCAGGGCAGTGGTGGAGTCGCCACCCCTGGAGGTGTTTCCCAGCCGGCAGACGTGGTGCTGAGGGACATGGGTCAGGGGTGGGTTGGGCAGGTTTGGGTCAATGGTTGGACTCCATGATCTTAAAGGTCCCTTCCAACCAAAACAACCCTATGATTCTGGGATTCTATGAAACCAAACCTCAAGGGTAAGGCAGTATAATACTGACTGACCTAGGTTTTCATAGATGCTTCTCTCCTTTAAGAATTCCTTTAAGAATTTAATGTATGCTTCTCTCCTCTGGCATTATAGCACTGTTTATACTGCAGAGAAGTTACTCAGCCACCATGGGCTACCTGCTTTCAGGGACGGTTGCCTGCTTCCAGTTCCACATGCTAAATTGTGCTTTTCACTAACCTTAATATAAGGGCTCTTGAAACAACCTTAAAGGAAGGTCAACTTTGATGTAGAGCCTTTTAAATGAATGAGACGTTGACTGGCTGAATATTAACCTGTGATTGAACAACAAAATGGAAGAATAAAATGATAAATCACTTACTATAAACAAAATAAATGTTTCCACAACAGCTGATTTAGCAGACTGGTGTTATCCTCTTCCTTTGCAGAGGGAGGGCACGCTTTCCCCTGACCTCCCATGATTTCTAGCAACACAACCACACAGCACTTAAACAAGATTTATCTTACAGATTTTGTTTGCAAAAAAGGGCACAATTTGTAAGAAGTTGTGGGTGTTTTTCTAAACTTAATGCTGACTTTTCAGAAATAACAGGTGTCTCCTCTGGGGTTTGTGATTGGAAGTTTTCTGTCCCTCACTTTAAAATGTGATCAAATCAGGCCACATGTTCCCCATGGGAAATCTAATGGTTTACAAGTTTGGGGTTTTTTTCCTCTTTTCTTGTGCAGATCCTCTTTTTTCCTCTTCTTTTTTCCTCTTTTCCCACTGCAGATCTGGGGGTGAAATTAAGAGAGTATAATGGAGTCCCCTGACCGGATTAAAAACGTGAACACAAATCCCCATTAACTCCGCCCCGACTTCTGCTAATTCTTCGTCAGCAAGCAATCCTGTGTTGAGAGACCCAATCATCTCTGCTGAAGGCACCTGCAGGCCAGAAGCAAAAAAGGGGATAATTTCTAAATCTGTGGATCCAGCTGGGCGAGCACAGCTTGCCTCGCCTTCTGCAGGGGCTGCGGCGGATCCCGTCCCCTCTGTTATCTCCTGGAGCAGCGGCCGCCCGGGCTGCGTGTGTGGTGCTGTGCCGCAGCAGTGATTAGCGTTAATTGCAATAGGAACAATCGGGTGACAAATGGCACGTGGCTGGGCCAGGGCTCCCCGCCTGGGAAGAGCAGCTCCCGGAGCAGCCGCCTGCTCCCGTTTGCCCAGATAAGGGTTGGGTTTGTGTCACCGGGCGGCCTGATGTAAATACATACATTAAATCTTCACTTCGCTGTCTCTTGGAGACGCATGCATTGCACCACAGAGAGTAAATAATGTAAATGTAAATAAATACCCTTCCCCGAGCGCTCAGAATTCCTGGCACAGAACTCGTCCAAGAGGGTCGGAGTGTGAAAAACACCTTTTCTCGCCAACAAAACACCAAGGTGAGGAGAGAGGCCGGGTGAAGACCGGGTGAAGACAGGCTGGGGCTCTGGCCGGCCAGCCCCGCGGACGGCGGTCTCTGGAGAGCATCCCGCTGCAGGGGTTCACCGCACCGCCTTCCTCACTTGGGAGAGAACATTTTTTTTTTGGCGGGGATTATTTTAAAGAGACCACCAACAGAAATGTGACGTCCATTCAATCAGACTATTGCAGCAGGCGTCAAGTGCTACCTGGAACATTTTAGGAGCGTTGCTGTCGAGAAAAAATTGAGAAAAATACCAAAGGCCAGAAGCCTCCGTTCTGTGTCGTCACAATATGTCTTCAAATAATTCACAGTCATGTAAGAATAACTAATGTCATGACTTTTCTGGATTTTGGTTAAAAGGGCTGTGTTTTTCCTCTCCATACCTGAGAAACATGACAGTTGGAGGCTGAGCTTTATTGCCCCAGCTCTCCTTTCTGCAGAAAGCGGAGAAGAATTAAAAGTGAGAACGTGAGCTTAAATGGACGCGGGGGGACGGTCTGCACTGAGCAGCGGCGATGGCCCCCGCAGGCAGCGGCGCAGGAGAGTCACTTTGCGCTGTCCCTGCAGCGCCCAGCACCGCCCGTGGCAGCGCAGCAGCGCCAGCTGGGACGCCGGTGGCTCTTGCTCGTTTTGGGTTTATCCTCTACAGATTCAGGAAACTCCCTCGGGCAAGAGTTATGTCATTCTGTGATCTGGCCTGTTCAGGAGAACCGCCGTATTTCTGTATTTCACTTAAATGTCTCACTCCAGCTACATCTGCCCTCCAGCGAGGGGCCTCTCTTGCATTCCTTTTTTTTGTTTTCTTTTTTTTCAGATGTATGCCCGGGAAATTTAGTTAAATATTCACATTGTAAGTTCTGTAGCCTTGACCTGTGCCAGCTGTAATATACCAGTGCTCTTAGTCATCCCTCAAGAACTGAAGGCTCCTTTTTTTTTTTTTTTTTCAGTGGATTTCCTTCAATTTTGCAATACTTCTTTGAATTATTAAGAACGGGAGCATTTGAGCACACCCAACATGTTGTCCTGAGTGGTCTCACTGAACAGCGTGTCTCAGGACCCGAGGACCGAACTGTGCTCGGAGGCGGCGCCTGCGGCCAAGCTCTCCCAGGGCACAGCCCTCGCCGGTACCCAGACGCAGGCAGAAACCAGCCCCAAAACTTCCCGGGCTCCTGGGAGAGGACTAAGGACAATAATGGAATTAGTACAAAATGTCATCTTGGGGGACAGGCAGGGTTTAAGGAATGTAGTTTAATTGCTGGCCCGGATGTCACGATGCACCTTGTGCCGGGAAAAGAAATACATTCCCTGCAGGACTGCTGCGTGGAGCCGGCAGCACCTGCCTGCCTGGCAGGGAGATCGGAGCCGTCTCTGGAAGAGGGAGCTGCCCATACCTGCCTCACATGAACCCAGCAAACCTTTCCCTCGTTATTTCTCTCTGACAATATTTGTTTACCTTCTGGTTGATGCTCAGTGGTGGGGTTTTGCAGCCGGTTTCTTTAACACATCTAAAATCCTTTACTATCTACAGTTGTCACCCAAGTCCACTCTTAGCTTTGACCCTCGCAGGCTGTTCAGACCTCATTAAATAAGCTCTCCTTCCTGTGCGAAGCAAATCATTTTGGTTTTCAAATTCTTCTAGTGTTAAAGCAACATGGGCTCCACCAGCATATCGGACAGCGCTGCTCAGATTTCCGTGGCGAGCCGTATACTTCAGTGCTGTAGCCCAAACAAAACCCAGCCCTGCGTGAAACACACCAAATCTTTGATACTATATTTATTAGATTGACAGTGTCTGGTCCTGGGCAACCAAGGAGGCTCCAGAATTTGAACTTTCACATCAGTGATCCAGATTGCTGCCTCCAGGGCTATGGGAATATTTCAAGAAAAGAGTAATTAATAAGCTCTCAGCAACTCATGCCGTAGGGTCATAATTTATTCAATCCCATCCATCTTTGGGCTGGCATGGCATGAGGGTCTCACCATGCCCCAAATCCCAGCCGTGCATTCCCCAGCTCTCATGTGGAGCTGGCTCTGGAGCCGTCTCTGGCACGGGGGCTGCCCCCGGGTGAGCTGAGCAGCTCGTGCTTCCCCCGGGAAACTTCATGGGATGTGAGGGTAGCTCTCTGTCCAATGGGCACCAGGCCGCTGAGACGGAGCTCGGCTTCAAGGCACTGCCCGGCACTCAGCAACGCAACGCGGAGGTGGTGTTGATAGGAGGTGTCCCCACGGGCAAGGTGTTGGTCTGCAGCTTTGGATGCTGGTCCCTGGCCTGGACCAGGCATGGCTTGAGCGCTCGGCTCCTCCTGTACAGCTGTCCACCCCTACTCGCACAGATAGGTGATCTTTCTGGGAAAGTATCATGAGTTTGGGTTGAAATTAAATGCCCTGAAAGTGGCATGAAGTCATATATAATAATGTAATTTGTATTTACAGTATATAGTAGACCTTCCTTATGAACAGGTCACAGTCCACTGTCATCTTAAAGACAGTCATGTCAACATACCACAATATTTTGTGACTGCTGTCCATGTTTAAACACGATAGATTTGCACCTACACAGGACAGCTTATTGCCCATAAAACCCGCTGTAATATGTGACTTTCCTTACTATTTCTCCTTCTACTCGTATTGTTACTTGGTGTTGTATTTTCTTGTGTAGTGCTAAGATTCCTACTTCTATAGGTTCATTTCTTCGGTGAAATTCTCTTCCAGCACAGCTCACCACTCCTTTTTCTGCCAGCGCCTTCAGCGGCGCGGCGGGGCGGCTCTCACTGTGCTGGGTCCTTGCGCTTCTGCTGAAGCAGCGCTCTCTCGCCTGCCCCTTCCGCACGGTAATTAAGATTTTGCGGTGTTCTTGCAGGCAGAGACCTGTTCTCACTTTTGGCCTCTTCTTTTACAGAGAGAAAAAATTATCTTTTTTTATAACTGTCACCTGTGTGCTTCGGATGAGCTTTAAATTGGCAGGTGAGGAGAGAAAATTGCCAAATGCTGCAAAGGTAGGAGGAGCCAGGCAGAACAGTCTGGAGCATTAGTGGGAGTCTGGTAAAATTCTGTATGTGCAGTGAGGAGCTCGGCCTTTCGCAAGGAGGACAAGGGATGTGGAGGCAGAGGAAAAAAAATCTTATTTTCCTTTGACAATGTGAGTTCACCCGGGAGGTTGTGGGAAGGGTTCGGAGGCTGTGGGGTGATCCATTGGAGCGGCAGAGCTCCAGTGTAAGATGAACATGGGTGATGGAAACAAACTGGAAGAGGTTTTAATGAGCATATGACACTGCCTGGTCACCACGCAGTGCGTGCCAGGGAATTTTCCCTGCTGGAAAGACTTCAGGTGTCAAAGGCTCTGCTAGACTCTGAGTGAAACCGGCCTCGCGCTGAACCCCCCGAGCAGTGGGAGCCCCTCGCCACGCTGCCAGCCACCGTCTGTGTCCTCCCAACATACAAATCACGCCCCAGTCTCAAGGAAACCACTTCTCTCCTTGAAAGGCAGGTCTTCCCAACCCTACACGCATGGTGACAGCCCTTGTCTGAACTTCTTCTTGTTTTTCATGGTTTAATATCAGAATTGGCCTTATTAATCCTTCTTACAATAATAAAATTCCCCTCTACTCTTCTTTTCCGTTTGTTATTCCAGCAACAGGGGGGTCTCTGTGTCACACTGGGAGCAGTAAATGATGTCCAAGCAAACCGTGATGACCAAGGTCTCTACCTTGTTCTACCAGACTGAGTCACCCTTGTCCTTTTGCCAGAAATAATCTCGCTTTCTTCCACGTCATTGGTAAAACACCGAAGAAAATGGGGCCAACATCAGGCTTCTGCAATAAAGATAAAGCTCATGTTGCACAGTGATTTTGCATTTGAAATGACTGCCAGGTGGATATTTTTAAATGCATTTAGTATATGATGCAATTATTTGAATATAATAAATACGATTTAGTACAATTTAGAATCATAGAATGGTTAGAGTTGGAAGGGACCTTAAAGATCATCAAGTTCCAACCCCCCTGCCATGGGCAGGGACACCTCTCACTAGAGCAGGTTGCTCAGAGCCCCATCCAGCCTGGCCTTAAACACTTCCAGGGATGGGGCCTCCACAACTTCCCTGGGTAACCTGTTCCAGTGCCTCACCACCCTCACAGTAAAGAACTTCTTCCTAATATCTCATCTAAATCTCCCCTCTTCCAATTTAAAACCATTACCCCTTGTCCTATCACGAGACTTCCTGACAAAGAGTCCCTCTCCAGCTCTCCTGTAGGCTCCCTTCAGATACCGAAAGGCTGCTCTCAGGTCTCCCCGGAGCCTTCTCTTCTCCAGGCTGAACAGCCCCAGCTCTCTCAGCCTGTCCTCATAGGAGAGGTGCTCCATCCCTCTGATCATCTTAGTGGCCCTTCGCTGGACCTGTTCC
>VZSF01003600.1:31343-254073 GCA_013398295.1 Chionis minor | reverse complement strand
CCTCCTTATTCTCCATGTGCCTTAGCAGAGATTCCAGGAGGATCTGCTCCATGATCTTGCCAGGCACAGAGGTGAGACTGACTGGCCTATTATTTACTATAATTTGTAATAAAATAAAATAACATCAGTAATAAAATATTATAAAAGTTACAGAGTTATAAAATCTTTAATNAATACTAATATTAATCAAATTAATAATAATAAGATTATTATTAATAAAAATAATGTTAACACTAACAAATACAGTCTGTTCCTTGCAGCAGTTAATTAGGTGCCCTGACATGGGTTTGCAGAGGGATACGTGCAAGGTATCACAGCTGGCTTGTCCTGGCCGTGTCCAGGCAGGCAGAGCTCAGACACAGCCGACAGCAGAAGCGCCTGCTGGTAACAAGCTCCAGAACACGCTTCTGGCATCAGTCCCGCCGGAGCGTCTCCTGTTTTGCTGCCCGACCGCCTGCAGCCGGGGGTCCAGGCGCCTTACGGAGGGGTGGGGGATGGCTGGGGGGGAATGGCTTCATCAGGGCTGAGGGACCACAGAGGGTGGCTTGACGTGCCGGGTGCCCGTGGTGCCCAGCGCAGCCCTTTCGGATGCCGAGGGATGCTGTGCAGCTCCCGTGGGGAGGTCGGTTCCCCGGCGCGACGGCGGGTGCCGAGGGGAGCAGGCATCATGCGTCGCCTTCCATCTCCCTGCACCAAACCGAGCCTGGAGCAGGGCTGAAGCCAAAACCCATACGCGGGCTGGGAAACCTGGGCTGGAATATCTGCCCTGACAGCTGGGTGCTTCCTGGGGAGGAGCGGCTGGTAATTAGCTGTTAGGTAACATTTGGGGGAGTTTGTTTTTCAGGGTTTTTTTAAGCTACTGCAGTTAAAAATAAATAAATACTGAAGGGCAATTTTAGCAGCGTGACTCTAATTTGTTTAATCAGATTATGTTGTTTTCTTCTCTGCTGCCTTCTAATTTGGATATATGAAAATGAAATTAATATTAAATTCTCATATTTATTCAGACTTAATGAGATGACTGGAATGGTTTGCCAGCACTTAGTTGTCTTTTAAATTTGGCTAAGCATTGCTTCCTGAAAGTTGTCTTTCATAATGACTTTATTACCACCTGAAGTTTAGTAAAATGACCCAAATGAGCACTTTTGTTCCTAATAATTTCAGAATCGTGACATCAGCAGTTAATATAGACAAGTATTAAAGAAGATTTAATAAGATTCAGGAGCAGCATAAGGAACAGAGTTAAAAAAAATAAAAAATTGCTGCTACGTGTCATAGCAAGGAAGGAAAAAACTCACATCACTGCGGGGACATGAGTGCGGGGGGGGGCTCTGGATGGGAACTGGCACGTTGGGAGAGCTCTGCCTTCCAGCCTCTCCGTAGCACCGTTGCTGCATGCTTCCTGCTGACACGGAATCACTGAATCCCCCAGGCTGGAAGGGACCTTTAAGATCATGAAGCCCAACCATCGACCCAACCCTGCCCAACCCACCCCTGACCCGTGTCCCTCAGCACTACGTCTGCCTGGCTGGGAAACACCTCCAGGGATGGTGACTACACCACTGCCCTGGGCAGCCTCTGCCAGTGCTTGACAATCCTTTTGGTGAAGACATTTTTCCCAATATCCAATCCAAACCTCCCCTGGAGCAACTTGAGGCCATTTCCTCTCGTCCTATTGCTTGTGACTTGGGAGAAGAGCCCAACATCCCCTGGCTACACCCTCCTCTCAGGCAGTTGTAGGGAGTGAGAAGGTCTCCCCTCAGCCTCCTCTTCTCCAGATGGAACAACCCCAGGTCCCTCAGCCGCTCCTCAGGAGACTTGTGCTCCAGACCCCTCCCCAGCTCTGGTGCCCTTCTCTGGACGCGCTCCAGCGCCTCCCTGTCTTTCATGGATCAGCTCTGGGGCTGGAAAGCAGAGAGCAGGACTCCGTCCTGCCCAGCAGGCATCCTCCCCGCTGATGCTGCCTTGCTCCCTGCTTTTCACATTGACCTTCTCACATTTCCCAGGTGATTTCTGAAGTCCCTGAGGCACCAGGACCCAGTCCTGTGCCATGCATGGTCCTTGTCTCCATCAGCCCCTTCAGCAACCTGGCACAGGTCTGCAGCGCTCAGAGAGAACATTTAAATTCTTTAAAGATGTGATTATCTTGAATGTGTCTTTTGTGTTGGACACAAGAGTTTTCTATTTTCTTTCTCCAGACTGAAACCTGAGTACCTGGCAAGGCACGGCTCTCCAGGCAGCGGAAATTCTTGTTCCTGGAAGTTGGACAAAACAGAGAGAAGGGGAAAGTCATTAAAGCAGTTTGGGCATTGCAAAATTAAAGTGTACCTGCTGGTAACAACTGTGTTTGAATTTGGCCAACTGCCTTAGACTAAGTGATAACCAAATTATACCTGCTTCAGGCTGTTGCAAATTCTGCTAGTAGGGGGCAGGCTGTAGTGGATTAGCTTCCATCCGGTTCCGCGTGCATCATTAGAAGGTCTGAGTTCTCCAGCGCTGATTTCATCTCTCTGCAATGCAGCCTCGAAATTGGGAGAGAAAGGTGCTGCGTTTTCTTCAAATGATTCACTCTGCTGTCACATTTTCTTATCTCTTGTTCTTACGTGTTTAACGCTGGCAATATGCAGCCATAAACAGCAGGTTTATAGCTGCAATCAGATTCTTCCCGCTGGAAAAAAATATTCCAAAACTTCAAGGGTTGAGCTCTGTCCTCCCGGGCATGTCCTTGGCTCAATGATTTCATTGCAAATGGGCATACGGAGCCAGAGCCCGGGCTGGTACATCCAGATTTATGTGAAACACTACACATCATCCTCCAATTCCAGGCCGAGAGCTGCAGATCTTGGCACAGCGTGTCCTGCAGCAGAAGGTGGTGGTGAGTGACAGCTTGATGCATTCCCGTCATGGGCTGCCTGTGCACACAGGCTCCATTTGGAGGACGATTTGTTGGTTAACTCTGGGTATATTGTACCACTCTGCAGACACACTCTGGTAATTATTTTGGGTATTCAACAGACTTTTTAAAATCACTGAGTAGTGCTTTACCTGATTATCTTCATTGTGAATCCAGCCTTGTCTATACGGTAAGATTTCCCACTCAATCAACACGTGCCTCTAACTTGTAATTATCTTTGGAAATGTTTTCATAATGTGCAACCCTTAACCTTTTTTATATGTTGATTTATTGCCTCTGAGTTAAACCTTGATGTTCAATTTCCTGGTGTTGTTATTAACATCTCCTGCTAGAGAAAATAATTTAACTAAAATTTCATGGGAAAATTAATCAAAACATGGTGATATTTACATGCGGCCTTTTAATCATTTCAAACATAGAGAAGTTTTTGATTTAAATTTACGGTAATTTTATTTCTGTTGTTCCTGGTATTATCCTCAGCCATAATTAGGAATATCCACATAATTAACCAACTGGCAGTTCCTTCCATGAGCACTAAATACCCAACATATGAAAAAATACCAAATGCTGTTTCAGATACCAGGTATTTGCAAAGTTTTAGTAACAAGGCATTTAGATCAGCGCCCTTTGCCTTTTATTTGGAGTTGGGAGCAGTGGCAAAGGACCGGGGCACCCACATGCCATGGGGTCCCCAGCAGCGTGCGGGAGGCCAGCACCCATCCTGCCCCTCCAGCTGGAGACCCTCCACTTCTCTTCAGGTTGTTCCTCTGGAGAAAGAAAGATTTATAAGACACTAACCCCCAACAGGGGAATGTGGTTCTGTAGGCTAACATTTACACACCTAAAATATACAATGGGAAAGAGATGTTGGGGGCTTACGGTGCCAAAGGGCATTGATGGCCCTCACCCTGGTCCCCTGGGAGCTCCACTCCTGTCCCTGTGCCCAGAAGGGTGTCTGCCTCATCTTTTCAAAAAGACCCTTCTTGCAAGTAGGTAACTGTCCTATCGGTGATGTTGAAATCTGACTTTTTTTCCATTCAGTTGCCTTCTCAATTGGCATTCTTTGCCCATCAGCATTGTTCCCCGATGAGATCTATCAGGTAAGGATCTATCTTTCCATTTATCCGTCTCCTGGGTCTGCTGTGCATTTAGAGTTTGAGCGCTGCTCTGTGTGCCGTCAATGTAAACTCAGCTGGTAGGGCTTCATAAAAACCGAAACACACTCAGCCCATCCAAATCTCAATCAGCTTTCATCATTGCTACACCAGAATGCTAAAACAGAGTCGGCGTAGGGCCCAGGATCTATCAAAGCAGATTTGGATGGATGACCCTCATTTTACCATCTACAAATCTAATAAAAAAAATGTTGTTACACTTTAACGCCTTATCTGTCACGATAATGAAGTTTTATTTACCATTTCCAAGAATGTTTTCACTTTTAGAGATACTATCGGAACAAGCAGATCAGCTGAATCACTGGTGCTCAATGAAAGCTGCCGAGCAGCAAAGCAAAGTCACCAGTGTGGACGCTGTGTGTCGGGATACACTGTTCCTCCAGATCCATTGTGCTATGGGCTTGTTGGTTTATTTTTTCTCTGGTATGCGGTGGAGCCAGCTGAAGGTTCAGAGAGGTGGCTGAAGGCTGTCCTCGTGCACGCCCCGTGGCTCCTCGTGGCCGTGCCCTCCTTAGGATGCCTCTCTGATCCCAGTGCCCCAGGATGGGGCCCCCACCACCCTCTTTCTGGGTGCCCCCACAGCATTTCCCTTCCCCAGCGAGAGCTTCTCCCTCTCCAAACCCATCCTCTGGGGCAGCACCAGAAGGAGCACGCTTGGCAGCCCAGACAACTGGGGCTGCTGCTTCCCAGTAAGACTTCTTACTGCGGTCTGTACACTGACCAGCGAGTCGACTGCCTCTTGTCCCATGCCTTCGCTTCCCCGCTGTCCTTCTCTGGCTTCTCCTCTCCTGCCCTGCTAGTTCCCACTCGTTCTCCGTTTAAAACCTCTAGTGCTTCACGTGGCAAGTTTGCCTTAGCTCTGCCTCGCGCCCTTTAGGGTGTGCTGTTTCTATTGCATCTCCCTCCCTCCCCAGGTATTTCTCTACCCTTTTCCCAGTTGCAGCCTCCAACTCCGTTTACTCCATCTCATTTTGAAATAACCCAGGGAGGTTTGTGTTTATACAGCACCTGAGGCAATGCACCATCCCCTGGACAGCCTCCAGATGGTACTGCGATGCAAGTATATGGTCGTAGCCCGTTATACCCCCGAAGGCTGTGATACTATTCAACAATTTATCCTAAGACACAATTTACTCCTCTTCTTCTTCCTAGTAATCTGCTGACACGCTGATCTATAAAACTTACGAGAAATATTTATAAAGGTGACAGCCTTGACATAGAGAATTAAATCACAATACAAGAATGTGCCAATTTAGTAGCTTATGAAGTTCGAGGAAAAAAGCCCCACAAAAACAGATGAAGAACTGTCAAAGCTGAGAAAAACAAGCATAGGAGAAAAAATTAGAGCTGCAGATTTCCTATATATGACAAAGACAGAAAGAGGATAAATTTGTGTCAGGTGACAGGTAGGCAAGAAGTGAGTGGTAAGCACCAAGTTATAATATCTTATACATGAGCAATCCTTACTGCAACAGCTGTTGTTTGGGAAGGGAGAAGTGCTTCTCTCGTAGCACAGAAAATAAATGATGAAGTAGCAAAAACAATCCACCAGAGGCACTTTTTCTTTTTTTTTTTGGTATAATATAAGGGTTTGTTCACTGGGAGAAGATAGGCACAGCAAAGTGCCCATCTCCCATTTGCGGTGGGTCTGTGCTCTCCTGCCATCGTTGATGGCACAGACCTTCTGCTGTGGTGAACAAGATTCATTCTGGTAGTGCCGAGGCAGAGCAGCTTTTGCAAAGAGATTTTTAGCAAAGCAGACATGAGTATGACAGCCTAAAAATCAGGGGTGTAATATACCCTGATGGCAGTGGAAGATTCACAATGGCCTCCTCACTCCTCTGCTTTCTTCTGTAGCTGAGATACTCTCTCAGGTTTCTATGATTTTAAACTGATTTTATTCAGAGTTATATATACAACAGACCAGAGAGTCCAAAGCACGCTGTAACTCGTGTGAGAATAGAGAATAAGGACTGACAACATGTTTGAGAGTACGTGTTTGCACCGAGAGGTTTCCCATCAGTCACTCCCACCGAGAGGTATCAGGGAACAAATGTCTCTCTGGTTTAATAGTCTGTTTGCTTGTGATGATGCAGATAAAAGGGCTGCGAGTACTTCAAAGGTGTAAAAATGGTTATCACAATGTCAAGGGGGTGTATAAGACACTGGTATTTCCACAATACATTATGTTTTCCTTTTTAAGAAAAAATGTAATTAAGTGATGGTGTCATGTCAGGGCTCACAGCCCTTCCCGTGCTGTTTAGCACCAGCCTCCCACTCCCCTCCCCCCAATACAGCTTTGTAACTGTGGGATCAGGTTATTGTCGGTGAGGAGAACCTGATTCAGCGTCCCTTGGACAGGATGCTCCAAGCAAATAACCATGACGGCCATCACAGGGGCTTTCCCATGGCTGCTGAAACACAGGGCAAGCTCCTGCTGCTGGTGCACCTCGTCCTGCAAACCGGGCAGGAGCTCAGCGTTCAGTGCCATGCTTGTAGGGTCCAGAGGTTTATTTTCTTTAGCTCTTTTCTTGGTTCTGTTTCGTTAAATAAAAGCACTCTCAGTGGGTAGTTGTTTTTTAAGCCTGTGAATTATTTTGGAATGAGTCTGCTACTCCCATGCTGCCTTTTCCCCTGTAAAAGAACTGATGTGGATGGGCCTTAAATGCAAACCGGATTACCTGTGTGGCCTGTTCGGTCTTTGGTTAAAACTGAGACATTTGACAATTCCAAGAAACAATTTCTTACCCGTGCCTGGCAGTCAAAAAGATGGGGAAAAGCTTTTAAGCTAGTTTAGAAGTGTATCGTTACCAGTTTGCTAATGTCCTTATATGTATATGGAAAAATCATGTAATGAAATAACTGAAAGTGAGAAAGTTAAGAAACTTGTCTTTTACTGGCTTACAGCGTGTGGAAAAGAGTATGCCATCACCAGTTGTGGGAGAAAGCTTGGGAGGGCACAAGGATCTACTTGTGTAAACAGCTCTCCACGTGGCAATGGCAAAGGTGATGAAGAATAACGTAAACCTACAGCAACAAACCATTGGTGGCAACCATGTCTGACACTGAGAAATTAGGAAATGTCAGATCTGGAGTTAATCCCCTCTCTTAATCCCCTCTCCTTTACACTGTTCCTGTGGGTCTGATCCAAAATTTATTTATGTCAGACTTTTAACCAATTTCAATTTAACAATTACTCAGTCATCCTCTATTTTCTCCATACAACTCCATTTCAGGGGCAGAAATATGCCTCTGCCTCCAGGACTCCAAAATGATAATTCATACTCTGAAATTCTGAAGCATTAAAATTATTAAAATGTGCAGGGCAAGGACCCAACTGGGGGCACACAGAAGGGGAAATTGCAGGGCAGAAGAACAGAGTTTGTGGGTTTTTAATCAGCTGGAGAGGTGTTATTAACAGTAAGCATGAGGCAGCCCTAGGGACAGACCCTGCTGTTCCAGTGCCTAGAGTGAGTCTTACCAACAAGTAGTGTCAGCCTCAGTTTTTCACTGTCCTTTTTCCCTCAATTTGCCAAACGATGACGATTGCAGCAAGAGCTTTCCCCGCACACCACAGTATAAGCCCGGGGCCAGCCAGCCAGGTTTGTGGAAGGTTAAGGGAACACAGCGAAGCAAATGGCCGTCAGGAGAGAGCGGGACTGATGCAAAGCTCCTTCTCACCCAGCCCTTTCCCCACGGCGTGATCTCAGTCACAGCTGCACCGTGTTGGGGATGACCTTGAGCAGAAGCAGCCAAACTCGGCATGCTCAAGGTCCTGACAGCTCTTTGTTCAGGTCCATAAAGCAAGCAGATCCCAATCCTCATATTCTCTTTGCTCATTTTCTGCTCTTCACTCTTGTTTTGTCTCAGATACAAGAGTGGTAGAGTCCCTATTCCCTGTTTTGCTCAATTATGTTCAGGGAATGACAGCTGTATCTATCAGAGCCCTCTGGTTTTGGTCCAGAGTCTTTCCAAAATTACAGGGAGTTTTTTTCTGACACCAGGCAATGTCTACCATCTGCCTGCTGGGATGCAGTTCCTTTGACCCAAGATAGGTGCCCACTTTGCACCCAAATTCCCATAGACTTACAGGGAACAAGCTTGCTACCCTCTAAGCAACCGATTCCCACTTTTAATACACTTTTCCCTTTTTAAATATCAATGGCATTCCTCCCTTGCAGTTTTGAGAGAGCTCCTGGAGTAATTCTGACAGGAAATAATGAGGAATTGTGCTGCCCTGTGACAGGAGCTGTTATCTCCCTGCTTTACAAAAGCAAGATGATGAGCGGCGCACGTCTGCGATGCTGCACAACGGCCACCTCACCCAAAAGCCATACCAAAATGAGATGCATTTCTGGGGTGCTTGGAAAGGAGGAGCTGACTGATGCTAGAAAGTCACGGGAAGGACAGTCCCTGCGGCATCGGTCAGTGCGGGAGCCCCGGGAGGCAGCAGCGCAGCCTTCGCTCCGGCGCTCTTCCGCCCGCGCCGACCCAGGAACCAGAGTGGAGCAAAGGTGCTGCCTGGCCTTCGCTGGTCTTTAGACACGGGTCAGGAGCCAGCTGTGCTCTGCAGTATGTTTGTCCTGGTGCTGAGCATTATGGACTGCAATAGCATTCGTTTCGGAAGCCCGGGAAAGCCCGATTAATGTGCTCACCAGGTTCCTATAAAATGCAGTTGCATTTGCTGGAATTGCATTGAAATAGGTTCATTCTGTAACAGAAGATCTGTCCCGCATTGGCTCTGCTTACCCCAGCTGGTACGGACGCAGTTGGTGACAAACTGTACAGAGGATTTAGGGAGACATTTACAATATCCATCCAGGAATGAAATGTGAGGCTGGAATATGTTTACTGCCAGACTCAACTGCCGACTATGTGTAAGCACAATTAACAGAAATAAAGGGCACCCTCCCAAGCTTGCTGATCCATTAACCGCTGAATAATAGACAATATAAAAAGTGAACAAACAAGCAGAAAAGCCTAATTCGCTTGCGAGCCGGGCTTGTTAAAGGTTGGCAGTTGGTTCCTCCAGCAGGATATTGGTCCAATGCAGCAGTTCTGCTTGTGCCGCGTGGCAGGTACCGTGTCTCCTGTGCTGGAGACATGCAGCACAGACTTCATAGAATCATAGAATCACAGAATCACTTGGGTTGGAAGAGACCTTCAAGATCATCGAGTCCAACCATAAACCTACAATGCCAAACCCACCCCTAACCCATGTCCCTCAGCACCACGTCTGCCCGGCTTTTCAATACCTCCAGGGACAGCGATTCCACCACCTCCCTGGGCAGCCTCTTCCAATGCTTGAGAACCCTTTCGGTAAAGAAGTTTTTCAGATGTGGTTTGCTTTCTTACTGCTTCAATCCCACGGAGAATTACACATTAAATAATTACATTGCTAACAAAAGGGTGTGCTTTAAAAGAGAAGCAGAAGTTCTGGATCATTCTGCCAGCTTTTATTTATATTATCGGTTTACACAAAGGTACCATCCTTCATGAGTTGCTAATTGGGGTCTTTTATTCCCAAACCTCCTACACGACCACCGTACCACATCACAGCCCAGGGAGGACGTCCAGGGGAGGTTTTTCTGCCCCTTCAGTAGCTGTATGCACCCACCTACCAGCTCAGCACCTCCGAAGCCGAGCGGGACGCAGTGCCGGGGGTGTCCGCGCCCGCTCCTGGGCGTGCGGTGCTGACAGCAGCAGGCTGAGTGTGGCACACGGGTCTAAATGCATGCCATGAAACCCACGGGACCCCAAACTCATGTCACCTTGTCCTCCCTATTAGTTCTATCTGCAAGACTTTCATTGCAGCATACAGCCACTTGCACTGAAAACCACTGGAGGACGTGACACGTGGGCACTGCTGCGGTGTTTTAAAGCACACCTTCTCCTGACCAGAAGCTGTTAGACCAGTCAGTGCCAGTTCACCGAGTCAGCAGCCCCCTTGCCCCCACTCACCCCCAGCCCGGCCAGTGTCAGTGGTGCCTCTGTGCAAACAAGAGTGGGGAGGCCAGGAGTGCGAGCTGCAGGTCTCCTCTGGAGAGCACAGGGCTCTGAAGGCAATTTGAACAGGAGAGAAAACCAAAAAGTCTAAGACTGGAAACTGCTTCCACACTAGTATTCTTGGGGTTTGTGGCTTTTTTGGTTTTTGGGGTTTTGTTTTTTTTTTTTTTAATAAATAGTCTAAATGTACTGCAAGTTGCTTGATAATTTCAAGTGACAGAAACATGGTTGTTGGGGCTAATTTGGCACTAGAAGGAAGAGTGTAAACTAAATGTGAAGACATTTGATGGCTCTACATGAAGGTTTGCAACTATCAGTTTCCAATAGCTGGGTTACTGGAGAAGTTTTCCACTGGAAATTCATTAGTGTATGAAACCTGATTATTTCTTGGAATAGACTTTCTGACAGAGTGAACTGAAATAAGTGACCTCAAAGACTCCTAAATGTTGTGCTTCAGGAGATAATCTTTCCATTTTCCTCGATGCTACAGGTGATGAAGTGGTCTGTGCATTCAATCCTTTATTAGTCCAGCAAGCCAAAATAAGAAACTGGAGAAGGATTGGAGATTTGGAAGCATTCTACAGCAGTGCTCCACTTGGTTTCCTTTCACAACTGTGTCTAAATAATTGTGCGCCCTGTACCTGAGTTTGAGAACACTATCTTCTTCCCAGAGCTGCCAATAAATAACTATGCAAATATTCAAACTGATCCCCAGGGGTTGATTTTCTCTCTCTGTCGCTGACATCCTCTCAGTATTTGCAGGTATAAGGCAGCAGCTCCCCAGGCACATTCTCTAGTCCCCAGCATCTCCGCCAGCATCCCAAGCGCGACAGCTCCTTCCCTGCACCCACTGGCTGCCACTGCCCGGGGCTGGGCGAGGGACGTCACCCAGCTCCTGGTGCCAGGCACCGGGTGGCCACATCCCTCCGGCTGCCGGAGGCTGGGCTGAAGCTGGCTCTTGGGAACTCAACGAGTACATCTGCGTGTCATTGCTGAGCCACGCTCTGCTCCCCTCCGGGAGTAACAGCCTCCATCCATGCCGTGTCGCAGCTCGAGGTGGCTCACCGGGATCGCCGTGAGCCTCCAAGCACGCTGCTGGAGCCTGCACACAGGGGCTGCTGCCTCAGGGCACATGGATTCGTCACCTGCCAGGATTCATCCCTGAAATGAACAGCTGTGAATGGCGAACAGAAACGGGACAAAGGGAGGACTTGCCATGATTCTATTTTCAGCTTCTGATCGGGGTAGTCTTCACGCCCTTGTGGGCCAGCAGCTGCTGTCACTGCTCATCTGTCCCTGTTCTGGAGATGAATAAAGACTCTTTTTCCCAGTGCCATCACGCAGTTTGTCTCTGGGCTGCCCTGTGACCCCAAACCTTACACACTCTGCCCAGGTGCCAAAGTAACCCCTGCCCGCAGAGGTGCACAACCCACTGCCCCTGGACACCCCCAGGATTCACCCCGCTGCCACCAAGGAAGGAGCAAGAGAAGGAGTTTCGGTGGTTTTATTTCCTGTGGTGAGCGCATCCCAGTTCTAGCAGTGTCGTGCTGACCTAGTGTTTGGAAAACAAGCATGCACCACTTCATGTGAAGCTGAAAGAATAGGTAATGCTGATGGTAGAAATAACACAAATTACTCTAAGCAGGGATTATGTTGGGAAAAAAGTGACAAGAATAAGTGAAAGATTCCTGAAAAGGAAGAAGATCATTGTTTTAAGCTTTAAAGGGCCCAAACAGATGCTGTAGGAAAAGGAAACTCGAAGGACATTGGGAAGTACAAGATGCAACATAGTTCTAGGGCAAAGGATGTGTTTTAAAGAGCAGCAGATGTTTTCCTCCAGTGATAATGATGGAAAAATAATTAAAGAGAAAAAAAACAAGATTCTGAACAAGAGAAAAATCAGTGAGAACCAGAGAGATAAAAAAGACATGGGAATTAGTAATGCCATCAGTAAGTACAGTAATTTGTCCTGCAAGGAGCAGGGAGCTGGACTCGACGATGCTTATGGGTCCCTTCCCACTTGAGATATTCTGTGATTCTGTAAGTCTAGTACCTGGAAACGCGCACACCTGGGGAGCCAGTGGGTGCTACAAGTGCCTGTTAGCTAATAGGGATGCAGAAGGAGGCAGCGCCGGCAGCACCAGCAGCACTCATTCTCTTGCCCCAGGAAACAGACAAGAATGAACTGGGCTTCAGATCACTTTAGTAAAATATTCAGAGGTTTACTATCGGAAACACGATAATGGCTGATGAAGAACTGTTATTACCAAGTCAGACTTTTACCAAAGACAAATCACCTACTAGGCTTCCTCCCTGAAACCTCCAGTGAGTTGCGTCCACTCCGGTTCGGTGTTTTAGCCGGAGCTGATCCAGACAAAAGCTCATGGGAGAGGAGGGAGGAAGACGCGCTCTGGCCACAGGAGAGAAGTAACCCCAGCCTAGAGATGCAGCTCATGACACGGATGGCAAATGTCAGAATGCTGTTTTCTGGACACGCTGACCTGCAGAACAGCTTTCTCCAGAGTTTGCTTATGCTCCACAGACATGAAACGCATCACAGCTTCCACGGGATTTTCCACTGGTGGTTGCTTGGCATGTTTTTTTTAAACATTTCTAGACAATCAGTGTTTAAAATTTTGCGATTACTATTAATTTATATTATAGCCTACTCACTCTGTCATTTGCCACTTTTGAAAGAAAAAGAAAAAGAGGCTGTTGTTGACTGCTTCACTACCTTCCCAATTTGTCTATTAAGAGACTAATAATCTTGCTACGTAGACACTTATCAGATGTAAAAATCTTATGATTCAGAAATTAATGCAGGAATGTTAACAAAGAACCTCATGCTTTATCCAGGTACTTATTGTTTTAGGTTCTGCAGTTTACCTGATTTTTATGATAAAAACCTTTCTAGTCAAAACAAGCGGGTAAAAATAAATGAAGTTTAAAGCATTATTACATTTTCTATTCATCTTGCATGATGAGTGTTCCAGGAAGAAAATTGAACTATCAGTTCTTTACAATTTCAGGGAAAGTGGTGTATTGTATGAAAATATGGTAAACTTGAATAGGAGTTAAATTGACTGTTTACGCCAGCTTTGTGTTCCCGCTGACTTGCGAATACCCTGCTCCATTCCAGTGTGAACGTAACTTTGCCCAACCATGTTTAAAATTACATATGCATTCTATTTTACAAGTAATCCATATTGAAATTGTATTTCAGAAGAAAAATGAGAACATGAGATACAATTTGACGTTGTCGCATAATGAAATAAGACTCTACCACATCTTTAATGGCTCCTGATTCACTGGGTGCAGATTTAGGAATTACATTGCATTTTGGTCTGAAAGCTACTTGGAAATTGCTTAAATCCAGAAAAGATTTGCCAAGTAACTAGGAAGAAATATGGACTTCTGCATTAAGATTATTCCTATTTGACTGTTATAATACAGCTGTAATTCACATGTTGAGCTCTGAGCAACTATTCGGTGAGCATATGTCTAAAAATACATTTAATCTGAGTCTATTTAAAAAGTTTCTAGGAAATAGACTCCAGGGACTAGCTTTCGCCCTGGCAGGGAGATGTATTGCATGACCTAATACATCTTTCTACTTCTAATTTCTCCGGTTCTTTTATATGAAGTAATTTGGTGAAGCGATGCCGTCATTAAAAAAGGAGTTGGAACTTGGTAAGGATTAGAAACTTGTGAATGTCTTGAGGGACTGGGCAGGAGTATGTGAAGATGTTCTGGGTCTGTCTGGGATGAAGTTTATTTTCATCAGAGCAGCCGATATGGTGCTCTGGTTTGGATTTGTGACCAAGACAATACTGATAACACCCTGATCTGGGGGCCAGTGGGAGGAATGGTCATTGGCGTAAGCTAGCTAAGAGGACAGATGGATGGTGATTAATTGTCAAGTAATGAGCAATAAGCAAAGTGCAACAGCTCAAAGCGTTTAGAGGGTAAGAGCACTACAGTGAAATCAGGAGTACTTTGGGACTTGTGGCAAGAAAACTTTCATTACATGTACAGAGAGGTGTTAGACAACTGCTATACCAGAGATACGATGAAACTCTCTACTTACCAGTTAACCCCCCTGATTTACATATGCTGCTTGCTTACAGCACTCCATCTTTATCAAGAGAAGAGAATGGGCCAGGAAAAAAGCCTCTGCTCACTCGAGAGGTTGCTGTCTTGTCATTGCTCACAGACACGTACGTGCAATGCAGCGGAAAGACAAGTCAGGCAACTTCTGAACTTATCACAACGATCAGGCAAGTTTGGCTGGACAGAAAAATAAAAGCCAGGACTGACCTAGAAACCATTCCCGGAGAATGTAGCCCAGTGCTACAAAGCTTCAGATTTACCCTTGCGATGCTGAGAACAGGAATTCACCTTTCATCTTGCATTCTCTTAGACACGGTCCCGTCTGGCCGGTGTGTTGCCACAAGAGCACCTGCAGATTTCCCACTGCGCACCCACGCCGTCGTGTCCAGGCTTGTGGCATACGGCGCTGAGGTCTAGCGAGCAGGGCAGGTGTGGGGCTCGCCACCCACTCCAAATAGACTGTCAACATCCTAATTCAGCATCCAACCCTAACCGCTATTATCAGTGGAAGCTCCCTCTTTTAGGTTTCCTCCAGTTCTCATATGCTAATTAAACCAGAGTGCGGCAAATGGAAAAAGCAAGGGACAAATCTTACTCTTATCTTATAATTCATGGCAGGAATGAAAGTCCACCAGTTTGCCACAGCACGGCTGCTGCCTCCAGAGCAGACCTGTTGTTGTTGCACTGCTTCTCCTTGTCCTTTCCAAGATAACAACCATGTCCTAGTAAATCCTACCTCCCCACACCGGGGAAGGGAGAAGGGAACCTTTGAGGTTTTGGAAGCTCTGGGAGGAACATCTGGCCAAGGAAGCTCTTGGTCACAGTGTGCGAGCTGCAAGTAGAAGTTCACTGAACATACGGACTCCTGGGAATAGTGGTCTTGGACAGATGGACCTGCTTTTTGACCCAGCTCTAATGTTTTGCATCTCCAGTGCACTTTCACAACAAAGTTTGTTTCTCTGGCTTCCAGAATGGAAGCACCAGAGCATCTCATGGCCTTCAGCTCCTTCAGACCACAGCTGTGGGTGCCCCGCTGCACATACAAGCCAGGTGCCACAGCCATGATCATAGATGCGGTTTGGGACAAGGAAGACTTGATCCAAAGATCTCATGAGCTCTCCAGCCCAGTGAGGGTTTCTCAATTCCACAGCAAGGCTTGAGACAGGTTCGTGATGTAATAACTCCTGACCACCAGGTCAGGGCAATTCCCTGGAGGTGGATTTTTTCATTCTGAGCCAAGCAACGAGAAAACATGACACGTGGATATGAGGTTTCTGGAGATACACTAGTTTTTCAGAGATGCCTTAGCCCTTCTGAATCTGACACTGAGCTTTTATTAAATGGAAAATTACTTTCTTACAGGTGGAACAAAACTTTGAGTTTGAATTCAGACAATATTACCAAATATTCCAAATCCTCAATTTTGAGGTCAAAACATAATTTTTATATAATTTATTGAAGTTACTTGTGGATTGGTGACAAAAGTGGAAGATCAGTGCAAGCATCTTACTGCTAATGTGCAGCTGCTCTGTGCTGCTTTGCTGACAATGAGAGGACAGAAATGCTGTTCAACGGGTCACTCACCTGCTGGAGTGGAGCACATCAGCACCACCATCCTGCTTAGCCGGATCCTGCAGCCGCACTGACACAGCAGATCCCAAATCCTTTATTCATGAGAAGCTGTGATTGAATTTTGCCTGAGGGATGAGTGAGGACAGCAGCTGGTGGGGAGATAATGACACGTACACTCATGACTTATGAGCACAGTTCTGGCAAAATAAGCAGAAGAACATTTTTTGAACATGACCACAAATAGTAATACCTTTTCCAGCACATAGTGAGATGTGGCTTCAGTCCCAGCGGCTGGAAATGCTCCCACCATCTAATAAATGAGAAGACGGAGCACCACTCTTAATGTTGTCAAAATTAATGTAAAGCTACATTGGAGCTTACCGTTACTTTCCTTCCCCTCTCTGTGCCCATCCGCCTCGGCGGAGCGGCGGAAGCCCCGGTGCCACGTCAGACGTCCTCGCTGCACGGCTTGGTGCGTGTCTGGGAAGCACGCTGGCTCTGCAGTGATAAATGTGTCACGAGAAACAACACGGTGCAGAGTAGAAAGTGCTATTATTGCTTTATTTTGTATGACACCCATACTGGGGTTGCACTCCTAACCTTTGCGACTGAAAATTGAACACCACTATAGAAAGACAGATGAAAAAAGGAGGAGAAGAGAATTACAGCGGAGTTGTACAGCTGTGACTGAGGTTCTAACCCGGTAACTAAGTCAATATTTTAAATACTGTGTCAGAAGGCAAACGATAGGATCGGTATGTGCAAAACTAAAAGGATTTGTGGTTCTGTGGCCAAGAGAGAGAGGTTTCGAACATAAGCATAGAAAAGCCATTAAAAGGGATGGGAAGACAGTGGCAAAAAGCTGCGTAACTGTGCACCGAGTGTCTCCCAGGCTGAGTGTGTGCAATTAGTGCTGCCACGGAGCCCGACCGGCCGCTTGCCCAGCACGTGGCAGGACTGCGGGGTGCCAGCAAGGGCCGTGCTCGGCGAGGGACACCCTCGTCCTCCCTCACAGGAGAAGGGGTGTTTATGGTCATGGTTCCTTTGGATGCCCTGTCCAAACTGCTTCTTTCTCCAAAGTGTAGGTGCTGCAAAAGTTCCCATAAGCCATTTTTTTCCCTGAACAGTGGCTGCTTTACAATGTTATCTTTTTTTTCTTTTTATTCTGCATCTGATTTTTGCTTAGACTGTAACTTTTAAAAATGTCGTTTCTGGCATTGCATGTTGGATTGAAAATGTTGTTTGAATTTAAATACATTTCACATGCACACGGACATTTATTATCAGATGGGAAGCAAAACCTTTTCTTGGAATTTTATACAAGTTATGAACTTCACATTAGTATTTAACAGCTTTCTAGCATTGTGAGAAAACATTCTAAATATGAGAAATACAAAATATTACTAAAGGCATTGTATAACCTCCTGGATTTATCGTCCTCCATTTACTCCTTTGCTCTGAGGGTCTATTAAGGTGGCAGCAATCTCGTCCTGAAGACAACACGTCATTTGTTATATCTGTATTCTGCTGCGTTCCTTTAAATGGGCTCAGAAGATCAACAAATGGGAAAAAACAAACCAAAACAAACCAGCAAAACAACAACCCAGAAACAGTGGGGGATCTCACAATGCTTTTTTTCCAAGGCTTAATCTCCCGCTCGGGCACCAGCTCTTCTCCCGAAGAAACCTCCCTCGCTTCGCTGCCCTGCTCCCGGCGAACGGCACTTGGGAGGAACCGGGAAGGTCCCTCTCCCACCCCTCCAGCCAGGACAGCCCTTCCTCCCCATGGCCTTGGTCTTGTGCCTCTGGAACAGCAGAAGGGAGAGGGGGAACACAGCCTTTGAGCTTCCTCCAGCAAAACGCTCTTCAACTTCGCTGCGAGGTGGGTACGAGCAGCCTCTCTGTGCTTCTTCCTTTTTGCCTTCTCAGCAGTTTTCCAGCTTCCTCCTCTTTGTGTCTTCGCACCAGATTCTTGGGTGGCTAAATGGGTCCTTCTGATGCAGAATGGAGCCTTTGGCACTGATGACTCTATTCTACCTGACTTGCACCCAACAAGCAGCTTGGAACGATCTTTAGACCACTGATGAGCTTCAGTCATAATGATTTGTAACTGATTAATGAGATTTTAGATTCGATGTAGCATAATATATCAAAGCTTTATGCAGATAAATTACAGGTCCTGCAGTATGCCTTATTATGGGACAGGAACATGTCCAACTCCAGCTTATGCCTAGCGGCTTAACACAGATGTGGACCAGTATAACAGGAGCTCGTCACTCTCCTGGCAGCAGCTATGGCACTCCCTAATTAATTAGCGAGCCTGTGCAGGCACAGGTACAGCACAGGACATACACCAGGCTGGGAACGAAGTTCTGCCAGCACGGTCATTGCTGCAAGCAAAATGGATATCTGCCATGAGCGTGAACTTCACATTAAGGATTGTTTCCTGTGAAAACATTTTCAGACAGCTCTTTCAACAGCAGGATGAAGTTAAAATGTAAATCAACAGGGTTTCTGGCAAGCCAGGAAGGGAGAGGATCTGTGCAACCCGGATGGCACATCAGAATTGCATTGCATTTCTCTCTGCAGTCCTAATTATTTTCTTCCTCCTACGTAAAAAGTCAACAGAAATTGAAGAGTAAATTCACCATTTGTGAAGCCCTCTCTGCCCACTGAAAAGCCAGCAAGGGTTGATTAGTCCCTGTTTACAACAGCAGAGACACGGTCCAGTAGGCAGAGGGACCAGATGCTGCACCTCTGCCGGGATGTGCGGAAGCAGGGAGTAAGTCGGGATTTCTTTGCAGGCAGAGAAGAAGCCATGACTCCTGCAGTCACTACTGTGCCCAGCGGTGCTGCTCACCTTGAACTTGGGGGTCCGTCGGCACAGTCCATGCTGGCTGCACGGGGTGGCTGCGTTTCCTCCCGGGAGCAGGAGCAGAGATGCCGAGGCACGGTGACACGCTCCCACCGCCTGCGCTGCCTCCAGCGGCCCCACGGCACCAGCTGGACCCTTCCCCGGCGCTCGGGCAAGTGAGCCTGAAACGGGAAAAGAGGGGAAATTAGGAATTCAGACACAAACCTTCCCAGGCAGCAGTGATGGGGGGGAAGAGAAAAGGTAGTACATTGCTAGTATGACAGTTTTCCAGGAAGTTCCACTAAAATCAGCACTGTTCCTGGTGTGGAGCTGCTGCTGCAGGACCACCATTCCACAGAGCCCCAAAAAGCTGCTTCCAAGAGCAGAGTCCGGTGGGACCAGAGCCTTCGCAGTGGTGTGTGCCCTCCGTGCCCTCAGGCAGGTACAGTCATTGAAGCTGTGATGGCAACCCACCCTGGGAAGCACCATCACGGCACTGGATATGCACCCCTTTTGGAAGACCTTCCATTGCCTCAGCAAGCAGCAGGAAAGCGGATCCATTGCTCCTTTTTCTTTATAGTCACTATCGAGAAGTCCGTTTCAACAAGAACAGATGTCCATGCCCCTCTTCCTGCATGAGGACACACCATTCCCACCACTGTGCCTGCGATCCAGCATAAACAGTGGATGTGCTTCAACAGGAGCGTTGTCTGGAGGAAAGAAGTCACTCACGGAACGCCAGCGGGAGCTGCCTGCAGGGTGATGTTGGTGGGGATCCAGCTCTTGCTCTCACACAGCCATTCCAGCACCAGGTATTGGTTACTATTAATTTCGCTTTCCATAAATTGTGATTGATTTAGTAACAGAAGATACAGAACTTCCTCCTCTTCTTCCCGTAAGTTACCGCTCCCTGGTACTTGCACTCTGATCCCAATCAGCTGCATCTTTGGAATCAATAATACAGGTCACGGCACGTAAGCACAGAAAACTTTCCCTGCCACGTGGCCACAGAGCCAGTCATCATCGTTCCTCCAGGGAAACCACGGCCCGGCCAGCCGGTGCAGAGCTTTCCCACCCAGATCCTGCCAGGTTGCCTGTTTTTCCCATTACCTGTCCCACCATTTCTGTAGCGTTTCTCAGAGTTACATTCAGTGTTTGATTTATTCTCTGTTCATTTAATGACAAATGATTATGTGTCTTCTACTGGTGATTTATAACAATGAGTCGTCTTCTCCCTGAAAACCCTTGCGTGGCATGCTCAGCCCTCCACTTTTATAAGTCTGAAATGTTATTGTGCACTTGGCAGGCCAGCTCCAGACTGTCAAGAGGCAGCCCCAGACGTCAGAAAGCCCAGCCTGAGAACAGGCAAATGATGTGGACGTTGCTGCTCAGGGATTCTGCCAGAGGACCTGAGGTGAGCGGGTGAATCAGCACCAGCAATGTGGTAACTGAGCCATAGTTCTAGAAGACCCAGTTTGCATTCAGAAACCTTTGAGTCTTCTCCCCTCTTAGCGCCAGTGCATTCGCAGTCCTGTGCTCTCCTTCCATCCAGGCAGCGTGGAAACCTTCTCTGCACACCTCATCCCAGGAATGCTGCTCCTGGCTCATCAGAGCAGGGTCCCCAAGAAAGCTGCCGCAGGACGTTGCTCGGTATCGGCACTTGCAGGTGCTCAGAGGAACCTCTCTTTACCAAAGCCTGTAAAGAAATCTTTTAGAGCCTCTCCTGCACTAGGACCCAGAACTGGAATGAGGAGGATGCTGCCAAGTTCTCCTGCAGTTTTAAATAGTCTCCTTTAAAATCAGAGGGACAGATCCATGTGCCCATAGAGGCACCTTGCTCTGTTTTGGAGAGCCCAGGGCAGCCAAGGTGTGGGGCTGGCAGATCTGCAGGACTTGGGGGTCCCTGCCCTGTGGAAGGGTGGCACTGCGGGTGCTGCAGGGCTTCACCTCACCTTCAACACCTGTCTTTAGGCACCTCTCTCCATCCTCTGGACACTTTTTAACCACAATAAAATTACTTTGGGCAGATTGTGCACCTCTCTGTAGGATCTCACCAGAGAAATATCTTTCTTGAGCTAATTGGTTAAAAGTAAGTACTTTATTTTTATCCCATTATCACAGAATGTTAAGGGTTGGAAGGGACTTTTGGAGATCATCTGGTCCAACCCCCTGCCAGAGCAGGGTCACAGAGGTGGCACAGGGTGGCGTCCAGGCGGGTTGGGAATAGCTCCAGTTGGCGGGGTGTGGGGGTTGTGAGTGTATATTATAACTATTGGAAAGAGTTTGCAACACTTTTCTATATTCTTTTACTTGAGTTATTGATAATCATTATTTCCCTTTTAAAGGGAGCACTTAAGGTTATGTGTTGCGTCTCCTTTTGAACAGAACTCGCAAACCCATTTAAGTATTCACCGTTCGAATCCAGCACTTTTAGAGTATGTGGAAATAACACAAAAGCCAACAAAATTCAAGGAACCTAGATTAGAAAGATACAATTTCAGAGCTGGTTATTGGCATTCAGCAGCAGCTTGGAGTTTGCGGGCAGTTTGTGAGTGTAGCCCCGACACAGCACAGAGTAACGCCTCTCTCAGGAGGCCGGAGCTGTGGGGAAGGGTTTAGGGCTGGCTGTGCCAGGAAAAGCACAGCGCCTGGGAGCGAACACTGAAAGAAAGTCTCTTCCGCATGTCTCAAATGGGGGTTTCTGGAAGTAAAGAATAATCCAGAAAGAGTTTCTTTTAAAAATCCACAATTTTATAACAATCCGTAATTTGATTCGCAATGCTGAGAGGATTTTTCTGTGTCTCAGTAACTGTAAAATATTGCTCCCTCCCGTTTCAGGTCTCCCCTCTGTTCAGCTCAGGGGCGCCACAGGACGCCAAGTCCTGGGGGACACAGGTCAGGGAGGGGGCTGCACACCGGGCCGGTGGGCTTCCCTGCGGCACAGCCTGGGAGGGCTCCTGCCACCAGCGCGGCTGAGGCTGGCTGCCACCTGTCCCCTCCCCAGGCTTTGCCATCACAGCTGCCTGCCGAGGACGAGGACGGGATTTTCTTGGCTGGCAGAAGGCGATGGGATTCCAAACTCGGGGAAGGGAGGGAGGGAGGGAGGGAGGGGACCGTGGCAGAGCGGTGGTGGTGGGTGGGCACTGGCAGGGTGACAGGCTGCGTTTTGTCAGCACAGCAGCCTTGGCCAGCCGAGGACCCGGCGCAGCACACGCTCATCCTGCTGCGAGGTTTGGGGAGGTACCCGTTGGCAAAGCTGACGGACTGTCTGCAGCGGGGCCAAACCTAAGGAAGTGGGAGCAGGTCTGGTTTTCCTCCTGCTGCATCAACTCTCCTATCGTCGTGCTGCTGCGCTGCCCGCAGGAAGCAGCTATGGAATGCGTCACGCACGTTACTCACAGGTGTACACACTAATCCCAAATGAGCTTCCTCATCCTAAGAATTTGAACCCCCTCTAAGACTGATGGGGGAATTAATTATGTCGCTCACACCTGATGAACGACGTGCACCCCCGGAGAGAGGAAGCGGGACGAGAGCGGGTGGGAGTTAAGGAGTGGGGCCAACATTCCCGTTGCTGGGGGCCCCGGGCACAGAGGGGCGGCAGGAGCTGGGAGACGAGCTTGGAGCCTCCTGTGCCAGCGTCCCGGTCCCAGCAGAGAGGCAGAGGACGGTATCCCCAGGCATTCCGGGGCGGCAGGAGCAGCCATTTGTGCAGTGAGGTGAAGGCAGGGGCTCAGGTGCTGGAGAGGGTTTTCTGCATGGATCAGCCAGATGCTGCCACCAGATGTGTGTGAGGCCAATGGCCCAGGGCCGGCTGTGCCAGCGGGGCTGCGCTGCCGCGGTGGGTGCGGTGACGGGCTGGCTCTCACACAGGCTTCCCCTCACCCTCCTTTTCTCTGCCAGCCCTGAAATGAGCCTGGCAGAGACACGACCTAACCCTGGCATTTCGGCACAGGGACCAAAGGGTTTCACCACAGCAGTGCAGCCTTTTTTCCCCACTATCCTTATGCTGCACCTGCCCAGGCTGCACCTTCTGCTTGCATGGACCTACTACGGATGATCTCCAACCTGTGTCATCTCTGTATAAAAAGGTGATGGCTCTCACAGGAAACACGGCTGGAGACCTCCTGGTTCCTGGGAGCCCGGCACCGCTGGGCACGCAGCAGCAACAGCAAACCCAGCACCTGCCCTGGGCCAGGTCAGCGCGGGCATCCGCGACCAACCTCTTGCTGGTCCGGTGTGGCTGCGCTGCCACCAGACGCCCCCGTGGCGGGGCCCTGGCCCCGGCTGCGCTCGGCAGCGCTGTAAATCCAGCATTCCCCCCTCTCAAGGAACATGCACATTAATGCCTCCCTAAAATGCATAATGCATCAGCTTTATTCCAGCTGATAAATAAAGGCACAGTTGTTAGAGATTCGAGTCGTTTTTTTTTTCTCCTGGCTTGAAGCTTTAGAGGAGTGTTTGAAAAGTGTGTTTAATCCAGCCAGCGCGGTCTCGGGAGAACCAAGGCTCCGGCTTTAATTCTGCGCTGATGCTGCCTGAGCCTGTAAAGCACCGAGACTTCTGACGCGGCCCAGAGACAGCGGCTTTGATATTTGGAAAGTGTTTGCAGAACGAACCAGGGATGAAATGATTAACCGGCGCCACACACCCAAGGCAGAACAAGCCACGCCGTGTACCGGGGTGACCCGTGGCTGCCGAGATGCCCTGTCCGGCCCCGCAGGTGCGTGGGTGCAGGAGGCAGCATGGGGGGCTGGCACACCAGCCCTGCCCACCCCCAGCAATTCCCCTGCATCCCTGTGAAGTCGCACACTGGACGGCATCCGTTCTTTCATCTCAGGAAAATACAAACACCTGGGGAATAGTTAATTGCTGGCACTGGTAATTAATTAGCTCTACGTATTGCTTTTCATTTTGGGTGGAACTCAGATGATAAATGGCATGTTTGAACCTACAAATCCATTACAACTAATAGAATTGTAAAAGCTTTTTCTCTCTAGCTATTATTCTGTACTGAATGGCCTACTCACAAAAAACACATAAAGGTAATTTATTTTCGCCACGGTGGCAACTTTTACTATTGCAACAGTCACGAGTATCCAGGTTTCTTATTACAGTATCCTTCTTTATTTACATTTACTTTTATTTGTAAGTTAGTTATTATGCTCACTGTGTTCTTTGGAAAAAAAATGCCATCCTAAATCACGTTTTATTTGAGGATTTTTAGCAGCTATTTTAATTAGAGCTTCTCAGGGCAAATATCTGCAGGCCGGTGGTCCTTGCATCACCCTTTTGGCAGGTACCGTCACCAGCAAGAAGGGACAAGTTCAAGTATACTTGGATTATGCTCAAAGTGAACGAGAACACCATAGGATGGCAGAGAGGGTAACTCAAAGGAAGAGAAATGCAATTTGATAGGAAAACACAGTGAGGGTGTGGGGAGAAACCAGGATTATAGCAAAGAGCCAACACAGAAGAGGAAGAAATGTGAAACGTGTAGACTGTTGATCTTCGGGACATGAGACCCCGTGCCCCTCTGGAGATCAGGAAAGGCCCTGGTAGACGGCAGCTTAAATCCATCCATGGTGCTGTTAAACACTTTCTTCATACGGGCCAGTTCCCCAGCCCGTTAAAAAAAATCCTGTTGCCATCAGCAATTTGCCCTGAATGTCATTACCGACAATTCTTCCTACAACTTCCAGGAAAAGACTGTAGTAAAGTTACACTCCCTCTTCTCTATAAATTTGAGCTGTTGTGTTTATTACCCAAGTCACACTGGATTAATTTCTTGTCACATCTCATTAGTTATTCGTCTTTAAACAAGGTTTGTCGTTTCCCTTGACTCATTTTCAGTGTGTTCTAGATTTACAGAATGCTGTTCCTGCTTCATTTTTTTGTTTTCAGGCTAAAAAGACTCATAGACTTAAATATGATTTGCTAATTCCGCAGAATCATAAATATCTATGAAAAATGCCAAATATCCTTGCTGGGTTGATTTTTGAACACTTTAACACTGGTTAACGTATGCTTAGCTACTGCGGCTCCCGCTTGTGGCTCTCTCGGAGGCTAAACCGAATTCTCTTTGGTCTCCTCCCAAACCCCCACACAAATAAACACACAAAAACCTCAGGTAGAACAATTCCCAAAAAATGAGAAAGACAATGCACAATGGGTAAAAAATGCACAGGGGAAAAATGGCTTTGCGATGCCGGAGATGGCACTTCACAGGGAAGAGGAGGCTGAGGGTGGATGAGGTGCATGTTCTGGGGACAAAGGAGAAACGCCGCAGCGCGGTGGCTGCAGCCATTGACATTCAAGGCAGACGCCCGCACCACTCCGGAGCTGCGGGCACACGTGGAGCCCTTCCAGCAGCACAGCACCTGCCCCAGTAACCTTCTCCTCTTCTAAGGAAATGCCACTCGCAATTGAAATTCAGAGGCAAGGTGACATATCACCTGTTATTCCTTAGTGTCCTGGAGATGTGTTTGTGTCAGAGATCAAGTATTCCATGGTAGAATTATTTTTCAGATACATTGTTTCCTGGAGGAATATTTAGACCAGAGGTTTTTAATGGAAACATATTTATAATAACAAAAAACAAGCCTGCTACTTTTCGCATTGTAGCAGAGGGGGGAAGAAAGAGAAAAGAATGTTGAAACATTAAAAGAAAGATGCACACTTTAATTTCTTGGTCTGGAAGACGACGACAGACACACAAACTAGAAGGAAGCACAGCTTCCTTTATTTTTATGAAGCCCACACTGACAAGCTGATCCCAAGAATCCATTTTTTGGGAATTACGTCATCATTTTACTTCTGTGGAGGCAAATGAACATAAGGTGACGGTTAATTCAGGGTCTGAAATTAGGAGAGGGAAGCTGCGCCCCCCGGGGGAGCGCGGCGGATCCCTTGTCAGCGTTGCCGAGGGCAAAGGAGCAGCAGCGCGTCCCCAGCGTCCTTACCGCGGCTCACCGCGGCCCCTCGCCACGCCGTGCTCCTTCCCGGGGTTAATTAACGGGTCCAGCCTCTCCACCTGGAAATGGCAGGAAAGCCGCTGGTGCAGGAAAACAAGCACTTCTTTTTCCTTGAAGATGGATCCCTGGGGGAGAGGGAATTTCTCTCGGCTCCTCGGTCCACCCTCGAGGCTTGGCTGAACACACCGGGCAGGCGGAGCTGGGTCCCGCGCCGAGCTGAGCCGGGTCTCAGAGGAGCACCCGGCAGGTTGTGCCGAGGCCTTGGGGTGGGGGCTCTGGCAGGCGATCACAGAGGGATGCAGCTCCTCTGGTGGTGGGATGCAGCTGGCGGGTGTTTGTGAAGCCCTGGTGTCACACCACAGCTCCGGCCGGCACAGAAAGGCAGGAACATAGAGTCACAGAATGGTTTGGGCTGGAAGAGACCTTAAAGACCATCCAGTGCCACCCCCTGCCCTGGGCAGGGACACCTCCCACCACACCAGGCTGCTCCAAGCCCCGTCCAACCTGGCCTTGAACCTCCAGGGATGGGGCAGCCACAGCTGCTCTGGGCAACCCCGGCCAGGGGCTCCCCACCCTCACAGCCAGCAATTTCTTCCCAATATCTCAGCTAAATCTCCCCTCTGCCAGTGTAAAACTGTTGCTCCTCATCCTGTGGGACTCCCTGATCCCGAGTCCCTGCCCATCTCTCCTGGAGCCCCTTTCAGACACTGGCAGGGGCTGGCAGGTCTCCCTGGAGCCTTCTCTTCTCCAGGCTGAACCCCCTCAGCTCTCCCAGCCTGTCCTCCCAGCAGAGGGGCTCCAGCCCTCCCAGCATCTCCGGGGCCTCCTCTGGCCCCGCTCCAGCAGCTCTGTTTCCTTGTGCTGAGGACTCCAAAGCTGGATGCGGTACCCCAGGAGCAGGCTCTCTCTGGTCCCGCCAGGCTCAGAGGGACAGCCCATGTGTCCCCAAGCAGCAGGGTGGCAGCCAGCAGTGACCACGGCAGAGTGGCTCTGTCCCGAGGGGCGCCAGTGCGGCCGTGGTCCCCCCGAGTCTCGGGGGAACGTGGGCACTGCAGCCCCGGAGACGGCAGGCTGAGGGATGCTCCCACATCCCGCTGAGCTGGCAGCTCCTGGAGGGACAAACAGGCAAACAGGTGTCCAAAATTCACCTCCCTCCCTCCCACTTGATCGCCATTAGCATCTGATTTACCCCCACTTAGAAGGCGCTCATTAAGGAGCAATTAGTTGGGTGGAGGGCAGACGCAGGGTGCTGTCGAGCGCGGTAAGCATTAACTGGCCGGCAACGGCAGCGCTGCTGCAGGGTGCAGCTGAGCAACACCAGCGCCAGCCAAATATTTAAGGAATGGAAACATGTTTAGATTAATCATAGCTTTTGTGGAATTGTAATGAATGCATGTGTGAATTGGAATGAATGTGTTACATCCTTTTGACTGAAAAAAAACCCCAAAGAGCAAAAAATAATAATTGAAGTACTTTATTTTTACAATAGTATCTGTTTTAATTTAAAAATGTTTATTGTTTTCTTTTTAATACAATTTAGGCTGAACGCATTTAAGTGGGGGAGGAAGTGTTTTCTTTAGGAGAAAGTTAGACCTTAAATACTTGATTAATCAACTTTGTGTTTCCTTTTTTTTAAGGTTGATGAGAAACAGAAGTTGTCCTTTATTTAATCTGGCCAGAGAACTGAACAGTCAGTTGCTTGTACAGCTGCACTCCAGAGAGCAGGTTCATGACCAAACCAGTAAATTACCAAGTTCTTTAGAATTCTCTGCTGAGCAATGTGACTATTTAGCCTACAAGGCAAACACAGTAAGCAAGATTAAACTTTTTGTGGTTTTATACACTTCAAAAGAAATGAATACTAGGAAAAGATGACTCTGAAACATGCAAAATATATACAATTAGCTAAGTTTGAAGGTAGTATTTTGAAGTAGCCATCATGACTGGAGCCATAGATGTGTATTTTTTAGTATATTTATTTCGAATGAGCTGTATGGATTAATTAGAGATTAGTTGTAAAATCCATAACACAAAATAATACACAAAACAAAATATGCCACAAAAAAACCCCAAAAACTTTTGTCCTTAAGCATTCTTTTCAGTTCTTTCCTTTGTCATATATTTGTGCCTTCCAGCTTACCTGTTCTGCCTGCCCTTAATTTAATTTAGGTAACCCTCAAATGCCATTGCAAAATGCACACTTTCCCGAGCAGAAGCTAAAGTCAAGGTCATCGAGGGGAGGTCCATGAAGAACAAAGCAAGTCAGCAGCTCGGTCTGTGGCGGTCCCAGAGCGCGAGCTGTGACACGTCAGTCACTGGGGCCGCGGCACGTGAGAGCTTCCGAAACAAGATACTGTGAGACCCGAAAGATGAGATTGAGTTGCCTTCGCCCCGTACCAGTGCGGTTTCTGTGAGTTTCTATCAGCTGCCCCAGTGTCAGGTTTTGGGAGATTTGTACTTCTCCTGGCCGTTTGATGGGGATATCAGGTACGGAGCGAGAGGGAAGTGAAGCTGAGCCCCTGCCGGGGACTGGCAACGCTCTTCTGGCCCTTGCTGTCACTCCGATGTGCACAGCGGCTAAGAGAGCTGAGAAGAAGCCAGCAGAGCAATCCCCCTGGGGGAAGAGGCGCTGGACGTGGCGAGGTGCAGCTCTGCCCAGCCCGGGTTCCGATCTCACGCATCTCACAGGTTTTACTGGTCTCTTCCTCCCATTCACGTTTGTCTCAGCCTTGCAAATATTCCCAAACCAGCTGGAGTTTAAGCTTACAGGGCACGCACACGTGGCTCCGCTTATCTGCAAAGATAATTTTGCCCCCGTGGCTACTTTTCATTCCTTTCAAAATGTCACGGCGTGCCTTGCGGTGCCAAGCTGCCTATTGAGGCAGTATTTCAGTGCTACCCCGCTTCGGGTATCGGCTACCGAAACCCCCTCTCGTGGGTGGACCTTCGGCAGTTTGGGGATGATTGACCCACCAAGTCATCATTACCCTGGTGCTTTATGGCAGGCAGCCTGACAAGCTGTGTGTCTGGGGCCGTGACCCTGGCTGGTGGCAGTCCCCATCCTGTGCCGTGCCTACAGGAAAGCTGGGAAGGGACTTTTTACAAGGGTGTGTAGTGATAGGATCAGGGGTGATGGCTTCAAACTGGAAGAGGGGAGATTTAGATGAGATCTCGAGAACAAGATTTCACCATGAGGGTGGTGAGCCCCTGGCTGGGGTTGCCCAGAGCAACTATGGCTGCCCCATCCCTGAAGGTTCAAGGCCAGGTTGGACGGGGCTTGGAGAAAGCTGGTCTAGTGGGAGATGTCCCTGCCCAGGGCAGGGGGTTGGAACCAGATGATCTTTAACGTCCCTTCCAGCCCAAACCATTCCATGATTCTATGATTCTATGATCTTATCCTGATGTCTAACCCCAATGTCCCGTTTTTCAGGGACGTGCTCCATGAGTGGTGCTGTGGAGGTGCACAATGAAAACAGGACAGTTTGACTCAATGCAATAAGTGCTTTTAAGCCTATATGTTATTTTACTGGCCTGCAGGGCTCTCTGGCCTATGGAGTCCGTACGTACAGGCTTTCCACAGTGTTTACACATGGAAGGCTGCTGCTGCTCCTAAGACTGAGCAAATGGTTACCAACCCAGAAACGCACAGTTCGAACTGGCCCGGGGAACCACAGTGCTTTCAAGGAACGTGCACAGGAGACTCTGCACACAGCGCCTGTCTTTGCACCCACAAACCAAATGGGTCCCTTCTCTGGCAGGAAACCTCTCTCCCTCCAGCACAGAAGGGCTGCACCCACGGTGTCTGCTGGGCTTTTCCTTTGCCCCCATCCAAATCCCAGAGCGCACATGGGGTCTCTGGAGCAGCAGTAGCTGGTATGTGCCAAACCCAGACTGGGGACCCCCAGGGGGGAACCAGCCCTTTCCCGCCCTATTAAATACAGGAGGATTAGGCTCCTAATCTGGGGTTTAATTTCCAGGAAGCAAATGGGTTTTTAAGGAGATAGCCTTATCGCTGGACTGGGGCTTTGACTCAGAGAGTGAAGAGGTAAGAAACGGCCACGCACCACCAGCCCCGCGTGCAAGAGCGCCCCAAAGGCTCCGCATCCCCAGCGTTCCAGCTGCAATTACCCCCTGCCCTTGTCCCAGCGTCGCACGTGAGACTCTGCCCAGCTAGTGCCGAAGTCACGAAGGGCTTGGCACAGCGGACGCCACCACGGGTTCGAGATCATGCCCAGCCCTGGTGGCAGCCGGGCGTTCTGGCAGAACAGCGAGCTGTTCTCTTCCCTGGCAGCAACACTCAGGTCTGTTTTATTCACGCGACATTTTGCAAGTCTGAAGCAATAAATTGTTTTCACAGCAAACAATTTTCTTCCTTAGGACTTTCCCAAGTGTTTTGTTTGATGGGGCAACTGGGGCACATATCAGTTTAAGACTCAACATTTGGGCAAAGTAACGCTACACCCATAAACGCGGCAGTGTTCAACACATTATATGCAAGGGTCAGCTGTATAATTTAACATCTATTTTGCTTGTATTGAACAAGTGTTGACCATTTGAAGAAAGCGTATAAAATGCTTGAAATTACTGCTGTCGGGAAATTAATGACACGTTTTCCTATACCATTTCAGCAGCTATAAGAGTTCTGTTCTACATTTCACTCACAAATGTTGCTGGATTTAATACTCAAAAAGAAGGTAGAGCAGGTAACGTATGGACGAAAGTGATCATATTCATGTGATTTAGGATAATCATTTAAGAGAAAGGGAATAAATTGTGAGACATAGAGCCTGTAATTCTGCAGCATAATTTTATTATTGCCTACTGAAATTGGCTCCATCTCAGTTACTTTAGCCCTTAGAAAGTTTGAACAGATGGTGTATCTTGCTCTAACTGTATATCTAATTTAGTTTGCATGACTTTTTGATTATGTATATTTGAATTAATGGGTTTCTCTATGTTTGCTATATCATCAGGTTAATGGTGTCTAAAAGATGGTCATATGTATCAATTCTCCATTGGTCAAGAGTCAAAAGTAAATGAAACTTACTACGAAAAAATGGTGCTGAACAGCGAAATAACTCCACTAGGGATAAACAGATTTATCCCTGCTAAATTAAGCATAGCTCTTTGCTGCCTAACCGACGTAACGAGGGAAGTGGATGGTGACTAGAGGAGTCATTAATCACTCTATCATATATGTCATTACTGCATCAATACGACAGGAAATCAATGTTCTTTGAATCTTTAGAAAGAAATAGCCAAAGTCAGATATTGCTTTTTAGATGTTACAGAAATAAGGAGTCAACCTTCTTGGTTTCCTTTTGAAAAAAAAATTCGTAGATAAGGAGCCCTTTATCAATGGTGTGCAAGGACTTCAGCTTGGGCTTCAAGTCTATTTTCTGCCTGGTACGGCTTGAAAGGAGGAGGGCAGAAAATACTGAGATGCAGCGTGGGAATACTTGAAGTTTTCTCTGTCTTCCCAAGGCCCAAATGCTCTGTTTAATTGTAGAGTTGGTCAAACTGCAAAATGGAGTTCCTGAACATCTGTTCCAGCCCGGGCAGCTGTTGCGTTTGAGCCTGACCATCGCTTTCCCTACGCGGTAGTCACAGACACCCATAAAACGAGGTCTGTCTTCCCAGAAATGTCTAAGGAGTGGATTATTTATATGCAAATGCCCATCCATATCTGCATGCAAACAAGGAGTTTTGTGGCTAATGAGTTTTCTTTTATGTTATTTTTGCTGCAACTTAGAAGTAGGGTTGAAGAAACATAATCATGTGCTGCAGCATATATCAACAGCAGTGAGCAGTTAGCACAGTGCTGAACAGCTGTCAGGAGCAAATTTCATTGAACTACTTTATTTTTGTTGTTTTTCCCCATGTTTTTAAGGCTGTTTTATCCCTCTACATTTCTACATATGTTACAGAGAATTTCAATCAGTCATCTCACAATGGTTATTCAGCAACACATTAAACCGACACAAAAACTCTCCATTCACAAGGTCCACGGGCTCGAAGCTTTCACAGCCTGAGACACCTGAGGGCGCAGGGTACGTTACTTTACGTGGCAAAAAAAAATAGAAAGACTTTTTTTTTTTCTTTTTTTTTCCTTTTTTGGCCAATCAGGCACAATTCCCAGCTGCAGCTACTCTGACTCTTACCCCTTGGGAGAAGCGGAGACCTGTGGCTCAGCAACGCCATAGCCCAGAGGAAGCACATCAAGGTTAAAAGATTTAAGGAACCTTTCAATGATTGAAGCTCTCGCTCTTCAGTAGAAAAGCAAGAGCTGCGTCTCCTAGCAGGAATAGCTGCATCCCGCACAGGATTCCCAGGGCTCTCCATCCTGCTGCCTTCCCAAGGGCTGGCTCTCCTGGCCCGCAGCTCCTCCACAGTGCTGGGGCACCAGCAGCCTTGGTGGCCCACCCTGCTGGGAGCAGGTACCATGTTCTTGTGAAAACCCACCCGCCTCTAACGCCTCCTGTGCCGCGCTACCCGTGTTCTCCGGGGCGTCACCCGCGCCGTGTTTCACCACCCTGCTCTGTGCCTTTGGCAAGTTCATCACCAAACTCCCGTCTCCCTGCGGGTCGGGAACGGGGCAGCGCTGTGGGCAGGCTGGGGGTAACGCTGGGGGGGTGAGGGCCCCCGCTCATCCCCATGGGCCAGCTGCTCCCCAGGCCCTTACCCTCCCGGATGGGGGTGGGAAGAGGGAAAGACTCGGGTCTCTAGGACAAATCCGTACATTCTCAAATGTAACTGGACAGATTTCCCACTGACTGCCCATGTTTGCCTTGGAAAGTTCAAAAGACCCACTAGCTTTTTATTTATTCCCCCCCCCCCCCCCAAAAAAGCTGCTAATTTTGTTTCAAAAGTTTAAACTCTAAATGGGAAAAAAAAGTTTGAAATGTTTCCAGGGGCTGGGTCTGTTTGTTAACCCTTTAGCTTGGAGAAATGTGGTAGACCAGAAACGTTTTTTCAGTTCATTTTAAATTAAAGCAGAATGGCAGCACTCTCCAGAGCAGCTCTCTCCTGTCTGATTTCACCTGCAATGTGCTACAGCCTTTCTGAGACAGCGTTTGCACCTGTGCCATGGAAATTTAGGATTTGTACATCATCGCTATCAAAGTTTTACAGGTATCGCCTAACAAATAAGAGTAGCAAGACAACATAATAAAAAAAACCTGTAACAGTAAGTAATTAATATTTCCACAAGACTCACCTTTCAATGTGAATTATCTAAAGGTTTAATTTTACAACAGCATCTCCTATAAATAAAACTAAAATTGGGATATAGTTAGCAGTGATTCCAGACTACATTTCTTTTTCTGATGTTAATTTTTAAAAAGATGTGTGTTTTTTAAGAATTTAAATGTCAGTATGCCTTGTGGACAGAGTGGCTGCAGGTAGTAAAGCGTGTGTCATCCAAATACCGGGTGTTGTCATTTTATCGGTCACTGTCGAGGCCGCTGGTGCCGGCGTGGGCAGAGGAGGCGTTAGCAGCCGTGGGGGGTGGACAGGCTTTGGGGCAAGAAACGGCTTTTATTGAACAATTTCTAGTCCCTCCCAGATAAACTGGAACCTGTGTAACTGCTGCCACCACAAAGACAGTCGGAACTGCAACGCAGCACATCTCTTCACAGGCTTCAGAGTGCTTCCTTGCCTTTTTTCCGCCGTTGCCTGTGTGTGAAGGGCAGATGCTTACACGGTCCCTCTGAGCCACAGGGACTGGACCATCGTCACCAAGGAGCTGGAGGAAGGCAGCTGGCGCACGGGGGGCCGTTTGCTTTGGTCCTTTTCCCAACGGAGCTGCAGGTGTTGCAGGATGGAGAGGTGTCCCTGCTGGCACCTTCCCAGCCCCTCGGCGTGTCTGCCGCAGGGTGGCCAGCCCCCGTGCCCCAGCAGGGCCACCACGACCACCGACAGCCAGCAGGGTCTGGCTGAGCGGAGAAGCCCCTCTGACACCCAGGCTCTGCCTCTCGGAGCTGCTGTCACTGCCCAGACCATCCTGACATCCTGACGTCGGCTCAGGAGTGCCAGGAAAACTGATGGCTCCACGGACACCCATAATTGCAGTTCCTTCTTGAAGGCCGTAACAACACACTTTGCTAATAATAGCGCATAAAACAGGCCAAAAAAGAACGTGCTTGTGCACATCACGTTTGACATCACTTGTCACAGGTGCGATGGGATTAATTCAAACTTTTCTCTCCCAAATACGACAACTCCAAATTGGTAGGATTTCTCTCAGCCAGGCAAACCTCTCAACCAAGCTCCAAGATTATCTTCTCATTATGCAGAAGATTTCCATCAGCTCAGCGAAAGCGCTACAGAATGCAAAGTTTTGCCCCTGCCCTGTGTCCCGAGGCTGCGGTGTGGGGCAGCCTGGCAGGGCAGCGGCGGCCGCAGGAGCAGGAGCATCCCTCCAGGCGGGACCAACGGGAAGGGGACCTCCCTCTGCGCCGTGCGCGCTGCTTCCCGTGTCTCCTGCAGAGCTCCAGGGCAGTTCTACCTGTGAGGCTCTGCGGGACGGCCCTGCAGCCCACAGCCAGCAGAGCCCCCGCGGCGGCAGCAGGGAGGGATCCCACAGGGCTTCCACACACACAGCGGCTGCGGCCCCAGCACCGAGAGCTGCCACCCGTGAGATGTGGGTGGGTGGGAGAAGCACCTGCGGGATGGAGTTGAAAGCTGCTCTCGGAGTCACACTGCCCCAGCACAGCTGATGCAGATCAGCGGAGCTGCTATAATTGAGAGCAGATCTCCAGCAGCCTGTTCTGCAATTTCCACCTGTGGTCCTGCTCAGCCCCTGCCCTGGCTGCTCTTGCCATGGGGGCAGACCCACACTTCTGCTTTGGCCCCGGATGCTCAGGGGAGCCATGAGGGTTTTGCGTAAAGCCAGAGGGAATTTCTTGACCGTTTCAAATTTCTCCCTTGGATCTTCCATGCGATACGTCTCTTCGTAGGTCTCTTGCACAGAGAGTAGGCAGATAGGTAAGTACATACATGGCTAAGGGCGTGGATGGATGGATGGATGGACGGACAGATAGATGATAAAACAGCTGAACTACACAGTCCTACTCTTTTAGTTACAAAGAACCAATATACATAAATGGATACATCACAACCTGATGAGTTTAATAATTTTCCTTGATGTATCCATCAAAATAGCGAGACAAATAGTTCTTTTTTTTTGGTTTTGTTTTTTTTTTTTCTTCAGAAAATGTATGAAAAAGACTCAGCAACTGCTTGCCCCAGGAAGTCACCAAGTGCAGGAGTTTTGTAAGGTTTTTAGGTACCTTGTTGGTAGTGGCAGTTAAACTACCCCTCAGTAATGTTATGAAATGTGTGAGCACTACTTAGCACATTTTCTCTTCCAGGAAGTTTAAGGTGATATACACGTACACAGGCTCACAACTACTAGGCAGAGAGTGGGCAGGTTGCCCTTTTATGCTGTGCCCTGTGTTGCCAGGATCTCACCATTTCGGCGAAGCGGTGAATCCTGATGCCGTGGCTGCCGGGGTATTTCCCTAACCAGATCTCAGTCCCGGCAGCCCCTGTGGGCTCTTTGTTTCTCCTCAGGCTTTGTGGTTAACTGACCATCCTTGGGCTGGCTTGCATGCCCAAATAAAACTAAGCAAAGTGGCCCGAGTCTTTCCTGCAGGGCCAAAAAGTGTTGGAATAAAGTTGATGGTGTGTTTCCGTTGCTCTTTCTCAGCGTTGAGCGGGTTCAAGAGCAGCAAGTACCCAGCCCGCCGCCCGGAAGGGGAGCAGTGAGACGGGCTGCGGTGTCGCGGCACAGTGGCTTCAGTGGACTGACTGACCCTGTGCCCCGTGGAGAAGACGTGCACAAGGGAAAGCAGCGCCACCAACAATTCAGCACAGATACCGCGTGCACCATGTGCGTGAAAGAAGCTGTGGTGATGGCAGGGCACAAGTGGGAGCCCAGCTTTCAGCAGGATGCGCCCATCCCGCAGCCGGAGCAAGGCTGCCCACGCTGCCCGTCCCCGTCAGCCCCCGGCATGGCTGCTGCGCCGGTGCCAGCACCCACCCCTCCAAAAACACCTGGAAAAAAGGGGACAGGAGGAGCAGAAACTCCCTTGCTCCTCTGCATCTGCTGGTGATCGCCAGGCTGGCTGGCACCTGCGGCTGCGGGGCTACTCTCACCGATTTATCTTGCTTTTAAGCATTTTTGCATTTTGACGTTAATGAATAATGAAACCTGTAATTAGTCTATATCATTCATCATTAAGCCTGTCATTTAGCCTTTAAATGGAAAGGTTCTATTTGTTGTATATGCTATTTAGGTAATGACTATTTATCTTTATTCGATTATAATTATTTTATCTAGAAGATGCCCCTCTGTTAAGGCACTTGGCAAGCTACATACGCAATTAAGAAGAGCATGAACCTGTAAATGCAAATCCTAAAAGCATAACATGGAAGAAGCAGACAACAACAGAAGGGGGAAATTTGCTTCAGGAAAAAATAAGTTTACAATGCAGGACTGTGGTGAAAGTTGGCCAGGAGGGGCAGACCTGTCGTGAGCAGCGGCAGGCTGGGCTTGTCCCCCGTCTCGCCCGGGCACCCCGGGCACTGTGGGTGCAAACCGAACACGCAGGCACTTGCTAGCCAGTCTCCCAGAGCTGTGCTGGGTTGGTACTGCCACCGCCTCCGGAGTTTTACAGTGTCATTTCTACATCTTTTTGCTAGTGGCTGCTCTGCCTTACAGTGAAGCTATTCCTTGTGCCCGCTCCCCAAAGTGTTTATGGGGAAAGGGGAAAAAAATGGAACCAAAACAACCCCAAACCCAGACAGTTTTTCTGTTGCAGGTCTTGAGATGAGAGGAAGAGGAGTGACTCATAGCACTGGGAGCTTTGTCATGCGAGAGCAGCTGCAGTAACTGTCTTCTGCCTTGATGTCCTGCAGGAAGGAACTGTTATCTCGGCTGATACGACCTTCGCTATGTGACAGGGTATTTGATTTCAGCACTTGCCCTGTATCACACTTGACAGGTTGTGTTTAGATCAAGCATATCATCTTAAAGAACAATCTGTCCTGATTTAGGGATGCCAATGGGCAGATTCTTCACCATTTCCATAGCAGTTTGTTCTGTGTTTGATCAACCCTGCTGTTAAAAATGTGTTTCTAATTTTGAACATGAATTTTGAATTGGTTCTCTTGTCTTTTCCTGCTGGAATGAAGTCCCCTAAATCTCTGGAAAGGTTTCTTTCTGAAAGTACTGAGGCATTGCGTTCAGGGGCTGGCCAAAGTGGCTGGAAAGCACAGTATTTGAGATGAGCCCTGCAACAGTGGGCAGTTCTTGATCTTCTGCTGGCTATCATCAAAAACTACTGCTTTTTTGAGAGACCTGCTTTAACAATGACCCAGCCAGCTCTCTCTCCTGTATAGCAGGAACATCCTGTTGGCTTGAACGGAAACTATTTTTTAAAATTTTTTTAATGGCAACAGATCAGCAAGTAGAAGGAGGGAAGATGTGAAATCCGCTCCCATAATGGCCATTTTCCAGGAGTCTCCTCACACGTCTGCGTGTGGGTGACCTCGGCTGCCCTCGCTCCCTGTCAGCACAGATCAGCTTACATGTGCCTTTCCCACACATTCCCAGGCAGATCTCCAGCACCAGCGGAGGAATCCTGGGCGCAGAGGGACACAGGCAGCACAAATCGCATCCCTGGCATCCAGGTGCTCCGCCTGGCGCGGGCTCCGGGCTACTGGGGTGATGCTGGGAGCGCTGCTGCTGGGGACACACCAACCAGAGCCGCCTGTGCCGTCACCTCCTGCAGGCTTTGGGAGAAACCGCTGACAGCACAGCTGGAAAAGAGCCTTTGTCGGGGGATGCACAACAACTCAAGGAAGGGAAAGATTAGAAACCCCAATAAAACCTGGAAAAAAAACCCCAGACTATCCAATTTCTGCTCAGAAAGCAGGCTTCTGGACAGCTGACTAGGTAACTGCCATGGATCACCACCAGCAGAGGAGATGAGCCCCACACAAAAATGAAAAACATAAATTAATTTTAAAAAGAAAACAAAAAAGTGCAGTTGTATTGTTATGTTCCTTGAACTATCTCCGGTAAACTGCATTGGTAGTGTTGTCTCTGTTACCAGCTACCTCCATCTTGAAAAGGCAAGTCAGGGGCCCCCAGTAACCTCCCCCAGTAACATAACCCTGGGCTAACTGCAATAATTGCACTGCCGTTCTTTCCAGTTCAGCACATGCCTGCTGCTTCCATCCAACGGCCGTGAGGGCAGTTCTGAAGGGCACCCCTGACACCACCAAACAATCTGCACACGATGAGAGTCGTTGGAACCGTCTCCATATCACGAGCTTCTGCTGGAGGTTGTGAGGTGTCTGACGCAGCGTCTCCTGCCCCTTCATCTCCCTGGGCACGGCCAGAACATCTGCACGGGGTGGACAGACCTACAAGAGACCTGCGTGCTTCGGGAGCACCGGGGGGCTGTAGGAGGGACCTGGGAGCCCAGGGTCTGGCACTAGGTGGTTATTTTGCACTTGACTTGCTCCTGGGACCCACAGGATCTAACCCCACGCACCCTGAGGGGGTCGGTCTCAGCAAAAGTGATCAGTGCTCATTCACAGGTGACCCTGACCCAACCTGGGGACTGCGGGGTGACCCCCACCCTGGGCTGGCTGACGCGAGGGGGAGGGCAGAGGAGCCGCGGGCAGCACCTGCCCTCAGGGAGACCGTGTGGCCGGGCATCCCTCCCGCTCCCCTCAGGACCGGGCGGCTCCAGGGAAGTGGTGGACCTGTGAGGTTAAAATTGCGCTCCAAAAAGGTAGGCTGGCTGGTCAGAAATATCTTCTTGTCCATCTCCTCTAAGTGCACAACTACACACAGAAGCAAAGAACAGAAAGGGGGAAAAGAAAAACCAATTTATTCACATTTCCTGAAATTACTTGCTCTTCCAGGTCCAGGTTTCACCCAAGCCAAACTGCAGGTTTCAGGAACTTCAGCAAGAACTTGGATTTCAGGCACATTCTCATCTAGGTGAACTCCAGATTTTTCTCCTCTCTAACTGCCATTTTCTGTTGGCAGCAGTGTGCGGACAAGCGGGCTCCTGGGCACCTCCCTGCCGGAGCCGCAGCCCCACTCTGGCTGGGGCTGGTGTGACGCACATGCCAGGGCCTGGAGGTCCAACATGGCAGGAGAAATGAGTGTCATGGACATCACGGGCACAACAGGCCGCTCTGCCGAGGGCCATGTGGGCACCCGCAGCGCCGGCAGCACTGGTGTCCCGTTCTCACGGTGACAACGAGCAAAAGTCCAAAATCTCACTTGCTTGACCTGTCCCCTGGAATCTGTGATGTTCTTCAGGAACGATTTCTGTATTCTACAGCACCAATTATGGGATCCCATAAACTGGAACAAGTCTCTACTGGTATTTAAGGTGATTGGAAATACTCTCCTGGTAGAAAGAAGAAATTTGTTTTTTGCCATTTAAAAACTTTAAATCATGAATGCACTGATACAAACTGAACTAAAATCACCCGCTGTCCTTCAAAAGCAGTTTGCATTGTTATAACAGTCTTCAAATAGAGGAGTTGTAAAAATCATTTCCATCCATTCACAATGATTTATTGTGCATCACAGCATAAAGAAGCCCTATAAATTATTCTTGCATCTAAGTTCTTCAAAGTTTTCCTATCCTATTAGAGTAGTTAAGTCTGTGCTAAAAATAATTTAAACTCCATTAAACGTATTCAAAATATTTAAATCAATCCAATGTTGATCAAAAAACATTTTATATTCTTCAGTCCCTAGTGATAAATTATTCTGGATGCGTACTACATGAAATCTCAGATGTCAGATTTTAGTTGTTTAATTTTATGTGGATCATTTGAAATGCCACACTGTGGGAAAGCAACATTTAACTCCTGCAGCACCAGAAGGTGAAAGCACTTGGAACTGGGGATAAACTTCTGCTGTCTGCAAATCCTGCAGCCCAGGCTCTGTCAGTATCAACCACGTATGATCCAGCCTTTAAACATCCCATCACTTGCTGTGGCACATCTTCTCCAGTGCCATAATATTTCACAACTGTTATGGTCATGAGTTAATGAAGGGCACCACTATGGGCAGCGTGCTGCCACACAGACCCCTGTCCTACCAGGGGACATGGCAAGTCCTACTGACCTCAAGAGACAGTCCACGCGAGTGGAAATAAATGCCCAGTCTCTCAGCACCCGCACACAGCAAACCGGGTAGTTGCTCGCCTTTAACGGCGGTCAGTTTGACTGCACGGTCTCATTCATAGAATCGTGAATCACAGAACGGTTTAGGTTGGAAGAGACCCTGAGGATGATCTAATTGCACTCCCCTGCCCTGGGCAGGGACACCTCCCACCGCACCAGGCTGCTCCCAGCCCCGTCCAACCTGGCCTTGAACCTCCAGGGATGGGGCAGCCACAGCTGCTCTAGGTGACCCCGGCCAGGGGCTCACCTCCCTCAGTGTAAAACATTTCTGCCTTATACCTGGTCTAAATCTTTTGCTTTGAAGCCATTACCCCTTGTCCTGTCACTACAGGCCCTGATAAAAAGTGTGTTCCCAGCTTTCCTGGAGCCCCTTTCAGACACTGGCAGGGGCTGGAAGGTCTCCCCGGAGCCTTCTCTTCTCCCGGCTGAACCCCCCCAGCTCTCCCAGCCTGTCCTCCCAGCAGAGGGGCTCCAGCCCTCCCAGCATCTCCGGGGGCTCCTCCAGCCCCGCTCCAACAGCTCCGTGTCCTCCTGCTGTTGGGACCCCTGGAGCTGGACCCAGGATTCCTGGTGGAGTCTCCCCCGAGCGGAGCAGAGGGGCAGAATCCACCCCCGGCCCTGCTTCCCACGCTGCTTTTCACTGTTCCTGAAGGAAAATGAGAAACAAAACACAAATGTCCTGTAGGGTTTTACTCCACAGCTCCCTGCGACCCTGGGCCTCGGGGTGATCTGCCCACCGGCAGGACAAGCCGGGACACCCGTCCCCGCTGGCCACATCCCCCCGCTGTCACCTGCTGCCGAGCCCCGCGGCCGCCCCCAGCCCGGCTCAGCTACGGAACCTTCTCCAGGGAAGCGTGAGGTGGACGAGGTTCTCCACCTTCCTCACTTGTTCCCTGAGCCCCTTCCCTCTGTTCCTCTAATCATCTTTATTGACAAAATGGTACTTTTTGTGCCATTTGAGAGCGCCTGGCTGCAGCCTCTGTTGCCTGCCTTGCTCAAGCGTGCTCTCACCTACCAGCCTCCTCTCACCAGCTAAAAAGAGGGAGAAAGCTCCAATTTTCTCACCTGACAGCATGAAAAGCTTGGATCACTCCGTAGTTCCACTTTGCAATTTTTCTGTTTCCTTTTTCCAAATGTGGATATTTAAGATGCCATTCAGGGTACAGTTTTCCTGTATCTGCTTTACAATTTCAATGCTGAGAGAAAACATTTCGAATGGCCCCAAATCACTAAAGTGTTTAAAAAAAGAGAACAAAGTCCTTGAAATAAGGTATTTAGACATAGGGATAAGGAAAAAATATGTGTGAGTGAAAATTTTGTGGGTTTATTTCAGTTTTAAGTTCTGTATCAAAGTTTATGTCGTTAAAAGAAATAAAATTGCAAAACAGATATTAAAGTGAAAGAAAGAATTGAAAGAATGTGTTCCCAAAGTACCAGCATCAATTGTTTTACCATTGCTAGGCCGTTGTAATTTTCTCGCTGTAAAACCAGCTCCCTCTGGAACTTACACTATTTTAATGGTTTAGTTCCGATAAAAACACATTTTATGAGGAGAAGAAGTTTGTGTTGATCTAAAACTTCCTTTGGCAGCCTGAGCCGCGGGGGCAGGGGAGCATCTGTGAGATGGATATGGGGAGGGGGGGGCTGGGGGGCGGAAGGGTGACGGTCACTTGGCACAGGTAGGGTGGGCAGCAGGCGCATCCGAATGCCGGCCGGTGCAGATACTCGGTCCGAGATTCCCGGGAACAGCCCGTGGGGCTGCCGCAGCCTGAGCTGGGGCTGGGAGGGACGGGAGGCCAGCTCGGGTCCGTGGCATGGGGAGGGCAGGGCAGCACGGCCACGGAGTGGCACCGGAGCGGGAGGAAACCGTGGGGGAGCAGTGGGAGAGGGATGCCTGCGGAGCCGGGGATTCTCCTGCACAAGGAGGACAACTTCCCCAGTGGCCTCAGGTAAAGGATGAACAGATAAATCGGAGCTCAGCCTCGGGAAGAGGCAAACACAAAACCAGAAGCTAGGTGAAGTTGCTGAGGAAAAGCAGAGATGTGCTGCTACAGCTTGCTGAAATAAAAACTGGGTGCTTCGCTACCCGGAAAAATGCTGTGAGAAGATTCCAGCAGAGCACAGATGGACGGGACCAAAGGGGTGGGCTCATGTCTCCTGATGGTGGCTGGAGTTTTACAGTGTCTCCCGGGGCTTCCCCATCAGCCTGTGAGGAAATACAAGCTGCTCCACACGTGCCATCGGGAAAAAAGACTCCTCAAAAAGTGACTGGTACTTTTTGACCATTCTGAAGATGTTGGGTATGATGCACCCTGGCCGGGTTGGGGATAAATTTGTAACTTTCTTTACAGCCATATCTTCTGTGACACAATGCAGCAAAAAGCAACTAGTCCAGAAAAATGAGCATTTAAATAAAAGCTGATGAACTCACGAGTGGAATTATGAGATGTGACAGCCAAGAGCCTGAGGGGGCTTCCACGACGATGGACACAGCTGTTCAAATAGAAAAATCAATAAGTAATTAGGGCCAATAAAAATAGAGAGAATATTATACAGAAAGTAGCTTCTTGGTTCTATTTTCCTGATAATCAAAAATTTGGGAACATAAAAAACATTTGTAATTAATACAAGAAAAGTGATTATTGAAATTAGTTCCACTGTGTTTCCTGGAAAGTGATATGCTCAGAAAATAAATGTTAACAACAAAAGCAGAGGAAATAGCAGGGTGTGAATTCTCAGTGCAGCATTTCCGTAGAGCTTCCTGGGACATGGCGGATGGAAGCTTTGAAACAATCATTCCCTTGGAGAGGCACTCCGGAGGCTGGACGGCACTCACCCGTGGCGGACGTAGAGAACTCAACGTGCTATTCAGATTCTGTCCTAGTTTGAGCAAAATTGGAAGGAACTAATGTAACAAGCATGAAAATCTTACACAGCAACGTGCACGCTCTTAGGAATCAGCTGGCTTCACTCACCCGGTTTCACAGCAGATGGCTTTCAGCTTCAAGGGAAAAGAAAAGAGAAGTTAAATATAAGTATATATATATATGTGTGTATATGTATTTATAGATGTGTGTGTCCACATACTTATACGGCCAAATAGGGTTTTAATATAAAATTCTGAAAAATGGTCAGTGTTCTGCTAATATACGTTTTCAATATTTCACTACAGAAAGAGGTCTAATTACATAACCTAATTCATTTTTACATTCCTGTAAAGACATATAGTTAAAATTAACAACAAAAAGCACCCTTACCCAGAGCATATAGCATTACATTGCAAACGAAAAAACATCTAGTTAGGATTTCAATAAAAGTAGGAATAGAATGAGAATGAATTTATCTATAGTAATAAAAGATATTATTTTTCCATCAAAAAAAATATTTTAGGATATATTCCCTAACTGGATATTAAAAACAATTGTAACATAGAAGATGACTGGAAAGCATGCAGGATGTCTCAATGCACATGCTAAAATGACTTTACAGTTTTGTATTATTCTTTCTACTTCTGTTTTTCGCCTTCTTTTGCATCGTTTTTCCCAAATTCAAAAGAAAATTCATTGATGGAAGGCAAAGTATCAGATAGTTGAGCCCTAAATATAAAAGAGACCAAACCCACTAAAATCCTTCTTACGATGAATTCTGTGATTATTGAAAAGTGACAGGTTCAGGTGCCTAAAAATAATTACATGATCATCAAAGGATGTACAGGATTTAAATACCATCTAACTAACCACAGCGATCTTTAAAATCAGTACGTTTATACAGACCATACGCAGCATTGCATCTCTAAGTTTTTACCTATGTAGAATCTTCTAAAAAAATTTTGAGAGTGAAATCAGAGATGTAAATCCTTTTTAAATGGCAACCTTCTGGGAATGACAGTGCTGTCTTTGTGTTTGCAAAATATCTAGCATAGGAGGCTTTATACTAATCCAGATAACTAATTGTATCACAATTATTTTGCAGAAAGTCAGATACAGTGTGCAGGATTTAACTAACGAAATGCTTAGGAAGGTGATTAAGCACAGGAGCATCCTTCTCTTCCCCCCAGCTGAGTACAACAGAAAACTCCACAGAATAATTTCCATAATTGATCATGTTAAGTATCAGTTCAACTAAAAACTGGTCAGATTGATTTGACAGTCCTCAGAAACTTCACTCAGCTCAAGGAACATGAGCCACATACTTATGTGAAAACTTCTCAGCACAAACTTGATAATTTCCGGTGCAGAATGGCGAACTGCCAACGCCTGTGCCCATTCCTTGCTTCTACCTGACAACTCTGTGGGCATTAGGAGAGAAAAGCTGCCAGACACGGAGGGGAGACATCTGATAACTGCAAAATTCCTTATCTGAATTAGAATCATAGAATAGAATCATACAATCGTTTTGGTTGGAAGAGACCTTTAAGATCATCATCAAGTGCAACCATCACCCCAGCACTGCCAAACCCACCCCCGACCCATGTCCCTCAGCACCACGTCTGCCCAGCTGGGAAACACCTCCAGGGATGGTGCTTCCACCTCCTTGGGCAGCCTGTTCCAGTGCTTGACAACCCTTTCTTTGAAAAAATTTTTACCAATATCCATCCTAGACCTCCCCTGGTGCAAGTTGAGGCCGTTTCCTCTTGTCCTATCGCTTGTTACTTGGGAGAAGAGACCGACCCCCGAGGCTACCCCCTCCTCTCAGGCAGTTGCAGGGAGCGAGAAGGTCTCCCCTCAGCCTCCTCTTCTCCAGGCTGAACAACCCCAGTTCCCTCAGCTGCTCCTCAGGAGACTTGTGCTCCAGACCCATCCCCAGCTCCGCTGCCCTTCTCTGGACACGCTCCAGCACCTGGGTTTTTCTTCCACCATCACCCTCACCTGAGTTATTGGAGATGACAAAGAAGTCTCCCCCTTCATCATCTGGGCACCAGCAGTAGCTATTCAGCAGGCATTGCTCTAGAAAAACACATTTATGTAGCTTTTAACAAAATTATACATTCTATAAAGAACTGGTGCTCAGCAGTGTCTTCCTGTGGGACAACTCCTAGGCCTTTGAGGAAATCTTTGCAAGTCTGGGATAAAGCTGAGCCTCTTCTGCCTAAACTTTTCAGCAAGGTGGGTGCGAGCAGCCGGGAGCCAGCGGTGGGAGGGGACTGGGCTGTGTCCAACCATCGGGCGCTGCCAGGAGAGCCCAAAGACAATTACATATATATTAAATAATTGCTGCTCTCCTGTCAGCGCAGTGCATTTGTCCAGCTGTCCTGTGGTGTGAGAAACCACAATCAATAGTTCACTTGCCTCTGCATCAGGATTCTTTTCTTTTTTTTTTAATATTAACTTGGCAGGACTGACCCATTTTTTTCTCCGGTTTTCAGAAGTTCTTGGCCCCCAACCCCATAAATGCTCCGCAGACAAAAGGGAATTTTAGAGGAGGAATCCTGACATGCAGGACTGGGTTACGATACTGCCGCTGCCCACACCACGTAACCTGCTGCTGCTAAGGCATTAAACAAAACCAAAATGAAATAAAACGGTTGTCACTGGTGCAAATTCAAAAAAAAAGTTCCAACAGGCAGGTTTTTAAAGTCACTTTCACAAGGCACACTTTTCAAATACACTACAGGACACTGAAAAGAAATTCTCCCCCCTCCAAGGAGAACGATTTAAAGGCTGGGAAGGTGATGGCGCTAAAAGCTTGGCCGGAGCAGAGTGTAAACGTCACAAAACCTGCTACATGGCTGCAAAAATGTAAATGATGAAAACAAAACCGGAGTCTTCCACTAGTCTTGCTATACATGTTGAACGTATTTCTACACAGCCATGTTACCTTTGCACTGTCCAAATGCACCATTCTGGAGCCCAGGGAGGGCTTTCCGATGGAAATCACCAGAAACTGAGCTACGGAACTACCACTCCGAAACACGGAAATGGATTCCCCTTCCAAAAATGTAGTCAATATTGCGTTCATAGAATACTATTTTTCCAGCTAATCCCATTGCAAAGTTAATCTTAGACTGTCAGTATTCATGGTATTTATTATCACATCTCCATATGCACTAATCCTCAGTCCTACATCTTCCACTTGACTGCTACAATACTAGCTATTTTTTCCTCTAATTTTCATTGCATTTCCTTTTCATTCTCTTCTTGAGAAGAACAAACTATTAGTTTCTTTTTGCTTTAGAACTTCATCATAGTGATGGGAAAAATGTCAGAAACATTGAAGAAAAAAATATGGTGAAATGTCACACAAAAGAAAGAAGACTTTCATCCGGCGAGTTTGTCAAAAGATGCTATTTGACACGTAACTGCTTCATTTATGGACTGTCAGATTGTAAAGCAGCATTTTTCTCCAGCAGAATGGCAGCAGGTAGTGGGGAGTGATGCCATGTGTTCAAGTCACACAGCAGAGGCTTTTTGGGAGCTGGAAATTAATACCCTGGCTAAAGAAAACTTGTCATGTAAGAAAAGGTTAGAGGGATGGAAAATAATTATGGATAAGGGGAGGAAGCTGGGTAACCGTTATGGCAGTCTGCCCGGCTGCTCTTGGGACCACGTCCCGGTGTAGCTCAGGGAGAGGAACCTGCCACGGTGGCATCTGTGACCTGCCACCGACGGGGCACTGAGGTCAGCTCTTCCCAGGTGGGATCTGAGGTGGGTTGTGCTGCCCAACTGAAACACCCGGCCCAAAAGGGCTGAGTCAGCGGCGGGAGAATTTCAGTCACTTTGGGTGAAAATGAACTCTCTGCCGAGCCAACGGCAGGCGTTGGCCCAGGGTGATCGGTGCCGGGTGCCCCGTGACACCTTGGTACCCGTGCTGCCTGCTCACAGGCCTGCTCTCTTCATAAAATACCCTGCTTTATTCAAGGAACAGCTCTGACTTCTCTACCTGAGAAGTAAAGCATTTCTTTTGCAACGTGAAGATCAAAACAACATCTCTGGGGAAAATAAATAAATCATGAATAAGAAGTCCATTGGAGCAGGGTGATGCTGCTTGTTGGGGTGGTGGGACCCCGTTCCTCGCCCTGCTGGCCCTGCAGATCGCTGCCGGCTTGTCCATCAGACAGAGCTCAACTGCACCCAAAGCAAAACAAAAGGTTCTTCCCACAAAACGGGCTCTGTCTCTAAAGCACACAGCACACAAAACTCTTACCAGCTCCTTGAAAGCACATCAACATCAGCTCCTCAGACTTGCTGGAGCTGAGAAGGACCCTGAAGTAGGTGGTTAGTGACCACGCCAGGTGAGAACCACTCATGCACCACTTTTTGAAGCTTTTGAAGAAAGCAGCTCAGTGGCTGAGCTTTCAGGCGGATGCCAGGAGAACATTATTGACTTCTTTTCCTCCAAAAAGTTTGTGAAAAATGTGTATGAGAATGTGTGCAAAGTATTTTGTAGAGACATTTCTCTATGCTGGTTTAGATAATAAACCCAAAGATTAGTAGCTTCAGAGTGGGTGTTCACATTTGTCCTAGTGTTAGAAATGTGGGCTAGAAAGGAAAATAATATGGTAGCTAGAGGGGTGGAACGCTTTAGAAGAAAATCAGATAAAGCTCATGACACACTGGAGCTGTTTCTTTTATTCTTTATGAATCCACAGTATTCATTCTATTCCTTTCATTTATTTCACTTAATGATAAGACTTAATTGATACGAGATAACTTAATTGATAAGAGACAAAAATGATCTCGATACCCTTGAGCTAAAAAGGAATATTGGACACTCTCACATAGAGAAACCTGCGATTTCACCCAGATCCTGGGTCAAGCCAGGACTCGGTGTTCCTATTTGACGTTTAACCTCTGCAGCTAAGAGCCTCTGACTTTCCTTTACAGAGAAGAGCTGCTGCTGTGTTTGGCTGCGAAGCAGACACCACTTTCTGTCGGGGTTTTTGTGGTTGCTTTTGGTGAAGCCAGGAGTCAGAGACTGTAAGTAAACGCCCTGCCAGAAGATTCACAATCTTAGCGCTGAACGCGATGGAATTCAGAGAAGTCATTGACATCTCCACTGCCTGGATATAAAATACCTTATAAAGCACCCGAAAGCGGGACAATTTACAGTAGACTGAAAACCCTGACTTGCCATTCACTACTTCTAGTTGTGTTTAACTTTGACCAACAGGCACCCTACCCTCCTGCTGCCTCCCTCGCCCCAGCCAGCCCCAGAAATGTTTTTAAGCTAACTGAAGCAAATTAGAGGAAGAATCAGATAAAATATTATAAGTGCTTTTCAGCAGCGTAGGCGTTGTTTAAAGATGCTGTATCAGAGGCTAAAAGGTGATGCAAACTTTTCCCTGAAAGATAACCTGGAGGACAACTAAACCCAAAGTCGGTTTAGTTTAGTTTAGTCTGAAAGGCAAGAGAGGAGACGACACTAACTACAGACAGAGCTTTGTCAGAAAGGGGAGTTTTGTCCAAACAGCAAAAAGACAATATAGCACAAATTTTCACAAGATAAACAACATTATAGGAATGCAACAAAAAATTGGTTTAGGAACTAAAGACAGAGCATGTACTGGGAACCACTCTTTCTAGTGCATGGAGGTGGGAAGTTTCCCAGAGAGCTGGTGGGATCGACAAGAGCCAAGGAGGACAGGAGGAAAACCTGTTCCCTGGAGCGAGTACCCTGTCTCACACAGGGGCCATCTCTCTTGGTGACAACCTGCTCCTCCTCTGGGTGACTCATGGAGGGGGGGCGTGTAGCAAAGCACGGGGAGCGCGTCTGCGCGTGGGCACGGTGGGGAACGGAGAGGCGTGCAAACCCAACAGCCTGGGGACTATCACCCATGTATCTGTTCTTCCACATTTCCTGCCGGGTAACTGGAGGAAGCTGATTGACTCGCATGCATTATTTAGCTGCATCTATCGGATACTTTGCATTTTCAGCAAGAAAGCAACAGCTTGTGCGTTCCCAGACCAACAGACTCCCTCTGGCTCTTTCCTGTCGTCCTGCAGGAAAGCTGCCCAACGATCTGTCTTGGGTATCCTCGGCATATTGCTGGCCTTCTATCTTATGCATTAATTCCTACTTCAGGAAATAGAAAGAGTAGTAGAAAGATATAAAGATAACTAAAGCAACTCATTGAAGGATAAGAGAACTTGAGCAGGAAATTGCCCACATGTAAAATTTGCCGTCTATCTCGGAAGACTTTCTTTCTACTTGTCCAAAGGATTGAATTTGACACTAAGCTTTGCACTTAAGCTATTAAGCTGCTGGCTTTCATTTTCTCGCTAAAAGTATATGGAAATCTATGGCTAGGCAGGGCTCCAAACAAGGGAAGCGCTTTCTATCTTCTCCTCGGGTGAAGTGTAACTGTCTAGTACACGGTTCGCCTCCACGTTCCCTTTTTTCTCATTTTTCTAGCTCCCAAGCGTATCCTGCAGGCTGGTCACCCCCACCCGGGCCTTAACTGGGCTGCCTGGCTGTGCGCAGGGGGAGACAGCGGCGATGCACGGGGGAACATCTCCGAGACATCCTGGGATGTCGGGCTCATTTGGCACAGCTTTATGATGCCTGCCATTGATTGCCTGCAAGAAACAGCGAGAAATTCTCACGCATCCAGACCTTGTTTCTCCTGATTCACAGGGCTGGGACTCAAAAGCACGTGGCACTTTTTGCCCCCTGTGAGACCTGGTGCAGCCAAACACTAACAAATTGCTGCATTTTTAAACTTGATCTGTGTTCAAGAGAAGTGTTGGCTGGTGAATGGATGCTTCTGGAGAATGCCAGAGCAGGATGACAGTGGAATGCAGCATCACAGACGTGGCACCGCGCACCTGACAGTGCCGCCGCCAGCTGAGCACCGGCGCACACCAGGTGCCTGATTACAAGTGCTGCACTGAGAAGACATGCCAGAAATACAATGCTCTAAAAATTAGCTTTCATTTTCAAAGGAAAAATCTCTAGATCCGTCTCTGCTTTTAAAAAGTATGAACACAATTACAAGGGGAAAAAGAAGAAACAGAAAAATAATCTCGGAAACAGTTACTTTAGCTCATGAAAACACGGACTAATGCTTCACATTCTAGCTGACATTCTCCCAGCTGACAGGTCCAACCACAAACAATCAAGCTTCATCAAAAGAGAAGTCAATTTTTCTCCTACTCTTCATTTTCAGACTTCTCCCCGACCCTCATTACTCTGATGCTAACACCTTTTAATTTGCACTTTCCAAACATATTCTCCGTCGTGTTACGCTGATAGGGTTTTAGCACAGCAGCGTCCCTTAATTTAATTCATTGTGCTCCCTCTGTAATGCTTATTCCACTGGTGTGTTTATAGAGAGGAAATACATCTTCTCCTTGCTTTGGCTCTGCCTTGAGAAGCCTCTTCCCCGTCCCAGTGTCCCTTCAGGTGGCTCAGGAGGAACGAGCTGCCCCCGCTGCAGGAGCCGCGGTGACCGGCCGGACTGTGGCACCTCAAGGGCTCATGGCTGCAGCGCGTGGTCCTTAGTGCCGCCCGAAAGGGGGTCTCCGAAACGCGCGGTTGCTGGTGCGGTGCTGCGCAGGGAGCTCACTCCTGGGGGCTGCTCAGCGCCAGGTCTGCTGAGACCCGGCCTCTCTGAGAGCCGCAGCGGGGCAGCGTGTACCGCTCCGGGTGAGTTTGCCCTTTCCTGCTTATTAGCTCCTCTCTCCCGTCACGTTTTCCTCCCTCGTTACACTTCCCTTTCCTTGGAAAGAAGCTGAGGCGTGGGGCTTTTTTTTAACCTTACACTAAACATTTCCAGGGATGTCAGCTCATCATGGAGAGGCTCCTGCAGTGCCCTGGGCTCCGGGTCTGCCCGGGAAGCACAAAGCAAATCACAGATCCCCCTTGGATGTCCAAAGACAGAAGCCTGCAATGGTACCGCTCCGCATCCTCAGGGGAACGGGGTGGCTGCTGTGCCAGCTCGCACAAAACCACCGGCCGAGAAGTTCCATATTGTTCACTACACGTTTTTAAATTGCGTCTCCTACTTTATTCTTAACACGCTAAGAGAAAGATTGGTTTTTTAATGGGTGCGTAAAAATGAAGTGCCATAGGCTGGGCAGTGCAGCACTGTGACAGCGCTGGAGATCCAGCCGACCTCTGCATTGACATGTGGCCACCTGAGTAGGTCTGCAGACAGCTCTTGGTTCCTATGACTTCTTTTTAACTACTGAGCACCCATAAGACTGTTGAGTAGTCATAAGACACCCTTAGACCAAACCATTTTTTTGGTCCAGTTTCTGTGAGACCAGAAAATCCAAACACTCTGTCCAGTCATGCTTCAGCGAACACACTGACTTCAGTAACACCAGGAATGAAAAGAAAATCTGTGTAGAAAATGGATGAAAACAAGGCAAGCTGTTAGGACTGAACAGGTATGCAGTCCTACAACACAATAACAATGTACAAAAATCAATACCATCTTCAGCAATGTAATTGCTCCCTCCCATGAACTGTCGTTGCTTAAGGATGAGCATCCGTCAACAACGTATGAACTTGATTGAACATGCAGCTCAAAAAAATATTTTCTAGGTAAATATACGTTAGCGTTTACTGAAAATGAAAGAGATTTTTCCTGCATTGTAGTGTACAAAGTAACAATTTTGCATGGAATTTCAGAAAATAGAGACTTAAGCAAGCACAACTGGTAAGATGTTCACGAGATTTATAGGTTAATCAGGTAAAACCTCAAATTCAAACCAATGTTATTAACTTAGGCTATTGCATTAACTTTTTTCTAGCTTTTGGCCTCTCCCCCCCCCCGCCCCCAGTTCTTAGGAAGAAAACGCACATCCAAAATTTTGCCTTTATGCCAGTTCTGCAACGCTATCTAGCTACAGTCAGATATCTCCTTACCAACCTTTTCTGGTTGTAGCTGAGGAGACGTGAGCGCCTGTTTCCCCCATCCTCGCACTAAGCCCTCAACGCCTGTGTGTGCCCTCAGCCTCTCCCGAGCACTTTTTCCCCTCTCTTTTAGTCTTCCCTAAGGAATATTCACTCCCTGACATTTTCAGTCTCACATGTTGCACACCGCTCCCAGGGTGACTCGGGACCGCAAATCCCCTCCTGGTGGCACCACCCTGGCTCTTCCTTCGGACACCCCCCAGCGCCGGAGCACAGATGGGCTCTGCCTCTTCTGCCCAACTTGGGTGGCTGGCGGAGTTGTGAGGGGCCTCGATAACCGATGGGAATCAGCCCGGGGGGCTGCGGGCAGGGACAGACACGCCAGCCAGCTACAGCCAGGTCTGTGCCACCATTCCGCAGGCTGCTCCCCACTCCTGCGCCTCCCGGCGCACAGCTGGGGGGAAAAACATGTTTTCCCTTCCAAAACACGGATTTTGAGCTGCTCACAGAGTGCGGATTTATTAAGAAGTCTCCTAAAAGAGGACAGCTGAGAACCAGCTACATCTTCTGGGGAAGAAGCAGCAGGCAGTGAGAAGAGCTAGAGCATCGCTGAACAGATCGGCGCCTGCTGCCGCCGACACGACTCCACCTCTCAGTGCGCAACGACGCCGCGGTGTGCAACGACGCCGCGGTGTGCAACGACGCCGCGGTGCGTGACAACAGCGTGTTATGAAGAACCTTCTGACGACTCACCTTGCTGCAGTCGCAGCGTACGAGCAGCACGGGGCCCTGGCACACGCAAACACTTACAAAGTCACAGGAGATGTGTCTTCCTTAACACAGAGCTCAGCACCTCCCTGCCGACAGTAATTAACGCGGGAGTGTGATTTCACACCGAGGGATATGGTGGGAAGCCCAGCCAAAGGGAATGGCCGTGACCGCATTAACACGGTTTCATCCAGCCCTCTCGTTATTAGAAGCGTATTCCCATTTCAAGAAAGAGGAAAGGTTTAGATCTGAAAACTATTATATCACCCGCCGGTGATTTGATAAATTATGATTACAAATACAGATAACAACATAATAAAATACTGAGATTGTATTAGCAACACTTAAAATGACTAAAAAATTCATTAAAATTACTGCTTCCCAGCTGAGTGATCCTGGCCCATATTCAGAACCAGCAGATTCTGGAACCAGTTCAGGTCCAAACCCGCAGAAGGCTGCTGGGTGCTCCTCCAGGACCTGCAGCACTTTGGTCCTCAGAAGTCCCCAGTGATCACCTCCCTGTGTCCCACCCCCAATCAGAGCAAGTTGCATTGACAGCGCTTACCGAATGCCTCATACCTCTACACACAAAAAAAACCCACCCCAAAACCCAAGCAGATTTGATTTTTGCTCATACCTGAAGGAAGAAGCAATAGTTATGAGTCTGATAAAGCTACCGAACTGCGCTACAAAATAATTCTGGCAGGATTATGTCCACAGACACTACAGGTTCTCACACACACAGACACCAGATATAATATTAACTTTATATTTTGTAACAGCACTTGCTGGCATTTTATGACTGCAAGTTTTTACTTGATATGATTAAAAGGACAAAAAGCAGTTTGCATTGCTAAAGATTAAAAAAATAGCTGTAACTTTTATTAAAGATTTACTTTTTCTCCTTTCTTGGAATTTTTCACTGGCTTATAAAAAACCATTAACACCAAAAAAATTAAACTAATGATCATTTTGATAGTTCTTTAAATTAAAATTACAATAAAATACACAATAATAAACCCCTGCTTATGTGAACTTGTTGTTTTTCCTTGCCTTTGGAAAGCAAGAATAGAATTTTAGACCATTTACAGCACATAATGTCCACCCCACAGGCACCCCTGGCCCCATGGAGGAGCTGAGCCACAGCAACGTGGGGTCAAGGCAGCACCGCCACCCTCGGGGCATTGTCCCAAAATTGATCACTCTTTTGAGTGCTTGAATTGACTGCTCTTCCCACCTCGTACAAAGTATGCTTGGAATTTAACCCTAAAACTGGAAAACTGCCTGGGCCAGTAAATCAAATTGTAGCTACATTCCAATTTCAGGTCAGCCCTCCATGCCTTAAGTCCTGTATTCTGTTCCATATGAAAAATAGCAGCAGGCAGGAGTGGGAGTAGGAGCGGGAGCAAGAGCGGAAGCAGGAGTGGGAGCGGGAGACACCTCCCACCACACCAGGCTGCTCCAAGCCCTGTCCAACCTGGCCTTGAACCTCCAGGGATGGGGCAGCCACAGCTGCTCTGGGCAACTCCTACCAGGGGCTCCCCACCCTCACAGGCAACAATTTCTGCCTAATATCTCATCTGAATCTTCCCTTTTTCAGTTTAAAACGATTCTCCTGCATCCTGTGGCGCCACTCCCTGATCCCGAGTCCCTCCCCAGCTTTCCTGGAGCCCCTTGAGGGACTGAAGGGGCTGGAAGGTCTCCCCAGAGCCTCCTCTTCTCCCGGCTGAACCCCCCCAGCTCTCCCAGCCTGTCCTCCCAGCAGAGGGGCTCCAGCCCTACCAGCATCTCCGGGGCCTCCTCCAGTCCCACTCCAACAGCTCCGTGTCCTTCTGCTGTTGGGACCCCCAGAGCTGGACCCAGGATTCCAGGTGGGGTCTCCCCTGAGCGGAGCAGAGGGGCAGAATCCCCCCCGGCCCTGCTGCCCCCGCTGTGGGGATGCAGAAGCATTTTTTTTTGCAAACTTCTTCCACATCATCAAAGGAAGGGAAGATTATTTGCACCTTTGGGCTGTTCTGCTCCTTGCTGCACACTCGTTGTTATGAAGCTGTTTGGCAGAGGAGCCGTGTCTTTCCTTTCTCTTGCGGAGTACACACCCTGCTCCATAAGGAGAGCTACGGAAATGCCCATCCATGTGAAACTGCCATCTCATCACCTGAAGGAAAACGTCTTTAGCCAATTCCACAGGCTGTTTCTATTCAGTAAGCAACCCTATGAACGCAAGATTTCTTGGGATAGTGGAATAACTGATGGCCTCCGAAGACTGCAGGTCCTTTCTTCTCCGCAGTGCGCCTCTGCTCTCCGGAGGCACTTCCTGGGCTGACCCGCGGCTCCAGAGTGGCCTCTGGCAGGGCGGCAGGAAAGGGCAGCGTGAGAGGCAGCTCCAGGGCTGAACTCTCCCACAATAATGGCTGGCAGCAGAGAAATTCAGGCCGCACCCTGGTGGGCAATATTAGGACATCTACCTGCTGGATTGGACAAGTACTTAGTTTTTGTCTTTCTCACTCTCCTTTGCCAACAGCAGCACCTGGACGGTGACGTGCCGATCTCCCTCCCGGCTGGCCACAAGCGCCACGCGGCTTCTAAGTTACTAAACACCCTCAAAAGCACCAAATACTGGTTTAGATGATATTGTTACCAGGAACAAACAAAAAAAAACCCCGACAACAAAAACAATCAAAAAACCTGACAAAGCAAAGCAAAGCAAAGCAAAGCAAAAAGCCAAGCCAAGCCAAGCCAAGCCAAGCAATCTGCTAAACTCAAGAGCTCGGCAGTGCTGACCAAGGGATGCTCCTTCCCAAGATAACAGAGGGAGATCTGCAAGGCAAAACACGACGCCGGGGCAGGAGACCTTACACCCGGAGTAAAAGACCCACATCAGCTACAAGCGGAGCGAGGTGGCCGGTGGGGTCCTCCTGGCAAATGGTCTGTCACTGCTAGGCACCACCCCAAAACCAGTCACAGAAACAAGACAGCAAAAAAAAGCACCACGTTGTGCATTTCACTCTCGTCTCACTCACAAAGCGTGAAGTCTCGTGCTACTGTTCTGTAAAATGAGGAACAGGAGACTTTCTGCTTGGTGCTGCAGCCACCAGGTTCATCTCTGCTTTTTAAAGCACTTGAGCACTAAATATCATTTTTTGCCCTTTTCATTCCCCCGATCACTCTGAATCCTTGTAACGTACGTCAGCTACAGAGAGGGAGCCGCTTTGCTCGTCTCACATTTAAGTCAGGGGAGCTGACTGGTGGATGAGCTATTGCAGAAGCACTTCAGATAAAAGTGATGCTGCAAAGGCAATCGCAGAAGATCAGGCCTCTATTTTTCAGATTACTCTTAATCATGTGTTTTCACTGCTTTCTGTGGGGAAAAAAAAAAAAAAAAGGGAAAACACACTAAATCTCCTTTCTTCCTTACAGCTCTCGTATTTCTGGCATTTTCTAGTTTATCAGTCACTTGCAAACTGTCAGAGAGGGGTGTACGTCTGGTGATGCTCAGAGCCAAGGGTGAGCTTAGCCAAGCACTGCGAGGTTGAAAAGCTGCCTAAACCTTGCCTAGACTGTCCCAGACCAGAACCTCCAAAACTGAACTTGAAATCTTCTGAGAACAAACTTTGGGCAAGATTTTCACCACACCTGCTCCCTCTGGCAGCGAGCTGGGCATGAGGAAACGCCATTTTGGAGCAGTTGAACTCTAGCACAGGCTTGCACGAGGACTTCAGTGCCACCAGCTCTCCTGGACTGGCCGGTAGAGCCGAACACAAAGCCCAGCCCGCAAGACGAGCGGGGGCTCAAACCCAGAGCGCAGCTCCAAGAGCTGGGTTAGTTGGAGCTCGAGACCTCACCCCAGCTGCAGCCAGGGGTGTTGCACAGGGACGCGCCAGGACGCTGGGTGGCAAATGCCGGTCCTACAAAGGGCAGAGGAGTAACTCCTCTTCACCCTCCTCAGCCACTGGTGCTCACTGTGGGATGAAGAGCAGTGCCTGAAGGCTCACAGAAACACGAAGAGGCTCACTAGAAAGCGTGTGCTTTCATTCCTCCTCAGTGCCAGGGGTCTCTGACTCTGAAGAAAGGGTTAATGGCTGTTGGCTTAATTAGTGCAACATGAATGAACAACATTTTTGTGAGCTTGAGGGTAAATTAAGACAACGTTTAGTTCTGCTTCTTATTAGCTCTGCATAAGTTCTCCCAGGAGCCTAATTAGCTCTGTCACAGCAAACGTCTCCTCTATTTACACGAGGGAACGCATTCCTTTTCTATAGATTCTGCCCGTGTAATAAACTGCATTAGCAAGTAACGCACTCTCATCCTTTCCCTAGCAGGTGCTGGTGGTGCAGCACAGGGTCCTGCTCCTCCGCGCCGCCCACCAGCCCCACGGCAGCAGCTCCGTGGCAGCTCCCGACACCCCGCACGCGCTGCCAGCACCACCTGCCCCTGAGTCCACCCTGCTCCCAGCTCCTCCTCCGCCGGAGGGGCACAGGGGCGCCATGGGGCACGGCCAGCCACGCTCCCCGGGGGTCAGCGGGGTCCCCGCTGCCTCTCAAGCAGCTTCTTGGGTCATCAAGCAGCAGCAGCAAAGTCCAGCCCAAACAAGTGAATAAACTGCATTGCCGGAGTTACCAGAGCAAACAGGCTGGGCTTGCTGGGTCAAACTTGTTTTCCCCCAGGCACTCTTAAAAATAATGCACTATAAAAAAAAAAAAAACAACACAAGAGCACCTGAGACCACAATCTACACTATAGATATTGGACCGGTCTTCATTTGGAAAAGAAGAATCGACTGATTTCAAGTATTATTTTCAGATGGGAGCACTCTCCTCATGTAAAGTCATGGCAGTGTGTAGCTTATCTCTTGGGCTTCTCTCAGGCCTGAAGTAGGTTAAATTACTGCTCTTATCAACGTTTGCCACCCAGCACAGGGAGCAAGCTGCTAGTGCTGCTAAACCTGACAGTGAAGGCTGTGCTAGCTCAGCCCTCCTCCGGTGCCCGTGTCCATTCCAAAACTGCACGCATCGACAGGAACAGCCACGTCTACTCTTCTGAAGCAAGCATTTTTTTTCGTCTTTTTTTTTTTTTAATTATTTTCTCCTTCTAATTTTCAGAAAAAAGGAAAGACAGCATCGCTTTGCTTGTTCCACCTTGCTCTGTAAAGAGGTCACTGTCTAAGCAGAATTTGGATGCTGATATTTTTACAAGGTTTTCTGTTCACAGGCAGCACTCAATCCCCAGTGCACCAAGCTGCTTCCTCAGCCCAAGGCGGGGGTCCAGGGGTCCATCCCCCCCCACCACTCAGCCAGCCCCTGTTTGCCTTAGAATCACAGAATCACTTGGGTTGGAAGAGACCTTCAAGATCATCCAGTCCAACCATAAACCTATGCCAAACCCACCCCTAACCCATGTCCCTCAGCACCACGTCTGCCCGGCTTTTCAATACCTCCAGGGACGGCGATTCCACCACCTCCCTGGGCAGCCTCTTCCAATGCTTGAGAACCCTTTCCGTAAAGAAGTTTTTCCTAAGATCCAACCTAATATCCAGCCTTGGGCCTGGTGATAAACACACACCGCGTTAGCAAAGTTCCCAGAAGCCAAAAGTGGTTCATTTATATAACAGCAGTCCTTTTGTCTTTAAGGACATAAGCGTGGCCCAGCCTTGGCTTTGACCTTTCCCTGAAGTGCCACCACCCTCCAGCTCCTCAGCTGAAGGGGTGGGGGGAGGCAGAGCAGGTACCAGCAGTGCCGGGGCTGAACATCACGTATCAGCCTGCCTTTCCCCTGAACCTTAGCCTGCGCTTCTCCTAACCCTTCAAGTGATTTCAGGTATCTTCTGCTAAGCTGCTTTTAGCCATCAGCTCCCCAGACTACTCTATACTACCTCATTTTAAGCTAAGAGATTTAACTTTTTTTTTTAAAAAAAAAAAAAACCAACTTGTCCTTTTGCTGTTGAAGTAATCTTTTTCTTTAAATAAATCATTCTGCACAAAAAGGTATATTTTGTGTGCTTCGTTCACGAGAAGTGACATTCCATCCGTGATGACCTCTCATCATTCCTGGAATTTTCAGAGCGGATGGCAGCATCTCCCCCCCATCACCAGCAGTTCTTTAAGCAGCCCCCATCAAACAGGAATTTCATAATGCAGAACTTTCCTTCCCAAGAGTAACAGCCGTACATCTTGAAGGAATAATCACATGTAAAAATTGTCTCTGCATGTTAATTGTCTTTAGAGATTTGTTCCAAAATGCAGGTAGTAATTTTTGTGTTTTAACATTTATAGTTCTGTGGAAAGCACATCATTACACAGAAGCATCTCAATTCACACAGCTTTTTTCCTTTTAATTTTTACCTAGAGCTTCCAGAACTTTTACTCTGAAGGAAAAAGGTTAAATCCATACAGAGTCTGAAATGAGAGCTCTTCAGCTCACAGAGTAACACCGGTGAGCCAGGCACCAGCTGAGGGGCAAGCACCCCAGTCTCCATGCTGGATGCTGCTGGTCCCCCCTGGCTGCCCCGTGCCCTCAGCCTGCCCACATCCCCCGCGGGAACAGCCCTACCTCCGACGCAGCCACCCCCTCCTCATTTTGGGCCAAAAGAAAAATCCACCCCAAAGGGACACCACTCCTCACCCTCTGGATTTCATACCGCCGGCAGCGTTCTCAGCCCAGCAGCTCTCCCCGTTCCCCACCTCCCTACGGCCGCTTGCCCAGCTGGGCCCCGGGGACGCTGCCGGAGGCCACAGCAAACGGCAATTGTGGCTCTCTCTTTAGTGAACCAGCAAGCTTGAACTGGAAAAGAGAAGTTATGGAGACTATGTAGGACAAAGATCTATTAACTACAAAATTGCAGAGGCACCTTTTAAGCATTTTCGTCACTGATTACAGTAAGTTATCAGCGACATCTGCCACGCTGGCGTTCAGCATTGCAATGGTGTATTTAACGTCAGGTCTAGAGGGCGGGTCACCTGAGGAATACACGGGAGAAGCCTTTGTGATTTGACTTGTTCACAATTGCAATTTTAATGCCTTTCCGCTCTAGAGCTATTGGGCTTGTGATGTTTTCCACCAAGTCTCAGGCAACATTCTCCGGGTGCAGAAATGAAAGGATTAAGTTATTGGGAGGTGCTGGAAATTGCTGCCTCTGAGGCTCAGCCAGACGAGGAGGATGAAGGCGCTGCAGAGCCGCGGCGTGCGACACCAGGGACATCGTGCGACACCAGGGACATCGTGCGACACCAGGGACATCGTGCGACACCAGGGACATCGTGCGACACCAGGGACATCGTGCGACACCAGGGACATCGTGCAGCCCGCGGCCAGGCTGGAGACACGTCTGCCCCCAGGTGCTCCCCTCGGACAACGGCACCGCTGGCTCGTGAGGCCACGCAGGTCCCAGCTTCGGTGCTTTGCTCTACCAGCGGCTTCGTCACCGCACAGCTGTGCGGCCACCTCAGTCTGCCTGAGCTCGAGCTTGATGAAGCGATGTCGATGATTGCTCCAAACTCTGCCGCTGCAGCAGATGTGATCCATAATGGGAAGGAAAAGAGACGGCCGCACACTGGGACTGCAGGAGAAGGATACTTATGCGACAGACAGTGGCGGTGGGAGAGAACATCTTCTCCTTTCCAGGGTGGAAGTGGAAAGAGCATTTGTCATCAGCTCAGAAGAGTATGAAAGCTCCCAGGAACCTGACACTTAGGTCCTCTGAAGAGCCCCTGCCCTAGAGTGCTCTCCTAGCTCCTAGCCAGATTTCTCGGGAGTCTGATTAAACTCATCATTTGCCACTGAAAATGTCATAAAATATTTATGACACAGATGATATTTAAAGATCACTGTAGGAAATTTCTAATAACTGATGTAATTCAGTGGAAGCATCCTAAATTGACACAGTCAGAAAAAACAAATAACAGAGCAAAGCAACACTCCGATAAGTCCACTAATTAGATATCCGCAATTCCTGGGGTAAAAAAAAAAATAAAAGTCACATCCGTCTCATTGGTGTGCACTCACACTCGCCCAGAGACACTCACGCAGCAATAGCAGGTGTGCCAGTTGCTGCAGCCGTGCAGAAAACTGGGTGTGAGATGGTGCAGACTGATGGATGTTCCAACGTAGGAAGCCGGGACATGGGAGGACTGAGCACCCATAGAACAAGCTGCCCTTGCTGTGATGAACGTGAAGGGAACACGTGCACATCTGCGCTGGTTCACAGACAGGAGAAAGACGCAGCAGCAGGCGCAGAGACCCCAGCAAGACAGGGCAGGTGGCCCTGGGAAGGCACCTGCCGAGAGCTGCAGCTCCCCCAGCCTCGGGTCCGTGGGACCTTTGTCCCCACTGCGGGTGCACCCTGAGAAGCACAAGCTGAAGCAGTGGTGAGACTGTTGAAGGTGCTGCCATTTGCCCCCCAGAGGGCCATTAGGAGAACCAGGATGAGAACAGAGAGTCTTCTAACCTTGGCTCATCCACGTTTGTGGGTTGGGTTTTTCTCCCATCTGGAAGTTCTCGCTAGAAAATCAGTGTTTCTGCCAGCTGATGGTTGTATGTTTCACCGTGTTGCCTGATCTAATTCACATTTCTTTATTACTTTAGGAGACCAAAACTTTAAAGGGTTATGAGGGGGGAGGGAAAAAAAAAAAACCTTCTCTTTCTTGTTATAGATGCACGTGCAGATCACAACACGTCTCCTACAATGAGAAATAAGCAATAGCCTTCTCCATCTTCTGATAAAACCCACAAAATCCCTTCTCAGCCTTCTCTCCTCTCATCCCAAGGTGAAGAATTTCTGTCTGTCTACACAGTGTTGGTCAACTTGAAGAAATAAAGTCAAGTCCCAAGAATGTTATTTCAAAGCTATTGTCTCTGTTATTGTTTTCCATGAGTGAAGTTACTGATCAATGAGCTGGAGATTAGAGAGGTCCGACTGCCCACCTGAACCTCATGCTTGTTCCCCACACCCCGGACGCGTTGGGGGTGAGTTACTTCAGTGCCACAGAGATCAGACCTCTGGACTCCGGGGAAAAAACAGTTTAAACCTCCATAATTCGCAGCATTGATTCAAGCGATCTCCCACATTTGCTTTGCAAACTGAAAAGAATAATTGACTCTGGACCAAAGACAGTTAATTTTGCAGCATTTGTCACCTGTTGGCACAGCTTTGCTCTTTAGAAGTTTCAGCAACTCAATCCACATGAAGAGAAAAATCTGAGAATTTTGCAATTGGAAATGTTTTCTGAAAACCATTTTAAAAAATCCTGCAAAACTGAGTTTGCTTTCATTGCTTTCAGTATGTTAAAACCTGGAGGAACATTTTCTAAAATGCCACTCCTTTCTCACAGAAGTGCTTTTTCAAATAGGAAACCTGTGCTCATTTTGGGTTTAAAACATTCTTCAGTTCTGATTTCTAACATAGTGCATAAAGCTTTTTCCTTGGAGTTATAGAAATTGTTGCATCACTACTGATAAAGCCAGATGTTCACAGTTACTTGGGATAAAGTGGCTTTTTAATAGCCTGCATCATTAACTACAGACATTTCAAAACTATAGAAGAGAGCTGTAATAATAATAAATTGTTCAAGAAAAAAAGGCAATTGATATAACTGCTTCCAAAGTAGTGGAGCAAAAGAAAATAGGTTTTCAGAGAAATGAATGAGTCACAGTACATCATCTACAGTCTTAGAAAACCACTAGATTTAGTCACTGGTAAGACCTAGTTATAAAGGAGCAAGTGCAAAAGGATTCCTCACCACTCACCCGAAGGCTTTAAGAGCCAGAAGGCACCGCTATGGTCCCTGGTCTCTCTCACACAGTCCTGGCACGGTGCCTCCGGCTTTATTTCCTTCCCAAAGGGGAAGAACTTTTTCACCAAAGGCAGAGTTAAGTCCACACTGTACCTATTATTCTCAAAAAAAAAAACCCAAAACCCACTAACAAGCCATGCCCTGTCAACTTAGAGAGGGATGCTCCACCTGCCGAGGACTCTCTCTGCTGGAAGCCATACACGTCTACCCTGGGCTTATTTAGCTTCAGGTGAAGTCACTGAACGCTCTTGTACCTTTATTTGTTCCTCTCAAGATCCATCTGTTACCAAATCATCATGTAAGTACCTATAGACAAGAAACTTTAACTTGTTTTGGTTAAAAAAAACCGATAAAACAACCGAATACCTTTCTATACAGCATGTTACAAAGACTTCCTTCGTTCTTGGACCTTCACATGCCAACACCCCAACTGGATGTGGGACTTGTTCTAGGGAGGGACACCCCCAGCCCCTGCACGGTAGCTTTTACTAGGCATCCCCCTCCCGTTCACATATTGCCAAGCCACACTGGCACTTTTAATCACAATCTCACAATCTCACACTCATGGTCAGATCATAGTTGTGGAAAAAGTCAATTTGCAAGAGACTCAAAGGTCTCCAAGCTGAGCACCTAACTCCCAGGAATAGCACCAAATTACTTCTTTCTGCCCCTGCCTCTCACATTCCACAGGGTACCTTGGGAAGCACCTGGCTCCATCTTCTCCGCAGGCTACTTTAGGGAGCTGAAGGTGGCAGAAATATCCTACTTCAGGCTGCACATCAGCCTCCTCTCACACGTTCCTGTGCTCCAGCTTCATTTTGGGGATTTTTTTTTGGGGGGGAGAGAGGTGGAAGAGGTGAGGAGACTGAATGAATGAGACATGACTGAATTGTTCAACTTCTTTCAGAGATATTTCATCATAGCTTCTTTTTTCCCCCTACATATTCTAGAAAAAAGGCAAAGATTAAGATGGCCTGCCATCAAAACACCTAAGACAGCTGTGCAAATAGCTCAATAGGAATATCCCAGATGAGCAGACAGCCTGTTAAACTCTGTGTCTGCGGATTGGTCTATTGTAGATCAAAAAGATATTTATCAGCTGGTATTGTTCAGCAGCAGAGAAGTCATTTGTCTTCAATATGAACACAACGCTCCTATTGTTGCACATCAGCTGGGAACCAGCTTGGATATTGTGGCATTGATTAGCTGGTTTTGAGAGGGCAAAGGAGAGGTCTGAGTTTTAACTACAATTGAAAATCAGGTAAGGGGATGGTGAGCAGGGAATATATATTGTAAGAACAACCTGTTAAAAGGAGTCATCTAAGATTTTTTTTTTTAATATAGAAAATATCAGCTCTAGAGACATCAAATCCTGTATCTTCTCCACGGATGTGACCCAAATCCCTGTCAGGATCAAGGCTGAAGTCTGCAGGCTGATCCCTGTACCTTCACACGCACCAGTGCTGGTCAGTCTGGAAGCACTGCTTGGCGAAGACAACAGCCCACCAGCAAGAGCACTTTGGTGTTTAAGCAGCAGAGGCTGAGAGCTGCTTGATCTGACGTGTCCCACCTCCCACCTGAGAACATGACAGCATGGAGACAGGTCCCACTGATCTCCCGGCTACTCTGGGGGTCACAGACCTCTCCTGCAGCAGCAAGACTGCAGGAATTTCTCAAGCCAGGGCTTTTCCAGATCCTGTAACCAGATGTTGGAGCCACACCAGGATGCTGTCAGTAGTCCCCAAGAATAACTTCAAGTGATCTTACCCATGAAACTTCCAGCCTCAGAAATGTAAATAGGAGGTGCAGCCTTCCCTTTGAAAACCTTTCCTTGGGAAAAGATGAAAACCCACAAAGTATCACTGAAGAAACAGTGACAGAGAATCCCAATTCATGGATCTCACTCCGCTTCCTAATTTGTTGATTTGAAAGAGATCAATGCTGTTGCTGTCTGTCAAAATTAGAGATGTGCTACTATTTGTAGATCAGTTCAGTGCATTTACAATCCCAGGAGAGATCTCAATGCTAGATTTACTCATTTTCTCACTGACACCAACAACGTAAGAATTCCTGTCCAATATCTGCTTCTTAGGCTAAATGTGCCAATGAAATTCTGTATCTGAAAAAGTAACACCAGCAGAAATAGCATTGTGGCATTAGGCAAGCGAGTCAAACCTCAGTTTTGCCCCCTCTTTTTCCCCACCCTACAACAGAACAAGCAAATGCAATAATTTGCTCTGGGTGTTTCTAGACCAGTGCCCCTGGCATGCACACAAATCACTGGTCACACGATGCACTTGGCTTCCTGGGACGGATACCTCACTAGATCTAGGAGGGAAACATTTCACTGTCACTGCTTTGAAAATAGATGGACTCCTTTGCTGATAACATTTAGCCATCATGAGCATCACACTAGAACTCCCCAATTTTTGCACTAGACAGAAAGTCACTGAAGGGAAGTAGCCCCATGGCAGCTCGCACTCGCCTGCTGAGCGATCACCAGCCTGGGAGGATCATCAGTGTGTGAGACAGACAGGGAAAGCCCTAGAACCTGTTGCTTCCAAAATTCAGTGCAACCTTAGCCTAATTCATGTTTATTATTGTGATACCTTGGTGAAAAAAAAATAATCAAGAATTATCCATTCCCACTACTACAACAGCAACACTCCAGGTCCACCACCCCACTCAGGAACCCTCCTCCCTACAGCCACAGTCCCTCAGAGGCTTCCCAAGTCATGCTAGAGGGATGATGCCTCTGACACACTGTCTCCACCCAGGGGAAACTAAGGCAGGCTACCTGAAAACCGGAAGGATGCAGAAACGAGAGACGTGGACAAACTCATATCTTTCACTGCAAAGCCAGTTCAGAGCCCAGCCTTTCTGCCCACCTTCTCTCAATCATCTGCATACATCCATTATTTCATATATATGGGGACATGTTTGGGTTGGACGGGGCCTGGAGCAACCTGGTCTAGTGGGAGGTGTCCCTGCCCAGGGCAGGGGGGTTGGAAGTGGAAGATCTTGAAGGTCCCTTCCAACCCAAACCATTCTGTGGTCACTCTTTGGTTAGCTGACTTCCAGAATGCTTCTGTCATCACAGTTCTGCTGCCACAAAGCAATCTGAGTTAAGGCAAGGAAACCTCCTGTTTTTCTGACTGCTGCAGGGACCTTTTTTCTGCAAAGAAACGATGCCCTCTTCCTCTCACACTCTCTCCTCCCTGCTTGCATGCATGAGCTACAAATAGCAGCTCCATAATAAACTAGGGAAGGGTAAAACAGACGACGTGGTCACCAGAAATCCTCCTTCGTCAGCTTGGCTTTGTGGCTTTCAGCTAGTTTTCCTCACTGTCCAAACTACTCAGCTGCAGAGCAAACTGAAAAGGACAGAGCTTCTTTGCAGAAAGAGAAGTCAAGGGTCTTTGAGAAAACATCAGCTGAGTTCATATTCCTTCCGGGACTTTGAATCCATCTTCTTTCCAGGCTGGATGCCTTCCACGTTGTAAGAAGTCTGACTAGCTTCTCCCCTGCGAGCACCCCATTGGAGACCGCAGAGCTGCCCTGAGCCCCCCAGGCTGCAGCAGCCACAGTCTCTCAGCATCCCAACGACACAAGCAGGCGGAGAAGAAACTCAGGGCACCACCAACACCCAGAGTGCCTGCAGAAGAGCCTGCAGGTGTGGTAAAGAGCACGTTTACCACAAAGTAACTCCAACCTTAAAGGTTCCAGAAGCGCAGCAGAAAACAACCCCAACAAACCCAGAAGAGTTGTGCTGCTGATGGGTTGCCTCCCAAAAAATGCATACTTGGGTATGGTGGGACCATTTTATTTCTTGGCTAAGAACATCTAAATCCACTCTGCTGCATTCCGGAAACACAGTGACTCAGTTGCACATGTTAGTTCATCTGCCTCATTTTCAGAGGTATTTTTATCATGCAAATTCCAGGGTTCCATAACTCAGGTTTGCACCAGGCGCCCTGTGCACGGTGTAGCCCAAGACTGAGCACTCCGTGCAGATGACATTTGTCATCTGGAAACGCTCAGCCCAAAGAGGGGGCAGAGCTGGCCGAAAAGACTAAGTCTGCAGATGGTGACGTATGTAATAACTTACTGAAAGAGATTAAACCAGTCAGAGCATTTCATTTGCTATGAACTCAGTAATTACATGACTCCAGAACCAGTAATTACATGACTAATTAGGACTCTAGGACCAGACCGTCTTTTTATTAGCTAAGTTTTATAAGATCCTACAGCTGCAATTAATGCTAAACTGGCACAGTCTTCCTGAAGGCTCCTCCAAATCTCCAGATCCAAAGAGCGATCTTTGCCACTCACTTGTATCCCGTGCTGACGCCTGCCCACAGACAGAGCTATTTCCAAGTCAAGAGAACTATATAAACTAAAGATTTATAGCAAAAAATATGCAGGTGAGCATTGCCTTCCACACTGCTACTCGATACATAAATCAGCACTACAAGCCTCTTCGTTGCAAGAATAATTATTTTCTTTTAGCACAAAGAAAAATGGCCAACTGAACACAAAGTATAAGCTTTATCCTCCTGTTACATAACTCATTCAGCTAAAGACAGCCCAAAATATTTTTACATAAGTAAACATGGCATCTATATTGCCTGCAATTTGAGGAACATTTGATTTTTGACACACGTATAAGGCTTACATTGAAAGCAACAGCACAGACAGCAGTGAACATTACTAACTTTGCAGAGCAAACTGTCTATCTGGCCTTAAAATCACCGCGTTCTCCAGTCTGCTCAGCAAAACACATGCCAGGTTGATCTAAAAGCATCCTACAGAAAGGCACTGGGGTTCTTTTAAGGACAGAAACTCAAACCTGCCTTAAAACAAATTTTTAAGAAAATAATAATTTCAAGAAATCTTGTGGTTTATCATTCTCTTTCTCATTAAATCTGTGCTGGAAACATGTTGCTTTAGTTTCAGGCACTGGATTCTGTAACTACTAGATCAGAGAAGAGGGAGTGCTCTCGCCTGAAGCCACCTCCCATCCTTCCCTGGGACTTCCCAGACGGATGGCCTGTCTCCTTCCCACCACGTGGCAGGTTTCCAGACCTCAGGTCAGTTTGAAAGGAAAAAAAAATAGTTATGCCGATGACATTCCTGAAGCAACTGCACCAGCAGAGAAACGTTTTTCCCCACAGCAGTCTCAGTGGCTGAGCCAGGACCTGATGGCTCCTTTGCCCTTCTCTGGTGGCAGCGCCAGCGGTGCCGGGACACAGCCCAGGGCTGAGCTGCTGCTGCTGCTGGGTTTTTCCCCATGTATCTTTTCCACTTACAATTTCAGTGCCACGCTGAGAAGCGAGGGCCTTTCAAATGTAAGCAAAATTTTTACTACCTTCTACTGTGGGAAGAGCCCAGCACATCTCCGCAACCACGTTCCAGTTCCATCCCTGCCCCATGCCATATAGCCATGGCTGTCGCTTCCAAGCAAAGCCCAGGACAACCTGAGTACAACCCTGCCTTCTCCAAGAGGATCATTTCTCCTTGTGGACTCCCGAGGTGCTACACAACACTTTCATCTGGTACGTAGCCCAGATTTAGGACAAGCTGAACCCCTTATTCAGAACAGCAAATATAATTATGTTTCTCCTCTGACATGTAAACCCTTTCACATACTAACAAGCGAAAGTTAAATGCACACAAGCAAAAAGCTTATACTTCCAGACTGATCATCTGCCACATTAGTGAGGTTTTCTTACCTGGATTTTTCCACTGATCCGCAGATAAAGCTTTTAAATCTTCAACACCCAGACAGCAAGGCTCCTGTCTGAATAATGCCTTTGTACTATCAGAAAGCAGAATACAACCTCACAGCCCATACAAAGCCTGCGGATCATGATCTGCAGGATCTTTTGTAGTCACTGTTTTCCAAAGAACGCTTTTCCCCCCATTAACCCCAATGGGAGTGCTGGTTTTTATCCCTATGAAGCCACGGGGCTGAAGGAAAAGGTAGCATTTTACCATACAATTCAGTTCACCCACTACCCGTAACCTGCCCTCATCCATTATTTCACAGTCTGTGATTTATGTTCACCACCTCAACACACAACACCAAGACACATAATAAAAGAGACTGGCAGTGGAGTAAGAAAATATGCCTGCGGGACCCCACTAAGAACCACTTTTATGAAATCATTCCTCCTTACCTACCACTTCTTTTTTAGACCTGTTAACTAAATCAATTTTCTGATACATTTAGCATAAGCTGGCTTGATTCTGCAGACGACTAGTCCCACCAGAACCCCTGGCAGCGGCACAGCCTCCAGTACACAACCATGGACACAGTCCCGGGGGTGGGCATTCCTTCCCTGCATCCCATTCCATGTCCTGCCAGCAGCATCCTCCACCCCCTCTCCTGACAGGGGCTTCACAGCCTGGCCTGGCAGCCTGTGCCTCCAGCCCTTGTTGCCAGACAACTTTCCTCGAAGTTCAGTATGATTTTCCCTCTGTGGTGGGCTGAGCTCAGCTGACGGGCAGGCGCCCACCCGGCTGCTCCATCACCCACCTTCCATCAACAGGACAAAGGCAGGAAAACACAGCAAAATTGGTATCATTGGTCAGGATAAGGACGGGGACACCACTCAGCAATTGCTGTCAAGGGCAAAACAGGCTCCACTTGTGAAAAAACAATTTAATTAGATGGAACAGAGTAGGAGAGTGAGAAAGAAAATGAAAACTAAAAACACTTTCCCCCAACCCTGCCTTCATCCCAGGCTCAGCTTTACTCCCTGCTCCACCACCACCACCACCACCAGGTCCTTCCCCTCTTGCCTTTTGTGCACCTGGAGAAGAAACAATTCCGTTCCATCTAGAGCAGTTGTAACGGAGGCCAGGGAAGGTGATCGGTCCCTCACCCCGCTCCTCTGGGGCCATTTGTGGCTCCCTCTGCATTGCCTCCCGCTGGCACCAGCTCGGGGCAGGAGGTAGCCCTGGTCACTGGTCACTCTGCGGCAGGATAAAGGCAGAATAAAGACGTTCGGGAGCCTTTCCCGCAGGGACTGGTGGCTGTGCCTCCTCATTCCCAGGGCTGGGCTTTGCCCCCGCAGCAGGACACAGCTGCTGCCATTTGGGCACTTGATTGATTCATTGATTTTCTCCTATAATCAAGTGTCACCCGTAGCAGGTGGCGGAGGTTCCCAGTAACCCCCGTGCCCTGCAGAGGGGCTGGCACCCGCGTCCCACCCTGTCGCAGAGCTGGTCCCTGCTGGGCCCATGGGCTTACACTCGCCCTTATCGTCCCGGAGCAGTTTCCCAGTCTGCCAGTACAGCAGGGACTGGCACCAGCCGCAGTCCCTGGCACACAACCAGCCCTTGTCCCACCATTCCCAACTGTGGGGTTTTGCACCCACTTTACCGCAGCCCCTTGGCATGATGTTTACCTCTGTTTTTAAAACGTGTCACCGGAGAGAGTAACTGAGTTGCCATACTGCATTTCTGCGTGTTGCCTGGGCTACCCCAACCTGCTGTGTGTCCAGCGGATCTCCGGCTGCCTCCAGCCCGCCGGCAGCACCCACAGCGGCCGATGCAAAGGGGTTTTTGGGTGCTGCCCAGGCGAGCTGCGGGATGTGCCGCTGGCCACGGCCAGCTGAGGTGCTTCTTCCATCCTTTCTGCTGGGATTTTAAAATTAGTTTTGTTATTTTATTTTTATTTCCCTTCAGGACTTGTAACTGTAATATCCTAAATGAAAATCTGAAAGTTCAAAACCGCACACGCACACTGCGGCTGGCTCGGGGTTTCTCACACAGGCAGAGCCGTTTGGCTTGGAAACACGTGCAAAAGGGCTGAGCTCCCATTGAGGGGAACATTTACACTAAATGACTGGTACTTGCTACGCTGTAACGCTGATTCCATCCTTATTTGTAAACCTAAAGTTTGTAAACCACAACAAACACTCTCGGAAATGAAAATATTTCCAAGGTATCCGTTTTATTTTGCTTTCATGCTTGTGTTTTTTAATGGTAGTATGTGACAGATGAAGGAAGACAGCACACAGGTACCCGGGAAGGATTATTTACTCATGAGGAAGCTGCAAATGTTCTTTTTTTTTTTTTTTTTACTTTCTGAATGTAAATATTTGCTTTCTGCTGTTCGCTGCCACCTTTGCACTAGCTGTAGGACCAAAGAGCTGTCACAAATGAATCAGGAGCCGTGGGGGCCGGAGGCCACAGAGCAGGGGATGCCGCGGGGCCCGAGGGGACCGGCCGGGGGTCCTGCGGGGAGGCTGGGGCTGTCCTGGGGCTGGGGGTTCCCATCCCAGAGCCGGGAACCTGCCCGGGGACGGTGCTGGCTTGTCTCGCAGTGGCAGGCCGTGTGTATTTTTGCTGACAGAGGCGTTCTGGGGACACAGGTATGGGGGAGCAGAGCCATCGTCCCCCCCCGGGTTCTCCCGCGGGCGGCAGGAGCCTGCAGTCCCCTGCAAAACCCAGTGTTGCACCCCCTGGTATCTGCCACACGAGTTTACTCCGCCAGAAGCCTTTCTATTGCTTTGCAGGTGCAGAAAGCTTAATTTTGTGTTGAAAGGTAATAGGGAAAAATTGAATTATTTTTGAACTGAAAATATCTACAAAACTTACCTTAGAAATGTAAGTAGAGTTTGACTGGGGGGGGACGACAGTTGACAACAGGGAGGATATGAAGAGAATGTGCCGTAGCAGCATCGGAGAGCATGAAGTTAAACACCGTTTCGTTCGTGGGAAAAGGAAAAGAGAGCTGGGTCTGCAGCAGCAGCCGCGCACCAAGGCCCGTCTCACCACGCGTCAGGTCCCGGTCCCGCTCCGAAACGCCCGCGTGGGCAGAGCGCGAAGCCCGTCCTGCACGGCACCCCCGCACGCGCCTGCTGCTCCTGCACTGCGCCAGCCACGTGCCACCAGGGGTGAACTTTGCCCAAAACCACACCTGGGAGCACGGGGCAGTGTGCCACGCGCGGCGCCACCGGCCAGCTTTCCTCTTCCCAGGGATCCTGCACATTTGTTCTAAAAAATGCATTATGTGCGTTATTCTAATATAATTTATCAGTGTCCAGTTGTAAGAGTTAAAAGACAATTTAAAAATCAAGTAGCAAAGGTAACTTAGATCCTGGGGACCTTTTGTGCTGCCACTCGGTGCTGTCAGTCGCATCACAGTCAGCATCCAGGAGAATGCCGCTGGAAGAGACTCAGAAAGCTCTAATAAGGTGATGAAAATGTGCATGTAACTCAGAAAGTTAACAGGAATAGCAGGCAGAAGCCCTGGAGTTCAGACTGCTTGTCACCACTATTAAGTAGGAGGTGTTTGAAGGGACAGAGAAATGGATGGGAGCTCGTAAAGGTAATCTGTAAACTCAGTCATCACCCTCTGTCAGCAGCCAGGAGGTCTCCGAACACCTTGGCTAGAAGTAATGAAAGCTGAGTTATTTTTATCATTTATGCCGAAGCTGCGGGTGAGGTCGCCGTGCGCCGGCAGCCCAGCTGGGCCCCGCTGGTTTTAAGTTTGCTTAAAAAACCCCACAAGCAACCCCCCCCCCCCCCCAAAAAAAAAAAAAAGATACTTATTACCTTGTTGTACACACTTTGGTTTTTATTTTGCCTTATAGAGGGAAAACATTTTTTCCGTCAAATCACGTATACCTTCATCCAAGAATATGCATATTGGCTGGGTAGATACTTTTTCATGACGCACGGTACACAAAATGTTACCTGCCAGAGACCTGCTGCGTGCCCAGGAGAAAATGAGCTGGCAGACCTGTGTATCAGCATTCTGAAAACTTATATACGGAGCCAGGAAAAATTAGGTTGAGACAATGAGTAATGACGTGACAGTGTGACAGAAAGAAGCTTTTCCTGAGTATGACAAACTTATTTGGAGAAGCTAGTTCACATTATTACAGTAAAACATGATTGACATAAAGCAAATTTTCTCCTGATTTGTGATTTTTTTTTTTTCCTTTTTCTTATTTGTACAATGTCCTAAAAATAGTGAAGACTTAGATCTACAGCTCTCAGTGAACTTTCTGGGTTTTTTTCCTCCACGTGGCTAAATCTATTTATTTCTGCACTCAGACTGAAGACCAAGGAAAAGGAGGACGGAGGGGCCATGAGGGCAGGGTGGGTGGGTAGGTGGGTGTCCCCGCGCTCTCTGCTGGCATCGCTGCCCTGCAGCGTGTGCCGGGGCCAGCATCCCTGCTGCCACCCTCAGCATCCCCACTGCCACCCCTGGCATCCCCGCTGCCCCACTGGCTCTGCTGCTGCCGAGAAGCCGGCGGGAGCAGCGGCATCCCCCCCTGGCTCCTCACACCTTCATGCCCACTGGGAGAGCGCTGAGGACTCCCTTTTTATTGCATTTTCAAATATTTCCCTTCTATATTGCCACTGAAGCTGTGTAGTTAGACATGTTATTTACATGGCTAGAATAAGCTAATTGTCCTTACTTATATGTTTCTAAACAATCCATCCATTTTACTTGGATTATATAAGTAACTGGACACAACATGCTAAGCAGAGAGAACAGCAGATGAAAACGCTGGCTCTTCTACACAGAGCTCAAGTGCTATATGGAAGCACGTGATAATATATAAAAAGAGGACCTCATTACAAACCATTACCGCCAAGGAATTGTTTCCAATCTTCTAAGTAATTCCCTGTTTTCATTACCCACTCTCCATAACTTTAATATTCATGGTTCTGCAAGCAGTGTATTTTGGGATACATTGATGACTGCATTTTTGTCCCTTACTGTACAACGGTCTTGTGATTTTCTTCAATCTCTCCATTAGGATTGTTCCCCCTGCTTTGAGTTATTCCCTTTCCAATTTGTTTATGAAGCAGTTTGCTCAGTGTTTTATCACTCCCACATGCCCACCAGCCCTTTGGACTTCCTTGTCACCTCTGCGCTTTCACCCTTGCCTTTCTCCACCTGCAAGAGCTTTTGCAGCTCGGGGGGTGTTATCTGAGGCACTGTGAGGGTTCGGCCGGGGCGCTGCTTCCCCCCTGCTGGAAACGCCAAGACAGCCATCCCTTCCAGCATACCCCTTCCAAAAAATCCTCTTCTTTTACAGCTTTATTCCTTCTTCTAATTGAGAATAGTTCCAGCTGGAAGGGACCCACAATGATCACCTAATCCAACTGCCCGACCAGCTCAGGGCTGACCAAGAGTTAACAAGTTAAAGCTGACCAGGAGTTAAAGCTCATTATTAAGGTCATTACCCAAATGCCACTTCCGTTGGGGCATCGGCCACCCATCTAGGAGGCTGTTCTAAGGTTTGACCAACCATAAAGTGACTCATTTGCTCTCCATATATCTGCAAAATAAATGTTTTATGGAGAAAATAACTATGTCATGCAAAATCAGCTGCAGTTTAGGTTGGGGACAGAAGGAAATGCCTTGCTTTGCCTCTTTGCATGGCCCAGTCTCCCAGGTGGTGGTTTGTTTTCTCTGTCTTTTAATATGTCCATCACGAGGTGCTTTAAAATGCATTCCTGGCTTGAAGGCATGCCCTGAGAAAAGATATCCCTGGGCCTATTTTCAAATCTCCTCTGCCTGCTGCAGGTCTGGCAGGTATAGCACTGCCTTCCCGGGGTGCGAAGTGTGCTGGTCGGTAGCTCTAATAATTTGGTGATATATTAAAATATCTCGTAAACCAATTTGCAGCAGGTGAATGATTGCTCTGCTTGAAAGACTTTAATTTTCATTTCTTATTTTTCGAAGCAGATACTTATTATAATACAGGTTATTAAACATCAAAGGTTTACCTTGTCTTGAGACAATTTAGCTTCTTTTAGAGGCTCATAAATGCTTTATTGTGCATGGTTGTGAATAAATATTTGATTCTACATGAGATCAGGATTCACCCACTGCAAGTTGCAGAGCTGCTGAGAGCATGGGCTTGTTCGCCAGCCTCAGAGCCCGGGTGAGTGTCGATGCAGCTGTCACCTACCTCTGCTCAGCCGTGGCCATGGCCATGCTCCCACCTCAACAGGGAGGTCTCCCTGCGGGAGGTTCTCCCTGTCAGTCCCACCAGCCGAGCAGAGTGGGATCTCGTGGCTGGGTGGGGGGTGCTGCTCCCCTCCTGTCCTGGCTCCCCCAGAGCCAGTCTCTGGTTCCAGGACCCCCAGGGCTGCGCGTCTGGACGGCCGTCACCCAAACCCAGCCAAGCCTTCCCGGGACTGGTGGCACCCCCTCGGCATGCGACACTCGCTGGTGCTGTGGAGGCTCCTTTCTCCAGTCTTGTCTGAATCCCTGCTGTCACGTCCCACCCAGACCCCCTCGGAAGGGGGACGACGACGGCAACAGTGACTCCGGGTCACAAATGCCCCACGGTGGGACTAAGGTGAGACACCTCCCATGGCCGCACACAAACATTCACCAGCTTATCCAGCCCCGTGGGAGCTGGGTCAGTGTCTAATCAATTAAAGCCAGCGGTAATTACCCCTCGCCTCACCGAGCAGCCCCCCCCGGCTCTGGCAGGCGGCACGTGCCATCAGACATGCCATGGCCAGGCGAGCGGTGCGGGGTGCCCGGTGTGAGCTGCGGAGCTCCCAGGGAACAGGGAAAACAGGGATATTCGTCACCGGTCCTGGCTCCAGTATGGCTCACGCCAGCGGGGACCTTCCAGGGAGATCTCCACCCGTGCCATGAACACACACACAGCCGGGCACAGTTCAGCTCGCTGCAGAAATCCGTCACTTCTCCATCACGCCGGTCTGGCACTTGGAGCAGAGACCATGCAGATTTCCTGCTACAAGGAAGTATTTTGCTTCCGTTGCCTCAAAAGCCAGGTGAATGCAGGTCCCAGGAGAGGAAGCATCACTCAGGCCTCAGGTTCATGAGTAAAAATTTAAATAATCCTGTTTCTCAGGATCACTACTCACAAACTAACATCAACAGAAAGACCCTGTAAGCATTACAGCTCCTCTGCCAGTAAGACAACTCCCATTCTTCTGGACTGATTAGGTACTTTTTCAGGGGCTCAGCTATTGGCAAGGAAGCGGAGATGCAGTGAGTTGTTTTTCCCTACTGGATGGACTCCCGAAAGTCCATAATGTCTATTGTTTTCCAGTTTCTCCTTCAACACATTGCCCTGGGGTGAATCACAGGCAAAAGGCTCGATGTGGCATCTTATGCAGAGCTACAAAGAGACCAAATTTTCTCCTCAGACAATAATTAAGGTAAAGATGAATCAAGAGACTCCCTTTGTTTTTAATGAATGATTTTCAAATTGATTTTCTATAGCTCTGGATTTTCGGATGGATTTTTTAATGACTGGACTTTTTGCTAGATACAGCCTTCAGAAGAGACATGTATTAGAGCCTCCAGAAAAATGCCAGGAGTTGTGTCCCACAGAGCTGCTGTGTGTTCCTGCGGAAGAACCGAGGGAGAGGTTGGCAAGAGCCATTTCTTGTTTGCATAGGAGAATCTAGCCTCCTTTGAGATGACCATGTGCTTTTTCCCAGGGAAATTCTATTTCTTCAGTGTTAAAGAAGTTTATTTGACAGCATATATGATGCGAAAAGGCATCAGGGGAACACTGCTGGGTTGCCTCTGCCTGCTCTGCCCTGAGAGCAGAACACAGTGTAGAAAAGAACACTTGGGAGAGACAGTGACGGGGCAGAGGGGAGGGTGACAGCCCAGTGATAATCGCACGATTTGGGGGTGTAAGCGAGTGAGAACAGGCCCATGGCAGCCCAGTGTGTTTTGGTCCCTCCATGTTGGGATTTGCTGCTTAAAAGGGAGTGGTCCAGCGGGATTGCGTTGGACACGGAGAATATTTTGGCCACGATATTAATTCCATTTGCAGTTCCCGCTGGTAACTTTTAGACACAGTAAGTCTGGTAGGTGTTGTGCCAGGGTGCTGAGCCAGCTGGCAGGTGTCACAAAGCCACTGTCCATCCTCTCCGAAAGGCTATGGAGGTTTGGGGAGATCCTGACACAGGGATAAAGGCAAAGCGCGTGCCTTTCTTTGGGAAGGACCAAAAGCTGTGGGGCTGCATCCCCAGCTGTGCTCTCAGCGATGGCCAGGCACATCTGTACTGAGCAGGCAGCCTGCATGGCTCCCCGTGTCCTGACCGGAGCCCAGTGTGTTCCCTCATGTCCTGTCCGGAGCCAAGCGTGTTCCCCCGAGTCCTGACTGGAGCCAAGCGTGTTGCCCTGTGTCCTGACCAGAGCCAAGCGTGTTGCCCTGTGTCCTGACCAGAGCCAAGAGTGTTCCCCCGTGTCCTGACCGGAGCCCAGCATGTTTCCCCGTGTCCTGACCAGAGCCAAGCGTGTTCCCCCGCATCCTGACTGGAGCCCAGCGTGTTTCCCCGTGTCCTGACCAGAGCCCAGCGTGCTCCCCGGCGAGAGCCTGGTGTCCCCACACGGCGCTCACAGCTGTGTGTCTTGTGCAAACACTTTGCTTTGGTTTCTTCTGAACGAGAGAGAGCCAAACTGAAAAGCAGAAAAGAAACTGGGCTGGTGTTGGTCGGAGCCATCACATTTTATTCTTCTCCAAAGATGTGTAACCATAAAAACAGTAATGTCATTCCTGCATGCCAAGGATCTTCTTCCATTTTCACTGCCGCCTCCAGCATTAGACAAGTGTTTGGGGAGTAATTTTGTTCCAAATCCACCCTCATTATTATTCAGACAATTTATGCCCTCCCGTTCACAAGGACTGTAATAACAAGAGCAGATGATAAGGAACCATTCTTCCGATAATGATTTAAATGGGAGTGTGTGGGATACCAGCCCTCTCTGCATCGTAATCCACCAATTGTTCTGATACAGGCAGTGCTTGCAGTCACCTGGCACCAGCTTCTCAAACTGTTTTAAAAAAATATGAAGGAAATGCACCCATTTTTTCCTCAGAGTGGTTTTTTGGGGAAAGATCAACACTCGGTAACTTCCCTTGTTTAAGGAAAAGTCTAACACACCCATGTCCAGCATCCCTCTCTGCAAATAGGAAGGTCCTTACATATGAATTTGGTAGTTTTGATTTATCTTAGTGGAATAAATCACATGTGAGAAAGGAACTTGGTTTAAGACAGGAAGGGTTCAGCTAATTATCGACCAGTTAATTGTCGACTGGGGCTGAGAGAGGTGGTGAGCACTGGTCAGCGTCACACTGGCCGTCCCCGCAAGACCCTGTCACCGGCTGTGAGACTCCGGATGGGAGCTGGTGCCCCTAAGCGGGGGGCTGTGTGTCAGACCGCTCCTGCCAGTGGCATGGATGGGGTCAACGGCATCCTCGTCCTGACCAGAACCTGTGGGGACGGGAGGGCAGAGCCCCTCACCCCTGCACCTCTCCCACGCCCCCAGACCGGCGCGGCAGCGGCAGGACACGGAGTAGCCCCGGTGCAGGACTGCGTTGCCTCCGGTGCCCCGCTCCGCCGCCCGGGGAGGGAAACACCCCTCCGCAGGGCTGGGCATCTCCCTGCTCTGGCTGCGCAGCGCCGGGCGCCGGGGACCCACGCACTGCAGCTTCGCACTGTGGAGGCCACAGGAGTTAAAAAAGTCAAAACAACGACAAAACAAGGACTAGAGGTTAATAATAAAAACCATTATTGTTTTTAAAAGTTCAGTGAAATCTCCATGCGTATTTCTTTCCTGTGCCTATCTACACGTAAGCTGAGTGACTGTAAGAATTAAGTCTCCTGTGCTGCTACGCAGGTGGAAATTGCCATGTGGTTTTCCTCTCTGGAAAAGGTAATGCAGGTCTTCAGGAACCGCTGTCACTCCATCCCTTGTGTTTTCTGGATTCGAAAGCACAAAAGTAAGACGTGTACCTTTCAACTATCTGTGTAGCTCATTTGCTCCACAGGGAACCCCATAAACGTGTCGCAACACTCATCAGGCTCCCGTGCAATTTTGTACAACTGCTTCGTTTCTGGCGCCCCGAGTCCCTGCAGCCTGAAGGAGAGCGGAGCCTCCGGCGCTCGCTGCCCCGCCGGACACGCGTTGTCTTCCCCGGCCCCTCCAGCTGGAGCCTGCAGGTCCCTCTGCCTGTGGGGGAAACGAACACAAACCACAGTTCCTTTTACCATTACATTTATGGGAAACATCTGAGCCATTTCCATAACGCTTGCTTAGGAACCCATCTTTAGCCTTGTCTGAACCATGCAGAGACAGCGGCAACGGGAACGGGTGCTGGCACTGCCTCTTGGGACCCAGCTCCTCTACTACCTTGTTTCTTCTTGTAATCATGCTTCCAGGTGAGAACAAGAACAAAAGAAGTTGTTTTTACCACAGCAGAGTGTTGCTTTGGCCCTGTGTGGATCCGTGCTTGCCTCCTGCTCGCAGCAATGGCAGGTCTTGAGTTTCTGACAATGTGGCGTCTACCAAATCTGCGGAACAGCAATGGAGCTAGAACAGCCCCGAGCAAACAGCGCGCTCACTGTCTGCCTTGCAGTTCTCTGAGGTGCAGTAAAACTCCTGTGAAGTCCACTGAAGGGCAAAGAATTCTTAAAAAAAAAGAGAATTCGGAAGGTTTGAGCATTGGCCTCCTGTGCAGAGACATGTTTTGTCAGTGGTGTGTCAGGGCAGGCAGGGAAAAAGTGCATTTCTCTTTCAAATACAAACTTCTGACACTGCTTGTGCTGCCACTGGGGAGAGCACATTGTCATTCAGCTGCTGTGAGGAGCGGCTGTCTCCCACGGCTCACCCTGCTCCTGATGGGTGACAACATTCCACGCAACCTCAAACTTGTGTTGCGGCTCTGGCACCGCAGAACGGGCATATCGACAGCCAGGGCAGCAGCAGCAGCGCGGTGGGATGGTGCCTCCCTACAGCACGTCTGCCAGAATCCCAGCCCCGGCTTGTTGTGAATCCGGAGGGGATGATTTTTCCTCTTTGCCGGTTGAGCTGAGGCTCTGGGGACAGCGTTGGCGCCGGGCTCGCCTCCCCCAGGCTGAGCTCTGAGGGACGGGGAGGGCGAGGGTGGCGGGGGCTCGCTAAAGACAGCGCAGGGGAAAATTTGTTCCCTTCCGACTTTAAGGACTAATTTATCCCCAATATTTTTTAACTGTCTTCCAGTGTTTAACGCACACCCAGTTGCTGAACTGAATCCATTAAACGCCTTTTCAGGGCTCTGCCGGTGATTGCTGCTGTTCCGCTCGTTTCTGGAGCCGTCAAAGCGCTCTCTGCAGCTGCCATTCCGCAGGGCTCGGCTGGAACGGCGCCAGAAAGGTTTCCAAGCCTTCCCTGAACTCCGCCACGGAATACGGACAAGTCTGAAACCCTGCAGAACCTGACACGAGCGTCGTGAGGGTCTCGCTCCGTGCCCACGCTGGCGTTGGCGAGGCAGAGCAGGACCCGGGGCACCCGAGTTCAGCCCCAACAGCACAAGCTCTCGGGGCTGTGCTGGGTTCCGTTTCACGGCAATTTAAACTAATCCGTGCTGAGAGTGCCACTGCCCCCATGTTCCCCCTGCCCCGTGCAGCCCCCCCTCCCCTTGTTGACTCTGTGATAAAACCAAGCTCAGCCCAGAGCCCTGGAGAAGAGCCCAGATGCTGATCACTCCTTGGGCAGGGTTGTCCCAGGCACCTCCCTGGACCCCCAGCCTCTCCTGGCACCAGATTCCCATGGGGGGCAGCAGGAATGCTGGGGATACCGGGGCAAACGGGCTGCGGCATCCCAGTCTAGATCAGCTTTAGTGCCCGACAGCTGCAGCTGCCAGAATGAAAATCCATGTCTGCGGGCTCTCTCATCCTCATTCTCCGCAGTCTCTGAAGCGGGAATGCTGTAGGTAAGCAGGAAAATAGGTCACTCAGTTGCTTCAGGTACTTGTGTTTGAAAACACAGCCAGTCAAGCAGATTAAAAGAGAAAAAGAGGGAGGAAGGGGGGAAATTAGAGCAGTATGGTGAGGCACCACAAGCACCTTATCAACCAGTAATTTTCTCTATTATTATTTTATCTCTGGATAAATTTTACCACAATGGTATTTGCAGCACAGATACATCCTTGTCCATGTGAGCTTGAGTGCACAGAACCAACTAGATGAATAAAAATGGAGGAAATCTAAAAGACCCTGATTGCTTTGCCATTGCCAGGGATATTCCCTCAAAATGGGAGATTCAGCAGAGATTCGCGGAGCCCACTGTGGCCACAGCTGTTTCCGTGGGTTTTAGGAGGAGTTCAGAGACACAAGTGACTGGCAACTGAACAGACCCCTATGTCCAGGCAATGCATTTTTGATCACACAAGCACCTAATACAAGATGGACATTGATAAATGCCAAAGGTTCCTCCCAGGTCTCAGGTGTTGCAGGAAAAGCAATTTGCTGTATAATCAGCAGAGGTGATGAAGCCTCTGGCAGGTTTGGTCCCCCCGGCTGCGAGGAGCTGGCAGCCCCACAGCCCCCGTCCCCCCGATCCCTGCCGGGCTGTGCCGTGGTGGTCCCCGGTGCCATCCCCGTGGGCACGCATGCGCCCCACGGCCAACAGGGGCTGCGCTTTTCCCCAGGGCTTTCAGCACTTGTCTCTGTCAGAAAGTAGTTTTTATTGCAGTATGGTAATTCCATGTATGGATATATTACTTTCAATAGAAATCGTATTTAGAAGGTGACATCCTTCAGTGATTAGCTGTGGAATATCCATTACCAGAGCAGGAAGCAGAAAATGCAATGCTAAGTTCCTTCAATGAAAGAATCTTGATAAATCTCAAGCCTTGCAATTGGGCATAATACTCACATTGTGATTCCCCGCCTACACCTGCACTTTTGCTGCTCTTATTCGATTGTCGTGCCGTGCCTGGATCATTTGGGCGCCTGTTTGAAGTGGGTCTGCGAGCGCAGGACGAGGGGGCAGAGCCCGCTGTGCCCCGGGGACCCAGACCCCTGGCTCGGGCAGGGTCTGTACCGGGGGTCTTCCACACATGCTGGTCCTTCTAAATGCACCGCAGAATCGCTGGGACAGGGCTGGCATCCCAGTGCCCCGGCTTTTCAGAAAGTTGTCTCTCATCCTGATGCATTGTTTCAAGATGAAACAAACATTTCTTGACCATGTGAACAATAAGAAGAAAAATTATCAAAACATTGGTGGGCTGCCCCCAAACCCACTCTGAACCCCAGACTACCACGCTCACATGCCTTGGAGAGAAGAAAGGGTTAGAGCTGTACAAGAAACAGAATATTTCATACCTTTTATCTGACCTACCACTGCCACATTTCTGCCTCAAATTTCCCCAAAATAACAGATATTCAACCTCTTTTTCTAAGGAGCCATTTCAGATTTTACCTGCTGGGGAGTTATAAAGGATGAACACTCAATGCGTATAAAAAAGATAAGAAAAAATATTTCGTCATAACTGCATTTTAATCAGTCATATAATAAAGAGAAGGCAACAGGAATGCAGGCCTCGCTGTGCCAAGTGCTGCACAAAACAGAGTGTTTTATCAGCTCCAGTAACTCCAGCATTTTAATTAGCAGCACAGTCAGCACAGGTTGCTGGGGGCTTCGTAGAGCTGAGAGCCCGAGACCCCTCCTGTGTGCCCGCAACACACCTCAGCATCGGGAGTATTAGTACAGACTACATATAAATAAAAAGAAGAGGAAAGAAAGGAAACCAGAACGCCTCTTTGGCAGGGGACCCGGCTGGGCGGTGCATAGGCATCTCTTCCCACCCACCGTGGGGAGCAGCGGGTGCTGCTGGCCCAGACCCACAGACCCACGCAGTGCCCAAGACGCCGCTGGCACTCGGTGTCCAAGCGCCTGCTCGGTCCTCGCTCCGCGCTTCCCCATCCCATCGCCCTTCCCCCGAGATGCTCCCCAACTAGTTTTTCTCACTCCTTTTCTCTTTTGGTTTTCCTTGCTGGTGGCATTTGCATTTCTCCTCTGGCAATACCTTTCTGTTCACTTTTTTTTCCGGGAAGATCAATGCAGCTGGAGAAGGGCAAGTTATTTACTTTGACAGCCATAAACTCAAACAGCTCAGCTTAAAAATTCCCTGTTCCCAGTTCTACAAAAGGAGGAACCTCATCCTCACATCTCCGACAAGGCTGCCTTGCAGATCGGGAGGGGTGAGTTCAAACTGCCGCTTTCAGACCCGAAACCCACCTGGCCAGCGATGGACAGACCTTCTGCAACCTCACCCCGGGATCCTTCACTTTTCAGACACATCTTTAAATCTCAACAACTTAAAAGTTAACGGTGATTCCATTGGGGTTACATTTCAAAGGGACAAGTCACAATTTGAGTGTCACTGTAAGCAGTCTACTACATTGCAAAATTATCATTAGTTTACATGAGGAAAGTATTGTCTTTTCAAGTATCAAAATGTTGGGTTGAATTTTCACTTAACGATCATTAACATTTCTTACTGCGTTGTGTGCGGTATTGCCATAACCATTGGTCTGTGGTACTGTTGTGCAACTGCCAAATTATAGACTCTTTAATAATTCAGATTTATTAGCTGTGGTTCCTCTTCACCAAACAGGAAAGGTTCTCTAACCAAGTAATTGGGCATGAAGCCTAACTGATCCATATTTGTTTTTCTTTAGTTACACCTGAATGTTTAAAAGTTCTGTTCTGTCTATTTTACTCTATTTTGTTCTACACTATTTCAAACGTCTTTCTCATAATAATGGGTTATTATTTTATAAAAGCTCACGCCCTTCTCAGGATAATGACACATATTCTTGTCCTTCAAACTCTCATTGCTGTGCACTCTTTTTGAATCGATAACTTTGATGTGGTTTTATTTGCTGTCATGCCAAATGAATGATCTATGTTATTTTTACTTGAAATGCCTATTTTTTAATAAGCATAATGAGAAGGATATGCAGGTTTATACAAACACACATATAACTCAAATGGGCTGTAATGCACACTATAATGAAAAGATGTTCTACAAATGGCCTGACAACAGCACTGATCTATTTCCTTCAACTTTTGTAAGACAGAAATAATTTTCTATTTGAGAAATAATTGACTCGACCGTCCATAAACAGACATTCCAATGACGTTCCAGAAATTGCTTAATTGAATCTTTTCTACACTGTTCTTAAGTCTGGAAAATCCACTTTTACATGGAGCCGCACTGATAATTTTGAGACCTAAGCAACAGGGTGCTGCAGTTATTTATATTACCTGGTGCCAACAGCCTTCCCACCTTTTCTCTAAACCCCTACCCAGACACCCTACTGGAATTGTGCAATAATTTCTCAGTGGTGGAACCTGGTAAAGCACTTTCCAAAACCAGGTTTACCGTGGAAAGATACACAGTGGTCCCAGGGAAATTTCCTCATCCTCAGAGATGTGGCTGGGAAGTGTGTGACCTGCACGGTGACCTGAGACATGCTATGAGTGGAGCCTGGAGCTGGGCAGAGGTGTCTGTCACACCCTGGGATGGTACCCTGCCATCCCAGCAGCAGGAATGCCGTGCGTTGCTGAAGATGACAGCCCTCCAAATCAAGACAGCTCTCTGCTTCCTTGGAGGTGGAAATCTTCTCCCAGCTCTGAAGCAGGGATGTGCCAGGAGAAGCAGACCTGACCTGCAGAGCAGACCCACTTCACTTGGCAGCTGCTCCTTAAACCGCGTGTGAGCGCAGGAAATTGCCTTTTGTAGGATGCAGAATTGATGCTCTGCAAAGAGAGGTGCCTAAATGGAAGATGCCTGTGGTGATCCTCTGCCACACTGGGGATCCTGCCAGGTGAACAGTCTCCATGTGCCGTCTCTGCTGGTCTACGAGAGGCTCTCAGACTGGGACCCCAATTGTGCTCACTGCCGAGGGGCTGGCGTTCCTGCTGCAGCATCAGCACCGGAATGGCACCCACCAGGACAGGGGAGAGCTGCTGCAGAGCCACCCTGCCCTTGGCCGGTCCTGAAACGCCGCACCCAGCACCTTCCCGAGGGGCAGTGCCACCAGCGTGCCGGCTCGGAGAGACGCACACACCTCTCCCACCTTTTCCTTCCAAATTCTTTCCTTTCAGGCTCGTTCATTTAAAGGTCATGTGAAAAGCTCACCTGTCATTTACTATCCTGTCCTGTCCTGTCCTGTCCTGTCCCCATCAATTTCTTAGTCAGGTATTTATCACAAGCAGAATCAGTCTTCCTTTTCCATGTGAAAATCCTCATGAGCTTCACAGTGGTGCTGAGACTCGCCAAGTGCCCCGGGGGCCGGTGTTCCTGCTGCCGCTCAGCTCCCCTGGGGCAGCGTCCTGGACGGCTACCGCTGTGCCCCCTGCTGCTTCGCTCCCGGGAGCTGCTTGGAGAACGAGCTGCTGATGGAAATGAAAACGTGAACATGTAAAAAGTGACAGAATTAATGGAGCTCATTAAACCCAGGAATTTAACAACTGCGTTGCAGTATCAGCTGAGACTTCACTTGTGGGTGGAGCTGGTTCCCCTGGGAGATGTGGGAGGCTGTGCACGGCTGATGGAGAGCCCAGGGTGGATGATGGAGAGCCCACGGTGGATGATGGTGAGCCCAGGGCGGATGATGGTGAGCCCAGGGCGGATGATGGTGAGCCCAGGGTGGATGATGGAGACCCAGGGTGGATGATGGTGAGCCCAGGGTGGATGATGGTGAGCCCAGGGCTGATGACAGAGAGCCCAGGGTAGATGATGGAGAGCCCAGGGCTGATGATGGTGAGCCCAGGGCTGATGACAGAGAGCCCAGGGTAGATGATGGAGAGCCCAGGGTGGATAATGGCGAGCCCAGGGTGGATGATGGAGAGCCCACCGCTGCCGAGGTGCAGCACAGAAAAGTGGCGAGGCGTGAGCTGGTGAGTGCCGCGCTGCCTGCGGCAGTCCCTGAGCTCGGGGGGGCAGCGCTGCAGCCCAGCCTCTCCACACCCCGGTGTTGCTCCGAGAGGCTGGGATGGAGCAGCCGGCTGCGACAGAGGTGCGGCCGCGCTGGCTGGACTGGGAGGGCTGCACAGCCCCGGCGCGAGGGGCGGTGGGAGAAGGAGCTATTGCTCTTCCCCCGGCGCCCTGCAAAGCCACCGGGCCTGATGGCAAACGGGCCCCAGGGCAGGGAGCCCGGTGTGACGGAACAGCAGGGAGGTGCTCCGCTGAATTCAAACCAGCTATTTATTGAGTGCCCGATTTCCTTTGGATTCACAAAAGGCATCGTGTAAAGCTGTGCACAGTCAGCTCTTTCTATTGCATTATTTATTATTCATTACCTCTCCAGGGGACTGAAGATGCTAAATGTGTCAGGCTAGCACTTTGTAGGACAGAAGAAGCATTTTGTCATTGAAGATATTCTCACTCTCCTTCCCTTGAAGATGATCACTTTTAGAGGAAAAATTCCAGTAACAGGAGGACCTGTAACCAGGATTATCTCAAGTGACACAGAACACATCTCTGCAAACATGTTTTCTGAAAAAAATGAGTTACATTCCTGATTTACTACCCTGGAAGGGACAAACCTGGCAAGACTTAATGCCTTTAAACTTACATTAAAAGGACTTTGTTACCCTTCATTGCTGTATTTGCTTTCCCGGTGTGTGCAATCGCTGTACGCCCTCCGCCACAGGACGGCGCGCGGCGTGTTGGACGGTGGTAGGTTGGGCAGAGGTGGGCACTGCTCCGCCGCCTGCTTCCAACACCACGGGATCCGCGGGCAGTGCACGAGTGCTCCTATGTGCCCTCCTGCTGCGAGGCCAGGAGTGTCCCAGCTCGCCCAGTTCGTACCCAGGGCCTGGCTGGGACAGGTCAGGTCCCTCTGTCACCGCCTCCTGCAGCACCGAGCCCAGGGGGCTGCGGTTTGTCTGGCTGGGTGAGCGCTTCGGTCACCGGCTCATGCCAGAGCAACGGGAATCACAAAACCTGGCCCTTCTCCCTGGAAAAGGCGTCAGAGGTGATGTGCGTACCTACCTGACGATCGACCTGCTGCTTGTGCCACCAGTGCTACTGAGCCCAACCATTGATGGTGGGATTCTGAAATACATGCATTAACATCACAGTTTGGCAGCAGTCAACATGCCCTCTGGAGAGAGATTTTTACCAAATCTACTGAAGAGCTTTGAGAAAACCAACAACTAAGTGTGACCTACTTGATCTTGGATTTCAAAATTCAGTTAACGAGGCTCCACACGGAGAGCTCTTGTGGATCCCAGGCAACACTCCAGCTGAAATGGGAAGTGCCCACTGGCTGTGCAAGCAGCGAGCGGTGAGTCTCGGCAGGGGTGCGTGGCACCGGGGAGAGCAGTGCCATGCCCAAGCCTTACATCTTTTGTAAATGAAACTGAAAAATTGGTAAGTCACAGAAAAGACCCAGAAAAAAATAATTTGGAGCTGAACGAAATGCCTGACAGTATAAATTTGAAGAGCTCAATGTATTAAAAGTATCAGAAAAAGACCATGGTGCGACCTGATGACTGTGGCATGCCATCAAAAGAGAAAAATCCTATTTACTGATCCAGTCCCTACCCTGACTGGGAAAGACATAACAAGAAGCAACATCTGACAGCTGAAGCAGGAATCGGGCTTTGTCACTGTGCAGGTGATGGGTCAGCGCGAGCCTCCCCTCCCTGCCAGCCTGGCTCTGCAGTGGCACAGCACCGGCACAGCACCAGCACAGCACCGATAGAGCACCAGCACAGCACCGGCATGACACCGGCACAGCACCGGCACAGCACTGGCACAGCACCGATACAGCACCAGCACAGCACCAGCACGGCACCAGCACAGCACCGGCACAGCACCAGCACAGCACCGATAGAGCACCAGCACAGCACCGGCATGACACCGGCACAGCACCGGCACAGCACTGGCACAGCACCGATACAGCACCAGCACAGCACCAGCACGGCACCAGCACAGCACCGGCACAACACCAGCACAGCACCAGCACAGCACCGGCACGATACCAGCACAGCATCGGCACAGCACCAGCATGGCACCGGCACAGCACCGGCACAGCACCGGCACGGCACCTGCATGGCACTGGCACAGCACTGGCACAGCACCGGCACAGCACCGGCACGGCACCTGCATGGCACCAGCACAGCACCGGCACAGCACCAGCACGGCACCAGCACAGCATCAGCACGGCACCGGCACAGCACCGGCATGGCACTGGCCGTTGTGCTCAGAGCAGGAGTCACCGGGTGCCATTCCCCGCCTGGCCTTGCGGGAGAGGCCACGCCAGGCGATGGAACGCCAGCAGACACTCCGCCGGATTGATCTTCAGTACTCTCCCAACAGCTTTTGCTGGTTTCTTCCTTCAGAAAGGCGTTTTCTACCTCACTTGACATCTTGACCTCCTGTGGACCTCTGCCTCTCACCACTTCCTTAATTAATTTTATACAACAGGATCAAAAATTTACCTCCGCTGTGACACGTGCTAGTGACACCTGCTAGACACCTGGGCCGTGCTGCGGTTCGTTCCTTGCACCCCGAGCTGCATGAGGAGGACGTCTTCTCCGTGTGCGCACACACGCAGGGGACAGGAGGCTTCCCTTTAAAGGGGCAGCCCCCCCTGCCCCCAGCCCCAGCGCCCCGAGCAAATCCTCAGGCTTGGTGCTGAGCCCCTGGCCGGGGTGTCCCAGAGCAGCTGTGGCTGCCCCGTCCCTGGAGGTTCAAGGCCAGGTTGGATGGGGCTTGGAGCAGCCTGGTGTGGTGTCCCTGCCCAGGGCAGGGGGTGGGAATGGGTGGTCTTTAACCATTCTGTGATTCTAGAATTCTATGCATCACAAAGTATTTGAAAGTCACTTCAGAAGAGTTTAGGAGGAGTTAATTTTCTGACCAATAAGTGGCTGAATGTGGGGATCATTTTCCTCCTATTCCTTTCCCCAGCGAGGCACCAGGAGCCGTGTGGGGGGTGACAATTCTTGCAGCACTTCTGGGCAGGGCCCCTGCAAATGCCGAGGAGAAGTGAGGAGAGAGGTGGCGGGTGGGCACTGGCTGCTCTCCCCGCCCCTGTGCAGCACCGCACCGCACGCACTCGGAGCCAAGGACATCTCCAGTCTCCGGTCATCACCCCATCTTCCCGCTTGCTGCCTCCTTCCCTCCAGGTGCGACAGGTCAACAGTGCCGGCTCAAACTCAATAACCGCGTGGCTCCTGAGAGCGCGGCCACCCGCGTCCTCCGCGCTCCGCCAAACCAGCCCGTCCCTCAGGAACGCCCACGTTCCCTGAACCCAGCCGGGGGCAGCTGCGGCAGCGAAGGGCTGAGAACATCCACGGGGCGCCCGAAAACGCTGGCTGTGGCTTCACCAAATCTGCCTTTAGGGGTGTTTAAACCCTGGTGGGGAACAACCTCCTTTTTCCTCCTCCTCCAACTCCCATTTGAAATAAACTTTGTTGATTTAATTTCTTCTTTGAGTTGATTGTTTATTTTAATTTCTGCATCTTTCATAATTTTCCAAAATGTCATCATTTCTGGGTTTGGGGGTTTTTTTTCAGAAAAATTTAACTACTTTTCAGAAAGTATTTTAATTTTTTTTAAAGGGATCTAATGACTTTTCTCCTACATGAACGAAAGACAGAAAGCGACATGAGAGACAGACACAGTTTTAACATTTTTTCCTTTAGTGGCTGGAGACATAGCTGGGTATAGACCATACCAAAATGAGACTCAGCTTGATTTGCTGCTGTGAAAATGATGTTTTATTTCTGAAAGAAATGGGTAAAGCTCAGAATCTCTGAATTAATTCCAGGAAAACACTTTGGCTATTGCAGGAATGCAGCATCTCTTTGTGGCTCCAGAAAATTCAAGATATTTCAGGCTCTTGCACCGCAGGTTACTCTCTCTCCATTTCACAAATACGTGAGGAGAACCATAAACACATTTATTTACCCATAGCCCACTTTAAAATAGCTATAGTTCCATGAGGACTGAATTTGGCAAAAATAAAATAAAATATAAAGAAAAAGGCAATTTGCACCTCTCCAACTTGTATTTTCACAGTTATTGCTGATGCTTCCCAGAGAGGCCCCCCCGGAGCACCATGGGTGCTCCTTCCTGTGTGACATATGGAGGCTGCAGGTGCAAATCCCCGTGGGTCCAAAGGCAGGTTGGCACCTCCCTTTTCCAGAGATTTGTAGTGGAAACATGGATGCTGGTTTGGCTGGAGTCTGAAATGCACGAGCCCTGGGAGGAACAGCAAGACAGGAGCTGTAGCCTTCCAAAGAGCAGAAGAAAAGAGAAGAAAATAAAACTAAGTGAAAAAACCATGCTGGTCTGCTGACACCTTGAAGCTTTCAGAAGTGCTTGGTAAAAGCAGTCTCGTTAGTCACGTTCCCTCACAAGTCCAACATCACTCATAACTCCAAATGTGAATGAACTGCAGAGCTTCAAGGGAGAACAGGAACAGGGCCATAAAGTGATTTGTTTTACGCTGTGGGTGGTAAAATCCCGGTGGCAAGGGACATCAGAGTAGTCTACAGTTCTTCCATTGACCTTGGTCTATTCCTGGAAAGGAACTCACCTTCCCTCCTTCCAAAAGGGTGTTTCCTTCAACAGGAGAATACTGGATGTCAAGACATATTAGACCACAGCATTGCCATGAGATAAATATAGATGTGGTGGGAGGACACTCGTGTGTTTGTCATCGCTGATGAACGTTTGTGTTTGTGAGGAGCAGCAGCTTGAGGAGCAGAAGGCTCCTGCAGGAGCAGGTTCACTGCACGTGCACTTGCTCCTGGCAACACTCAGTCTCCAGCTCAGCCACCTTCTTCTGGTCCTGCAGGTTTATTTTGCACGTGCTGTTTGGCATGGTGGGATCAGCCCATCAAAAACAAAAAGAAGAATCATCACCTGCAGCCACAATTGCTGAAAACTCTACATAAATATCCACGCAAATGAGAGATTATACATTAATTGTAACAGCACCAAAACACAATAAAGTGTTGGATTGCCCGTTTTTAACACACTAGGATTAGGAGAGACGCTTTTTCTAGAAAATCCTCTTTAGCCAAACAAACATTTTGAGATTGCAAGCAACGTGCGTATTTTGCGACAGGCACCGTCAGTTTAATATTTTTGAAGTTTGCGTTTAGTTGGAGCGCATAGTTGTATCTGTTCTGTCTTGTTCACAGGCGTCTGCGCATTAACGGATTTTCCTGTTTCTCTGATGAAATAAGTATTTTGGCGTCACAACATTCCTACTCTCAACATGCCCTTGAGAGGACATGCCGGTCCTTGCTGATGGGCATTAATAACAGCTCTGCTATAATTCTGTCTGAACCTAACCGGGGTGCACTGGGACACTAGTACTTTGAGAAAGTGCCGGGAGCAAACATTATGCCATCTATACTGATACTCTTGATGAGAGTAAATTCATTTTCTTAGCAAACAGGAAAGCTTTAAGGTAGCCGGGTACCATTAGAGGACCTCCACTTCAAGGAAATTAGTACTAAGGATTTTTTTGGGGGAAACAGGAAGAAATTTCTGCTTAATCAACAACTAAATCCAGCAGGTTTTAGCAGTAACGTATAGACTCAAGCTTTCCTTCAGCAGACTATTCATGCCATACTTAGTGGCATTCTTGCTGTTAACCAAACTGTGGTTGCCTTGCCACAGACTGCGTTCAGAAGGACTGGAAAGGCGGAATCGAATGTGATTGTTCAAAAGAAAGAGGAGTTTGATCAGCTCTAAGCCAAGGTGAAAGATTTCGAGGCCAACAGAGTGAAAGAGCAGGATTAGGCAGCGATAAAATGATTTAGACATGAGTTTTCTCTCCTCCAGCCTCCGAAGCACAGTGTGCTGCGCGCTGAAATGACCCCCACAACCTCCCCGCACATCACCCGCTGGGACTGTCCCCGCGGGCTGAAGGGCACGCGCCACCTCGCTGCGTAGAGGTCTGGCCCAGGCGGAGGGAGGAGAAACACAGCTTTCCCATCAAGGGGCCTGTGTCCCCACCCACGCCAGCAACTGGTTTTATCCAAAAGAGAAGCAAAATGACACAGGGATAGAGAGCTGCCCCGGCACCACCAGAGCGACGATGCTCCAGGTAGCCCGCATCCCCTGGGAGGTGGCCTGCACCAGGTACCACTGAGGGAGCATCAGGTAACCGTGGCAACAGGCAAATAGGGAATAATCCCAGCCAAGCAAACCTTTAGCCCTTGCCCTGAGAGGATGTGTTATTTGGAGAGGTTTAAGGTGTGTGTGAGAAAGGCTTAAAAGCTTCTGGTCACTGGGTGCTGTACTGGACCTGCCTTTAATTGGTTTTCTTGTTAATTGACCGGTTTTTTTGTTACCTCTTTTGTCTTTGAAATCCTTTCTGTTAATCTCTGGGTTTTCCTCAATAAGCAGCTTTGGTACCTTTGTAAAACAGGCTGCTGTCTCTTCCCTCCCCCCTCTCCTCGTAGCCCCCTGCGCTGCCTGTGTTGCTTCCAGGTCCTTGGGGAGGCTTGGCCAGCAGCCCCCAGCACCGCCGCAGCTGAGGGCCGGCCTTGCCCTTGAACCCTGCCCTGGGAGGCCTCTTGGCTCACAGCCGGAGTTTGCTTTCCACCCAAAACAATCTTCTTTTAGCAGTGTTGTGGAGGACCTGGTCAAAGACTTCTCATGAATTATATCGACTAGTGACACGTTCCCTTTCCTAAGACTTCACTGCAGTATTCGGATGGTTCTGTTGGCCTGACGGCGAGGCATTGACCTCTGCAGGAGCGTTTCATCATCTTCCAGCTGCTTTCATAATTATTCTGTAAGTATCACAGACTGTTTATTATCTCTATTGGTAGTTCTCATTTAGGTCAATTTGGAGGGTACCAAGGTAAAACCTTATGACACCGTAATTCCCTGCATTACCAGGAAGTTTCTCTAAATATTAGCTCTCATTTATTATCTCTCAGCTCTGTGGAAAACTAGATGCTTTTCAGTGACAATCTCCATATTTTTGTTAATAGTTTAAGTAGTTCTTACAGGAAGTCTTAAACCTCATGCTCTGATATGAACTACATTTTGGACTGAGATAGCTGGAATAATCAAGACACTTCACATGTAAATAGATATTTGTCCTGGTTTGAGAGACACAGGACTAATTTATCTTTCAATGCTTGGGAAAACTGTACTTTTAGAAGACTCTAGTATCCAAATTAGTGGAAATATTTACTTTATAGCCAGCTGTGGGATGTAGGTTTTGGTGTCTCAGTGTTTTTGAGCTGGCCGGTGCAGAGATGGGGAGGAGCGAGACCCGGGCTGGCCAACAAGATTGTTTTGTGCCATGAACGGCAAATTCAATAGAAATTAGAAAGTTTGCTGAGGAGTTCTCGCTCTGCCTTGATGGCGGTGATCCAGAGAACTTCTTGCCCTGGTGCCGGGGCCCTGAGCCCTTCCCTTGCTCCCGAAGCCTCAGCGTTCTCAGTGTCCCACACTGGCCGTCCCTGCTGGGAGCGCACGGCTTCCTACGGATAGGATGGGCTGAGTATAAACCTGTATATTTTATATTGGTATCAGGATCAATACTGGTTCTTTAGTGTTATTAATGTTAATTATCTAGTCTTAGTCTATTAAATCTGTTTATATTTCAACCCCCGGGTTTCCTTGGTTTTTTCCAATTCTCCTTCCCGGGTGGGGAGGGGTCACTGGGTGAGAGAACAATTGTCAACAACAATCAATTCCTGTGGGTTTTTCAAACCATAACAATATTTCGTAGTGATTTCTACTGGGTTTACTTTGAAGCAACACTGGGACCAGAGGGCCAACAGCATTCACAATGTAATCTGAAAGGCTGAACAGGAAACCAAGAGAAAATCTCGTTAGTTCAGTGGTAATTAATTGCCATTACATGCCATCCAAAACCGTTATGAAATATTCAGGCAAAAAAAAGGAGGGGAAAGCAAACAAACAAAAATGACAAGCACTTCGCATGCAAAGTACTCAGACAAACTTTGATTTAGTGGCATCTGTTAGTACCTCTCCTTTTGGTGACAGAGCTGGGGCAGGAGGGCACCCAGGAAAGAAGGGAATGCCCGACCGGTCCCCTCCGTGCCACTAGTGATGCTGCCGACCTGCCCTACACGTGCCACCCGCGCTCCTGTCCAGGCTGGGGACTGGGGACCCCGCTCAGCCTGGCGGCAGGGCTGTCCCAGACCTTCACCGCGCTGCTGCCGGTCCCTGTGCCACCGTGCCATCGACAGCAGGGACCAGAAGATGCGACCACACCGGATTTGAACTGTGTTGAAATGATTTTCCATCTCCTTTTTTTAGCTGTTTCACTGTTGCTTGTAACTATTTCTTTTAACTCCCAAGCCCTTGCTCCCAGATCCCTCACCATATATGTAAGTGTAAGTTGGTTTTCCCTGCAAATGCATTTTGACTGCACATCTACATTTTCCTAGTCGACTTTAATAACTTGAATAAGGAGTCGACTTTGCAGTTTCAGCACCTATTGGCTCCTATTTGAAAGTCCTTCTGCATCTCTTCACAGCTCATCTTTGTCTCTGCACCCTCTGTGTCTAATCATCAGTCTGTTATCGTTCACTCTTGTTGCATTTCATTTAGGGATATCTTGAATTCTTCAAGCCTTAGCACACATCTCTGTGGGATCTCAGGGGAGATTTTTTTTCCACTTCAAAATTTTTCTTCTCTCTCCACACCCTGTCCTGTCTTCAGGCAGTTTTTTATCTAAGCAGAGGCCTTTCTTCTCATGCTGCGGCTACTTAATTCCTTTAGGATGCTTTGGTGAATGCCTCGTTAAACACCCTGTGGAAATCCAGGTGTGTGATACCAGCTCGCTCGCCCTTGCCTGTGCAATTGTTGACTCTTAAAGAGTCCCAGTGTCCAGGGTGTACCCTTATAAAAGTAGGTTTATTTCTCTCCTTGCGTGTCACAGGTGCCTGTGAGCCCTTTCATCCTGTTCTTTATCATCATTTTTATTAATGGGACTTGGCAAAGCCTCAGCTGACGTGGCTGCCGTCCAGCTGATCTCTAACAAACCTTTCAGACCTTTCAAAGATGGGTGCTGCAGACGCCGGCTCCAAAGCCCTGGTGCTCAGTCGGGTTTAAAGCAGCTCGGCTCAGCTGTCACAGCTGATGTGGACACGACCCGACTGCTGAGGAGTGATGGCAGCGTTATGTGTATTTATAACAGCTCCTCGGGGAAAACAGAATACTCTTTCATTTTTCCATCAAACTTCTAGTTATGTTTATTCTCCAATATTAATGTTTTAGTATAGCATTGATTTGCAATTTCATTGACCTGGCTGCCTTTAACAGCTAGCATTTGCATGAGTTCCCTGCATCAACATCCATATTTTTATATATATATAAAGTAAACCACACTGAAAGATCATCTTAACGTTATTTACTGTGGCCATTCTGTAATATTTAGATCTGCTAAAATCGTTAGGGCGTTTTAATTGTCTTATCATTATTCAGCCAAAGCACCAGAAAACCTTTCCAAGGACCACGTGCACAGATGAAATTGCAGAATATAACTTGAATTATACTGAGTATTGAATCTGCTGCAGGATAGTTCTAACTGGCAATAACTTTCTTTAAAAAAATATAATATTTTCAAAGTAAAAACTGATGTCCTCTATAAATGAAAGGTTGTGACTATTTATTATTATTTTACTTTGGTCTTTTTATACCTTTCAATGGGAAACTATATATTCCTTACCCAACTTTCCTGGTAAATTTTGCAGTGAAATACAGTGGTTGTGGCTCTGTTATTTCCCAAATGCCACTAAAACCACTGGGGAAGGGACTCAGTTACAGAGGACAAATCTATTCTTCTTTCCTTCCTTCCTTCCCTACCTCTTTCCTTCTTTCTCTCTCTCTTTTTCTTTCTTTCTTCATTTCTTCCTTTCTGAGAAGAGGTTTCAGACCACTGCTCCCCTGGGACTCCTGCCTTGGACGTCCCTCCCAGAAGACGTGGGTCTGGTTTGAAGGAGTGAGGGTGGCACTCCGGGTCGCTTACTCAAAGTTCAGTCACTCTCACTGGTTTCATACGTTATTTTTCCTGATCTGAATTGTCTGAGTCAGTGCTCATCAGTTTTACATCCTTCACTGCTAAATTCACATCCAGTCCATTCTTCAGGCCCCAGCCTTCCCCAGTCCCATGGCAGCCAGCGCTGCCGGCCTCTGCACTTCCCACCCTCACTGACATCTCCTGGTGCGCAGGAGCCCAGTGAGCTCCGCTGGGCTCATCCCTCGGGAGAGCCAGCCCTGCCGCGCTCCGGGTCTCCGTGCGGTGCCGTCCGCAGGGCGCTGACCTGCCCCTCGGGTCCCGTGCCGCACACAGACAACGGGGAAGGCGGTGGGTGGCACGAGGCAGATGCTGCTCTCGAGACCACATGCATCCCCGTAACCTCCGACACACCTATTGGCTGTTAACTTTTAAGATCTTTCGATTAGCTGGCCTTCAAATCCAAAAGGTATGTGTTTAAACAGGAATGGATTTCCTCATTAAGTCAGATACATATTCTATAGGTCACTATTAAAAATGTAGAGATAAAACTTGGAAAGATTTAAAATAAATTATATTACCATTGTATGTCTATGGTTCTTTACAGTTATTCTGAAGAAGTAGTCTCGTTAATTTAAATAGACACTAAATCAGACAATGGTAACTGACTAACCCTACCCTAAATAATACCAATAAGCTTATATCTCTACCAATTTTTTCATCCTTACTAACAAAGCCAGGAATTTGGAGTGTATCAATTAGGGAAGTAATAGGCATCCATAGCAGTAAGGAAAAGAAAACATTTTAAATGGAAGGAGCCATTAAAGTCATTTCAGCCTCATTTGCCGTGTTCTACAAAGATTGCATGCAGTAGAGAAAGAGCAAGACAAAAATCAGTGCAACATTCTCAAAAGCAGTGTAACGCTGTACGAAACCAGAGCAAAATGGAAAAAAAATGATTGAAGCACCTCTGTAATGTTTTTCTTAAAAACCAAAGCCAAACAAAAGAAAACAAACCCACTTTTTCCTCCAAGGCCAGTCTGTTCAGTGCTGAAGGTGCAGATTCCTGCCCTGGCAGCAGCGTTCCTGGCGCCTGGTGTCCCAGCGGTGTCCCGGAGAGCAGCGGCTGCCCAGGCGGGTGGCGCAGGACGGGCAGTGCCACCACTCTGAGGACCATTCCTGTCTCTCACAGCAGCGCAGTGTCCCTGTCCCCTTGCCGGTGCACCCCGGACTGGACGCACCCCTCTTTGGGAAGCGGCATCTAAACCAGAGAGCGGAGAATCCCAGTACCATTCCCTTGCACACAGGGCTCAGCAGCTGCTGCTCCCGTTCAGCAAACTCCAGAGGTGCCACTCGTCCCGCCGGCACCCACTCCGAGCGGGAGGACTCTGGCAGGGAGGGATGCAAGCCCAAGCAGCGCTGCCCTTCAAGCCCTCTTCCCAGCCAGCCTTCCGGGAGTGCTGGAGCCCACTGGGGCCACCACTGGCCACATGGCCCGATGCCAGCAGCAGTTAGTGCTGGTGAGTGATTCTGCCGGAGGCAGCCATCCCGTGGCGGTCCAGGAGAGCATCCCTCCTCCACAGGCTGATTCTGACACCAAGTGCGCCCTCTCAATCCAAATGCAAGTACCCTCACGGCACTAAGAGCCATCCTTGCGTGCCACTTGGCAAACTGAACACAGACCAATGGCTCGCACGGCAAAGCCACAGGAAATGCCGTGTGCCCTGGATCCAAAGGTCTCCTCTGTTTGGGAGACCAGCAGACCTCATTTGGCACTGCTTCCAAACCGCTCAGGTGGACTGCCTGGTGTCCCAGCATTGGAAGTGTCCTGGGAAAGGGGGAGCCGGCGGGATGGGACATGCATCCACACGTGGCTATGCCCCTGGGCAGTCCAGCGTGTCCCCCCCATCACACCCCCTTGGGCAGAGGCTGCCCCCCATCACACCCCCTTGGGCAGCCCAGCATGTCCCCACAGGTACTTCTGCCTGCCGGCCCAGAACTGCTCTGGGTTGTGGTCTACAGGGAGGAGACTTTGCAAAAGTTAATGGGCTGCAGGTGGCCATCGTTCTTCCTAACCAGCTGTCCCCGAGCACAGCGGCGCAGCAGAGAGGGTAACTGCACTGACACCCTGCTCCGCGTTAACCACTTTTATTTTAAGGTTTCCTATGAGAAAACATTAAAACAAGTTTGTTCTTGTATCTTCTTCCCACTGTGTGAACCCGGGATTTGTGAAATAGCTGTAATGTTATTATCAATAACTTCATGATCTTTCCCCTTCAAGGAAAGGGAAAGGTTCCAGAATTACACATAAACATCTATGGTGTTTTCTTAATTTGTCCAATCTTCAAGAGAGAAATAGAAAGAAGCGTAAAATCAGCAAGGAAGGTTTTACCATGCGACAAGCCTCCCCCAACTTACACAGAGAAGATGAATTTGAATGCTGAAGTTAAGCCTGGATTTACAGTACAAACACCAGCGGCGCCAGGGATCATCATCGGGATGAGGAGAGACCGTTCTGTTCACCTAGCTCACGGTGGTCAGCTGGGGACGGTTGTGCTAGCCCTTTTATGTGAAGGCAAAAATCCAAGTGAAGCTCAATCTGCGTAATTGATTTCATTATCAAACTAATTCCTAGCTAGCACAGCTGTTGCAAGGGTTTGCCTGTGATAGTGTGTACCCAGACAAGGAGTGCGGGTGTCACCTGGTGTGTGTGATGCTCTGCGGGACAGCCATGCACCTTTTACAGAATCACCATATAATCCTGTAAATGTTAGAAGAGGCTGTAGGAATTGTAAATGCGTTAAATTGGCTTTGTGGAATAGATGTGGGCAATAGAGTGAAGTAGCAACGTGGACTCTCTGCCACAGTCATTCTACCAAAACCTGAACTGCTGGATGGTGAGCCCAGGGTCAAATTGTCCCCCTGTTGCTGTCATCCTCCCAGTAAAGAGGGACGGGAGACGCCTGCTCTGCCCCGCAGCTCCAGAAGGGGAAGAGGCAGCGCAGTCACTGAGGGGGCGCAGCAGGGAGCACCCGGCCAGGGAGCAGCCCCATGGTGAGCCCCATGGATCGCTCCATCCTGGGGGACACGTCACCTGCCCGCCGGCCTGAGTGTGTTGTGGGAGCGGGAGGGATGGAGACCCCCATCCTGCAGGTGTCCATCACCCCGCGGAGCCACTTGCAGTCCCCGCTTTCTTCGCCGTGACTCCTGCCACTGGGGGGGAGCTGGGGGGAGGCACTGGGGGCCTCGCCAGACCCTTGTGCCCCCCACTCCTGGGAAACGCAGGAGAACCCAGCGTTACTCACCAGAGAGGGTTACTGGCACAGACGTAAACCTTTTAAAATGTTTTTAATGTTCTTTTGTTTTAAATCCTTCAATAATATCAAGCCAGTTTCTTTGTTTGTTCGTACCGTTTATTTTGTTTTGCCTTGTTTTTTGATTTTGAAAGCATTAGTGCTGGTATTTCAGTAGCACAGTCCCAGTTACAGCTGTAAGTGCTCTTACCAACCAGTGGTTTAGGATTAAAGTACTTTGACAGTGAAACTAGCCATGACAAGAGTTGCCAGCCCCGGCTATTGCCCTGACAGTACTTTAATGATCTACCTAAGTGCTCTTCTAAGTGCTGTCTTGGCACTGGTCAGTGTCTGAAAATCCCAACTCGTCAGCCCCGAGCAATGCAATCCTCTCTTTGATCATTCTCTTCCAGGCATCGTTTCCATTTCTGATCCAGAACCTTATCACCTTTATTGTTCTTCCCAAGTACAAACAGGAGACTGAATGCAGTGACACACCACTAAAGGCAGCCAGTCTCACTCAAAAGCACCGACAGGGATTGAATTTGGCTATGCATTTAGGAACTTGATTTCTGCTTTCAGCACATTTCTAATACCCAGGGCTCAGAAATATTCTTGGGTGTATATACATATATATTTTAAGATTTCAGATAACTATCTAGCAGCAATTAGTTACTTCAAGTTGTCATATACTTTATGACTGCCTTAGGTGTATTTAGAATATATCTGTTACTAACGGTCATAAATAAAAATAGGACAGAGGTTTTAAGGTCACATGTTAATGTCATGGCAAAGGAAAAATGGTTCAGCAAGAAGAAAATCTGTGCTGCTTCTGCAAGGGTGTTAGCACCAGCGTGCAGGTTTAATGTTTACCACCATTAACTAGAAGGAGCCCATGAGGAAGTGGAGGTCAGGGCAGCCCCAGGGCAATTCGCCTGTGGAAATTCACATGGTTTTGGGGAAAACATGTAAAAATAACATTAATTTTCTGCAAGAAATGCATTTTTAAATATCTATATTGCATTGTTTGCTTCACTTCTAAAGCAATAAGGAAGGAAAAAAAAATCTTGATTTTGTAAATGGCTTGTAAAAAAATGCCTCTCTTTATGTATTTCAGCGTTCATGTATCTCTGCTCTCCTTTGTGCTTTTATTTGAGGATTTATTGCTACATCCCCATTAGACATTATTACAGTTTGTTTCTTGGAGCAGCTTTAAGCCTAAGCAGCATGCAAGTGCAACGCGCTGGCTCCCGACCAGCAGATGGATCAAGGCGCTTAAATGGCCATGAGATATCAAACGCATTTGAAAAATTAAACCTTTTATTTTGATTGCATTTTAGTAGCATGGAAATTAAAAGGACATTTGCGCAGCGTGCTAACTTCAGCACAGTGCCCAGAGGCAGACGCGGAACACGACTTTAAAAAGTGAAAGCATAAAAATAAGAAAAGAGAGAGAAAAGAAAGAGGAAAGGGAAGATAAAGCAAGGCAGGAATAAGCTGTGTTCTGGAACTGAACTTTACAAGTCATACAGGTTTCTGGCCCCTCCAATGGTTTTGAACATGTAATCAAAAGTGCTTTTCCCATTTTTTTCCTGGTCTTCTTATAGATGCATCTCTCCAAATAAATTTTGAGGAGAACTGCAAGCTGGACGTTAAACCAAATTGTAGGGAAAATTAATTAAAGGAAATTTTCAGCTTTCTGAGATCCTTGTCTTTTCTTTTGAACTTAGTTTGCTTTGCAGATAATAAATTAAAGAAACTTTGACTGTGTACCAGAGATACCACTGGGCCTGCCAGACTCTTCTTCTCTAGCCCAGGAATTTGCTGTCAGACTCTAGAAAAACGTGGTTCCAACCTCACCAGTTCACAAAGCCGGTATGACAGGAGGAACCCGGGGTGCTACAGGACAGGGCAGGGGGTGTGGGGGGAAGCAGGATGGAGGACCATTAATTTAATAACACGAGAGGCTGAAGCACAGCCTGGCAGTCTAGGTATTTATTGCAAGTCATATTTTACAAATTCAAATCACTAGTCAGGGGAGGTGCATATGGCTTCAGGATATCACCAAAAAATCTTTATTTCCCAAGCCTTTACGGAACGATGCAGTGATGTGAATGAGAAAGGAAAGAGGAGTGGATGTCCAGCATGGGTTTAGTTGTGCCTCTGCGCTGGGTTATTTGTGTTAGAAGAACTTTGAACAGGTATGTGCTGGTGGAAAAAGCACAGAGTGTGAGTAATGGTTTGTATACAGCTGCAAGAGCAGTAAAATAAAGCCACTTAGTTCTGTTTCATAGGGAATGTTGGAATAACTGACTTTGAGAAAGCATTGATAGGCATCCTCCAAAATCTCAAAAGCCCTCAGCAGTCTGTTTGCAAATCCAGAGAAATGTTTTCCAGAAGGTGCTTTTTCTTTTTTCCTGATTTCTATCAAACACACATTCTGACAGACACAAAGCAATAAAAAAACAAACTAAAAGAAACCCTTTTAAAAAGAAGTCTTCGAGATAAATTCTTTGTGAAGTGCAGTTTTCAACATGATTAAGACTATGCTTAAAATCTAAGACCACTAAGGAATTTAAAATATCTGCTTTTCAGCTTGAACACGTGTACTGAAACAAGTCACAATTCCTCTGGTTTTCTGTGCTCCAGGAGGGGAGATTTAGGCTGGACAGCAAGGACAACTTTCTAATTGTAAAGGCAACCTGAATACATTTCTGGATGTATGTGACACTGCCATTACTGGGTGCCTTGGGGGACACAAGTGACACACCTCAGATCCCGCCTTCAGTCAAATGAACTTTGGAATATTCTTCCAAAACTTTCCCCTTGGTTTAAGTCAGACCTCTGCTTTTCAAATTGCAATTGGATTTTTTTTTTTTAAGAAAACTGGTATATGCACAGGAAATGTAGTTACAAGCTGATAAATCATTTGTGAATTTGTGCTGAAATCAGTGAACAATTCTAGCAGAAATAAAAAGTAAGCTCTCGGGGAGCATGGATGCCATAGATAAGGAGAGAAAGCAGAAAGGAAAGCAATAAGATCTCCCTGTGATGATAAAAAGTCTCTGGTCTTTCCTTCTGCGTTTTCTTCAGCAGGGATGAGGCACAGCCTTCCAAAGGACAGAGTGCGAAGGAGGGTTTGCTCACATATTTCACTTGAGTCACGTGTCATGTGTTGATCTGAGTCATGTAGAGTCTGTGGACTGATGAATATTGATTTATAAACTATGAGCTTCTGAATTAGCAGAAAAAATAATTAATGTTATACTGACAAAAATATGTCTCTTTCTCTCTCTCTTTCTCCCTGTTTTTATTTATTTTTGCCTACAGAACCCCCAGTCACAGTCTCGCTGACCAGCATCCTCCATGAAGCCAGAGCCTGGGATGAAGTGCTGGGAGACCGGGAGCAGGGAAGGAGCTGCCACGACTTCCAGGATCCCACAGGTCACCTCCTGTTCCCAGGCCAATCCCGCTGGCCTCCGCACCCCCCTCACGTGTGACACAGAGCTGCTTGGGCGCTTTCCCAGGCGGAGGAGCCATCCCTGCCTTGTTTTCCCGCGCGGCACCGTGCTGCCAAGGCGGCCGTTGAACTTCTCCTCCCACCTCTCCCTGTCACCAGGTTTGTACTGCCGGAGAGCAGCAAGTCTACCCAACGCGCTGGTTAAATGACACGCTGCCTGCAAATCCACAGGGAACACCGGCGTGTCCAAGGTGGAAACTGGTGTCTACTCTCATGCGTTGCACTCCAAGGCAGCGCACGCTCCTGGGGGGACCCTCCTGCTGGGGGCCACGAAGAGCTCCTCCACGGAGACCTGCTGCGGGGGACCACACTCAACACGCAAAAATTAAGAAGAACACAATCCAGGATTTTCATAAGTGTAATTAAAATGATAACTAGATTACATCAGACAAATATAACAATTAGAGTGCAATAATTTCCCTAAGTGACCCACATTGCATTACTAAGCAATTAAAAGACAATAAATTATGCTATTAAATCCAGACAGGTAACATTCCCTTACAGAGTGGGGTTTCTTCCTCCTTATTTGCAATCTTTTCTGGCAACGCTTTTCATTAAATAACATCCTTATGACCACAACAACTGGAAAAATCACAGCTTGCCAGGGCAAAATGGGACCGAGAGCACAGGGGGGTGTCCCCCGTGGGAGCGCGAGGTCCCTCACGGCCACCCCCTCGGCACATGGCCCCTGAGCAGCCCACGCAGGCTCCTGCCCGCACGCAGGGGAGCGGCAGGGCCACCGCTGCCCGTCCCGGGAGGGATGTGGCAGTGACCGGCTCCGGGTACTCTTCCGCCAGGAGCACCATTAACCGCCAGCCTGAAGAATCCTTCATCCGTATTTTACGTGTTTCAAAATTATATGTTTTGATAACTGAGCTTACAGTAAGAAAATAAACTAGAACCGCTGAACCAATGCTTCAGCGCTGATCCCCTTCAGCAAACACAGCAATGATTTTTTGGCAGCTTTAAACGTCACATCAGAAATGTAAGTACTTTGACAAAGTTACTCTGACCCTGCGACGCAGGTGTTTTCAAGGTTAGGTTTCAGTTTGGGGGAGCAACAAACCTTTTATTACAGAATCACAGAATCACAGAATGTTAAGCGCTGGCAGGGACCTCTAGGGATCATCACGTCCAACCCCCTGCCAGAGCAGGGTCACCCACAGCAGGGGGCACAGGATGGCGTCCAGGCGGGTTGGGAATGTCTCCAGAGTGGGAGTCTCCTCCACCTCTCTGGGCAGCCTGTGCCAGGGCTCTGCCACCCTCCAGGGAAAGAAGTTCCTCCTCATGTTCAGATGGAACTTCCTATCTTCGAGCTTATACCCATTGCCCCTTGTCCTGGCACTGGGCACCACTGAAGAAAGCCGGGCCCCCTCCTCCTGGCTAAACTGGAGTGAACAATGACATTTTGCCATTAAATATTTTCCTGATTTTTAATTGTTCTAAAATCACAATAACTTCTGAGAGGCTTGAAATCCTTTGGCTGTGGGAGCGCAGACAGAGGGGCAGTGATCAGGGGAGCTGTGGGCACGACTGGTTGCTCGGGACTGAAGGGCTGGGAAATGTCCAGAGGAATGCAGGGGCTGGGAAATGTCCAGAGGAATGCAGGGACTGGGAAATGTCCAGAGGAACGCGGGGACTGGGGCGACGGGGCTGCTCAGCCCCTGAGCTGTTGTTAGGAAAACAAATGTGACACGGCCAGGGCTCAGCACAGACGGGCACCACTGCTGAGGCAGACAAGCAGGAGAATAATGAGGCCAGCAGCTGAGGAGAGGGGCAACCATCCCGCTCCAACACACTTGGGTTACTGGAGCTTTATCCTGAGGGAGAATTAATCTAGGAGTCACAGTTGTCAACAGCAGGTCCTTTGATTTCAGGTGCTACGCAGGCTTTTTCCACCAGCTCATTTCCCTGGGTTTACTAGAGAGAAAAATAATTTAAAAAAAGACATTGCTTGTAAGAGGCTGCCTTGTGCCTTGGCATTCCTTACCTTGGCTCCCTCCTGAGCCACCTCCGTGGAGTTTGAGCTGGCTGCGAGAGGACACCAGTGAGCTCTCGGGGCACTGTGGGCTGCAGATGTGGCCAGGTGGATCCTGAGACTCACCAGAGAGGACACGCAAGAGGGCAGCGGGATTTGTCCCTGGGAACCGGTGCTGTGGATTGACCAGATGGGTGTCTCATCACGCGTGCCGACGCGTGCCGGACAGGGCAGCCTGCGTGGTCCTGGCTGTGGCGGTTCCACCCCGGTGGGCAGCTCAGCCCACCCAGCCTTTCCTAGTGGGCTGAGAATCGTGAGGGCAAAAGTGAGAAGACCCATGGGTGGAGATGAAGACAGTTTAACAGGTAAAGCAAAACTGTATGTGCAGGCAAAGCAAAATGAGGAATTCATGCGGAGCTTCCCCCGGCTTGTGTTCAGCCATGCCAGGGCAGCAGGGCAGGGCGAGGGGCAGAGCAGCCCCTGGGGCTGTGCAGGTTCTGCTCAGCGGGGACCCACATATCCCTGGGGACCAGCCCCACTCCCGGCAGAGCCCATACAGGATCCCATGAAGAAAATTACCTGTCTCACAGCCAGAACCAATACACTGGGGCAAAATAAGATTGAGCATCCATCTGTGCAAGTCCTTAACCAAGCGTGGTGAACCCACACGATTTTGGTGGCTGCCCTCAGAGCTGAACCATGCTGCACTTCTCTGTCAGATGTCACCTGCCTGAAGAGCTTTGTTTATAGACAATCCACAGATAATGTGGCATGACTGTGCCTGTGAGTAACTGGAAAACGAGGCTATTTTTCCTGAACACAACAATGTTTTAGTGTATTTTAAGCCCTCAAAAGTCCCTTGAAACACCACTGCATCTAAGCAAGATCATGCTTCAGGGCATATCAGGTGAGTAGCCCAAGCAACGCTCAGTAAGGACTTTCTCAGCAGTTTTGCCAGGACTGTGATTTAGCTGAGCTTTGGGGTGAGGTAACACAAGCAAAAGTGCTTTTCTGAATAGCTATAGGCAAAATACTTCAGAGTGAATCAGGGACAATACTTCAATAGGACCCAAATTCACAGAAGCATCCTCCCTCTCACATACCTGTTTTGATTTAGGTCTTTCCACAGGTCCAGTAGAAATGCACACCAAGGAGCACCCTTCACCTACGTGGTCCTCCAAAATGGCTTCGTTTTCTCCAAAGCTATTTTTCTTTGTATACCTTTAATATATCTTTAATGAGAAGTTACAAGTTCCTTTTATGCCTCCATGTACCCATGTCTTGGACGAGATCCAAGGCGCAGGGTACCTGAGGGACTCCCAACCCCAAGAGATTTATTCCTGCAGCCTCACCAGTGAAACAAGAAAAGACCCTCATTGCCTAAATGGGAAAGGGCTCGAAAATGTTCAGTGAGTAATTGCGGCCCACCCAGGACCTACTACTTTTTAGTCCCACATTTTACAGCTCCACCATCTTGACGTGCTTACAAAACTCCTCATCTCCGGGTACAGAGAGCAGGAAGACAAGCAGCTTTTCTCAGTGCGCTATCAAATCTCCGCACATTTTAGCTGTGTGCCTGGACGTCATGTGCCCCCATCATACGAGCACAAGTGTCTGGTCATGTTAAGGTGCACACAGCCTGACGCAGCTCCCCCATGGCACTTACAAGCAAGGACTGTTAGTTCCTTTCCTCTGGAAAAAATCGACTCAATACCTTCTCCTCCATTACATAATCTGGAAGCGCTGATAATCTTAGACACAGAAAGCCAGAGAAGACTCACTCTGTAGCTCCCACTCAGCTCCAGCGTGCTGCGTCTGCTGCTGGGGTGTCCACTGGCACCTCTGTCCCCAGAGCCCAAAGCACGGCTCAGCTGGAGCCCAGCGGAGCTGGCATCTGACAGCACACCTCCTGGGGAGCGGCAGAGGTGGTCCTCTGCTCTGCCCTGGGGAGACCACCGCTGGGGTCCTGTGTCCAGTGCTGGGCTCCCCAGTTTAGACCGACAGGGAACTGCTGGAGAGGGGACAGCGAAGGACCATGGAAATGATGAGGGGGCTGGAGCATCTTTCTTACTAGGAAAGGCTGAGGGAGTTGGGCCTCTTCAGTCTGGAGAAGAGAAGGCTGAGGGGGGATCTCATCAATGCCTACAAGTACTTCAAGGGAGGGGGCCAGGAGGAGGGGGCCAGGCTTTTTTCGGTGGTGCCCAGTGACAGGACAAGGGGCAATGGGTATAAACTCGAATATAGGAAGTTCCATCTGAACATGAGGAGGAACTTCTTTCCTTGGCGGGTGGCAGAGCCCTGGCACAGGCTGCCCAGAGAGGTGGTGGAGTCTCCCACTCTGGAGACATTCCCAAACCGCCTGGACGCCATCCTGTGCCCCCTGCTGTGGGTGACCCTGCTCTGGCAGGGGGTTGGACGTGATGATCCCTAGAGGTCCCTTCCAACCCTTAACATTCTGTGATTCTGTGATTCTGTGATGTATCTGAAGAGACATGTAACTTAGTACATGTCAAACAGGCCTCAGAGTATTTGTACTGCATGCCAGGATGACAGTGTCCATCCATCCTGCGTGCTGACATCATCTTCTTGATGACTCTGAGCCATAGGCATAACCCACAGAAAAGCTTGAATACATCCTTCTGTAATTAATGTCCCTCGTGAGGTCTTCTTTTCTGGGGATACAGGTACTTCAGGTATTACAGGTACTTCAGAAGACTTTTACAACATAAAAAATGCCAAATAATGCAGGTTCATGGTAAAGGTTAAGGATGTGAGGAACGATACGTGGAAAAGGGAAAAGTCAGGACTAACGGGAGATGAGCAGTTGCAAGTGGGAAACATTGGCAGTGGAAGGGCTGCAGCCAGAAGAAATGACTGAGGCAGTGAGAGCGGGAAGGAAGAGGAAAGCTGACGGAATGTGTGTGTTGGGTTTTAGCACTCTTCAGGCGGTGTCCAAGCCCTTTCTCTGCCCCTTTTGTGGGTGCTGGGGTCTCTGGGGAGAGCAGCACATCACCTAAGCCTGGTGTCAGTGAAGCTACTTGACGTTTAAGTACCTGCAGAGCGGGACGGACCATGCTCCACTGCTGCTGCTGGACCTTTGGTGCCTTTGAGGGTGCCCATGGACCCATAACACAGCCCCTGCGCGCCGCTGCCTCTGCCACCGCTCCGGCAAGGTCCAGCTGGCGGGGATGTGCCTGTGCAGGGGCCGTGGTGGAGGTAGGGCAGACTGGGTCTGTCACCTGCTCCTTGGGTCAGTCGCAAAATGAGCGTTGGGAGGAGGTGTCTCCTGGCACCGGGGCCACCCGACTCTCCTCAGCCCCACAGCAGCGTTCCCCAAAGCCTCTCAGATAACTGTCCCTTCACATCAGCCACAGCTGACGTGGTAAGGCCTCAGCGTAACAATCAGACGTGAAGCTGGCAAGAGGAGATGACACATGAGCTTGAAGATCCCCTGAAATTTGGCTGCCTCCTCAACCTCAACGTCATCACCACTTTTTTTTTCCCAGTGCACAGATCCCAGTTTCGGCTCCTCTCACAGACGCTCCCAGCATCACCTCGCTCGTCCTCTGCCGGGCTGGCTGTGCCAGTGGAAAGTTCTTTGCATATTCATGGCAGGCAAATGAGGAGTGTGGCTGCGGGCAAGGGCACTGGCCCATGAGGGTGTGGGCAGCCAGGAGTACGCACACCCTCAGCCCAGGTGGAGCTGGTTTATGTCAGAAGACGCTCTCTGCCTGGGTGGGAACCGGCTGGAACATTCTGGTGTTCTTTGGCAGAGCCCGAGGAAAATGATGGTGTGGCCTTGGGCTTTTCTTCACCTGAAGAGAGAGCACCCATCATTTTCCCACTGGGGTTTTTTTTTTTCCAGTGTTTCTCTCTAACGTTCCATTTTTTTAGGTTATGGGGAAATGAATGACATATCAGCTTTGGGATACTGCCCAGATTAAAAATGAATTCCCTGTTTCTCCTGGCTTTTAGCGGCTCAAAAGCTTGCTGTGTTTCAGCTGTACAGAAGGACACAAAGAGCGCTTTGCCTGCTCTGCTCTAGGCACTCCGCAGTGTGTTACACAGCTTCTGAATTTTGCAGTGAATTCATTAAAGATAACGGAGTAAAGTATGTGTTAGTGAAAGAAGCAGACCTTCATATTCTTAATTTATGCACATCATGTATCTCGTAGGAAAAAAACAATACTGTGACAACGAATTTTGGAGGCATGTTTATGACAGCAACATAAATAAGGGACTGCCAGTGCCATTTACCTGCTCAGAGATAACACATGCATTAAAATGCCTGCCTCCTTGCTGCTATTCAAATGCAAAAGGTGGCATTTGTAACCTGATCATTATTTTTAATTTCCCTAGCAGACAGCAGTTACAGAGCCCCTGTTCAGTTCCATTTTGACACCTCAGTAATAGTATTGTTTTAGTGTTTGTGGACGGCTCTCCCAAAGCAGCACAGTTTAAGTGTGAGTCAGTAGATATTTATTACATTTCAGATAGTATCTAGGGGCCAAGAGCAAATACAATTTACATTTTTATGTGGAACCAGTTGGAAAAAAAGACAGAAAAACCCCACTAGTATTAATATTTCTGTCATTCACTGAATACAGCATTTTGATCTGAATGTCATAGTTAGCTCCGCTGTCACAGAGAAATGGGCTCGAACCCAGACTCTTAGTATTTAGTATCTCAGTAAGTTATATATTTTATTTTTATTTCTGTCTGTGGAGTGGGGCAACAGTCTGTAGGAAGTAGAATGCTGTCCAAATGCCTCAGAAAATTTTTTGCTGTGTTTGGATGAGAGAACTGGTCTTTGTAAAATCTCCCGGGCTGTGTTTCCTCTCCGTTAAAAGTCTGACGTGAAAAGCAAAAGCAAAGTAAAAGCCCAAGAGGAAACAAGCAGCGGAAGACGAGTGGATCCGTGTTACCAAGAGGAGGCATGAGCAGTGTCGGTGGGGGCAGAAGCCGCTCAGAGCCCCCCACGGCACCCGGGACCCCTCTGGCCAGCCGGAGCCCATGGCCACCCCAGACACGTGTGGAGCAGCTCTGCTGAGCCCGAGCCCTGGCATCTGCGGCCACCAGCATCTCAGGACCGGTCCTCTTGCCTTCCTCTTGCCAGATGCCTTTCTGTCCACGTTCCCAGAGGTCTTGCTGCCTTTGCTGCCCGCAGGATGAACCTCAGTCCTACGCCACTGGCCGTGCTGCCCACAGCTTCTCCCCAGGCACGGCTGCCCAGGAGCACGGCCGGCCCCTGTAGCTCAAGCAGCGGTCAGAAATCTCTATTAAACCAGTGAAACCAGAAGAAAGGCAGCGTTTCCTGGCATTGTGTGTGGCTGCCTGAATCTCACACTGCGTTAGTGACTGCAGAGCTGCTCAGAAGAAAGGCCTGGGGGGTGTCTGTGCACTCCCGCGTGTCCCTGGTCATATATCGAGGGGAACGGAGCATCCTGGTTCGGAGCTGCAACTGCTGTGTCAGCCGGGACGGATGATCTTGCTCTGTAATTTGTTCAGCTAAGCCGTGACTTCTCCCTGAACTGCTGCCTAATTATTACAAGCGTACCCAGATAGAGACTGTAAAATTGAACAGCTCCAGCAAAGGCGTTATACTTGTAATTTAGTCTCACATTAACACATGCTCCTTTTTTATTTTCAATCTTCATGTTTTTCTTCCTGGCCTTATGACGCTCTGTTCCTCGGCTGCTGGCTTGGACACCCACCGTGCTGGCGGCTGTGGCCAACAGCCCTGCAGGAGCTGCAGGTGAAGCCCCATCTCCTGAGCCACACACATGGTCGGTTGGTAAATCAGCGTTTGGTTGGTTGATAAACCACCAGCCTTAGCTCTTTGCTCCCCTCGTTCGAGAAAGATGTTGGGAATTGCCTGGGGGAGGTGACCGGCCATGGCATGCCATAGGCTTCCCGTGCCCCATCACCTCCAGCACAGCATTCCCACCACGGCAGGGGACACGGCCAGCTCTGCCCTGGGTGAGGCGATGCCACAGTGTTCTGCAAGCCAGGTGCTGCTTGCCCTGTCCCCAGTGCCCCTTGGGGACCCACCTGCCTCTGTGGGGATCACCAGGGACTTGGAAACACACGGCACAGGCAGCGCCTGTGGTGGGGTACGGTGGTGAACCACGGTGTAGGGCAGAGAGGGCTGTCTGTGCCCATGACGTGTCCACGCGAGCAGATGGAGACATTATTTCCAAACCTATCTTTCTTAGTTTTTCTAACATCTTTTCACAGGTGAGGTCAATTAACTTTTTAGTATATTTGATGTGGAAAATTCTCTGTAAACACGCTTTGAGTATCTGCAGAATGAATAAGCAGCAATTTTTGGCTTTGCTCGAGGGAGCTGTGGTAATGCATTTTTAATTGATGGCTCTTTTGGCAACGCAGAGAGAGCGATTTGCCAGGGTGGGAGGCACAGTTTTGAAAAGGTCAGCAGTTACCAGATGTTGTCCTCAGCAGCAGCGCAGCGCCTCCCTGCACAGCTGGGGCGGCGTTTGGCAGCCAGCATGTTTCCATTCCCTCTCCCTCCTCCCTGGGCGCACCGCGCACTGCCAAGCTGGTGGCTGAGCCTGTGCTCTCCTGTTGGTGCAGGAGCTACGCCAGAGGACCTGCCGCTGGCTGCGGGGACCCCGGTGCTCCGGGTGCTGCCGCCGCGTTCCCACGGCTCTGTCTCCCCACACCCCAATGGTGGTGTGAGGGCATTAATGAGAGCCTGGCATGGAAAAGCCTGCAACTGTGCGGAAAAACAGAGCCAGGAGCAAAAGGGTGCGAAGCCCGGGAGCAGAGAGTAAATCAAACATAGTTCATATTTACAGGCATTTCTCTCATAACAAAATAAATGGCTTCATCTTTAGACTTTTGGGGTTGGGCTTATTTTTTTTGACGATGATGCTCTGGCAGAAACGTAGCAAAATACAGAAGGGGTTTGGGTCTTCTGATGCTGCTAATTCCCACCCCTGTGGCCAGGTCTGTTTGAGCGAGCACCAGCAGAGAGTGCCCGCGTCTGCACGGGCGATGCTGAGCCCAGCCAGGAGCAGGGAGCCGGGGTGGGCAGAGCTGGGCTGCCCCCACTGCCCTCGCAGCGGCTCTTCGGGGGGTTCTCCCGGGCGAGCTCTCGCCTGGCACATGGGCCAAAAGCCCTGAGGGTCCCCATCCCGGTTTATCCCCCTCCCAGTGATGAGGAGCCCAGGTCCCCCAGGTAGGAGGGTGCTCAGGAATGTCAAGACACACAGGAGGAACAGGACTCAAAAAGCCCCCACTGCAGGGGACAGTGCTCAGATCACAGAATCACAGAATGTTGAGGGCTGGCAGGGCCCTCTGGAGATCAGCCGGTCCAACCCCCTGCCAGAGCAGGTCCACCTACAGCAGGGGGCACAGGATGGCGTCCAGGCGGTTTGGGAATGTCTCCAGAGTGGGAGACTCCACCACCTCTCTGGGCAGCCTGTGCCAGGGCTCTGCCACCCTCCAGGGAAAGAAGTTCCTCCTCATATTCAGATGGAACTTCCTATATTCGAGTTTATACCCATTGCCCCTTGTCCTGTCACTGGGCACCACCGAAAAAAGCCTGGCCCCCTCCTCCTGGCCCCCTCCCTTGAAGTTTTTGTAAACATTGATGAGACCCCCCCTCAGCCTGCTCTTCTCCAGACTGAAGAGGCCCAACTCCCTCAGCCTTTCCTCATCAGAAAAATGCTCCGGCCCCCTCATCATCTTTGTGGCCCTTCACTGCACCCTCTCCAGCAGTTCCCAGATGCCAGGAGGTGTTTTGGTGCTCCATGTACAGGAAATCCTGAGGAGGACATGGCTGCTAACCTGCTTGGAAATTCATGTCTGACAGAAAACTCATTAGAAAACAAAGTTGCCACCTGTTTGTCCTTTTTCAGAAATGTTACGCTTCCTGCAGTGATATTTCAGCTTGGTCAATCATATACATGCAAAAAAGGAGTACCTGGGCCAGAGCTTAACATGCTGCACAGCTGTTTTATATCTCCATTTTTCCACAGATTAAGACACTAGACTGTTTCTAGAAATGAAAAAAAGCATTCATGAGGAGCGAAAGGGAGAGAAATGGCAGTGTGCTGCTTTATTACTGCCAAACCCCACCAAGGGTTGTTTGTCACCCAAGATGCCAGGATGTCTGCGGTGCCAGGGGCAGTGCCCAGCGCGGGGGCTGCCCCCAGCCCCACGTCCCTCCCTGCGCCGCGTGCCAGGGTGCAATGTGCTCCCCGGATTCCAGTCACGTGGATTTCAAACACGGGTACCAAAGAGCCTGGAGAGTGAGCAGGGGTGGTATTTGGAGATACAGTGCCTGCATGCGCATCCCAGGGAAGAGCTGCTTTAGTGGCGCAACACTGCGCTTTGCTGCAGAGTTGCCCTGGAGATACGGCATAAGCACAAGCCTCTCTCATGACCAGAAGATATTCCATGTGGATATTTGCATTAGAATCGATTCTCTAGAATTTAGAAGGGAGGTGGAGAATTCCCTTGCCGCTGTCTCAGCAGCATCACGCTCTCGCCGTCCTGCCCGGCTCTGCCCCTGCCTTCACTCTGTGTCCCTTTGCATCCCGGGCGCCTCCCAGGCTGCGACAGGCAGGTGTGTGACGGTGGGGACAGTCACATCCCCTCTGCTGCTTCCCCACCCCGACTGCGGATGAGACTACGACTGAGGGCAGCAATTCCCGGGCTCTTGATAGGAAAAGCCCCGTGTGTGGGGTTATACACCACCCCCGCCACTGCACCGTGCAACCCGCTGTGGCAGGAGGTGACACAGCAGCTTGGCCACCCCGTGCCACAGCTGAGAGAGATGCTCACCAGCCCCCAGCAGCCCCCGCCGGCCCTGGGTGGGCGCTGGTGTGGGCGCAGAAATCCGCTGCGGGACCCTGAATGAGGAGAGGAGGAACCTCAGTAACCGGTTCACCCTCCAGAAACCCCCTCTGCAAGTGGGCGGCTCGCCTGGACTGCTTGAAAATGGCTGCATCACCTCGGGCAGGGTCTCCCCTGGTTTCCCCAGCTGTCTGCAGCCTCCCTGGGGCGGGGGGGGGCAACGGGAGCCTGCGAGGGGTGGCCGGGAGCCGGGGTGCGGGAAGGGGCTCCCCCGCAGACGTGTCGCGGTGGGATGGGGCAGAGCACAGCACGCAGAAGAGCTCTCAGAGGCTGGTACTTCAGCCTTCTTTGGTCACGTCAGCGTCCTGGGCTGACGTCCCACCCGTGTCCGCGTCAGGGCGTCACGGCGTTGGGGGGCACCGCACCTTCCCCCGCCCGCAGCCCCCGCGGAGGCGATCCCCTCTGCGCCCGTTTTGTCGACACGTGACTTTCTGTGCCGGTGGTGTCACGGGCACAGAGCCCACCTCTGCCTCCTCGGAAATCATTGCATAAACATTTTTTGCCCTTTGAACACCCCACAACTGAAGTAAGATGGAAAACAAATACGACGGTGGTGACTGCCTGTGGGTCACGGCAGCTGCCAGCCGGCTGGAGAGGAAGAGGGAGCACAGGGTCCCAGTCCATGGGCAGGAGGAGCCTGACGTGCTCTCCCCACCCTGCACGCGCAGGGAAAGGATAACGTGGTCATCTGCTGCTTTTAAGACACTGCGGTCAAAGCAGGTGACTTTGTTCCCAAGTGAGTTTCCTGCCTGTGGCTGAGGGGAATGTAACGCTGGCGGCACGCTCCACTGCCGGAGAGCTGGAGCGGAGCGGCACGGAAGGAGCGCCTTCGGTCGGGAACGGCTGCTGGAGAGGAAGTTGTAGGCTGTGAGCGCGCGGGACCAGCAGCTCCTCTGCTCCATGCTCAGGGCTGCGGAGAGGAAAACACCTTTTGTTGAGGCAGAGGTTGATCTTCAGCAAAAGCGCAGCCAGAAAAAGGAGCATTTTCTTTAAATGGGTCCCCTGCATTTTGCTTTTCCATCACATACTGCCGGCCCTGCTTTTAGATTTGAAATGAGGCAGCCTAATTGGTCATTTATCCCTTTAGCTTTTTATTTCTCTCCTGAGAGGAGTGCATAAATTGTTTGCTGCTCTACGAGCAACAACTGAAGTGGATGGCAATGCTCTGGATACAGCAATCCTTGCGGCTCTGCTGCCGGTTGCTGCTCCCTGCTCGCGCACCTACACGAAAGCAGTAAATACCTCATTTCCAAGCCTAAATAAATACAAAATAATAGCAATGCAAAACAGAAAGTCAAAGAGAACACGCGCACAGAGATCTCTTGGGGAGAAACATGTCCATATTTTGTAGCACCGACTTCCTCATCGACATGAAACCAGGTTTCAGACAACTTGAAGTACAGCGGGTTTTATCTGAGCTCAAGTCATACAATATTTTATGTTAGGGAATCATGGTTTTAGTAGCTTGTTCCAAACTTTTCTGCTCACTATAAAGTGACATTAACCACAATTGGGATTAAACACTTGATTTTTTTTGATGACTGAGCTTTGCAACCCCACCAAGAAGTTTTGTCAGCTGATTTTGCTCCAACACAGACATCTTCTGATGAAGAAACAGCAAACTGCCCAATGTGAACATTCAAGGCTCCCCCAATCTTCAATTCTCCTTTTACCTTCACTTGAGAATGAAGAGAAATGCAATAAGAAATCATTCGAATATTCAAATTAAAAAGAAAAAAGAGCATTCTTGTATGAATAATCACATAATGGAGTGGTGAACTTGAGGCACCGTGAGCTAAACCCAGGTGCTCAGATGACACAGCAGCACCCACAGTTGCAGCGAGCAGCTCCTGGCCCCAGAGCTGGAAATCTGGTCCTGTAAAGGTCAAACTGGCAGCAATTCACCCAAGAAAGTGGGTGTATTAAGTATATATTTCCCTCAAACCCACTATTTATTTGTAATGTTAGTATATTATTATTCAATGAAAGACTATCTAAGAAAACCTTTCGTAAATGTAATTAATTGAAGATTTCTCCCCAGGCTTTCTGGAGTCTATACCATTCCTCTATTCATGGGAAAGTTTCTGATGCAATTTGTTTCCTAAGACGTTTACTACTGGAATTAATTAATCTTTTATACAGATATTTGTATCTTTCATTGCAGACAAGCTCTCGAGGAAATCTTGGCATATCACTTACTTAGGAACATGACTTTATATCCTTTTACTGGGAACAAAAATAGCAGATGTCATATTTGGGGGCAAATAAATTTGGAACGGTCTTTCTTTTTTTTTTTTCCCCCCTTGTCTCCAGATCAAAATTTATGTAGTAAAAAATCTAGATTGTGCTTTTTTCAGCCCCAGAGGCATCTCCAAGGGTGTGAGTGCACGACCAGGAAGCAGATCTGTGGGCAGAGCATCACGGAGGAGCTGCCTTGTCAGGGGCCAGTGTGCTAAAAGCCAGATCTGCAGCAGCAGGGTAACTAACTACTCCTACATATGTCCTTATTTTCCCTCAGTTTCAGTGGAAGCTCCGTTGCTTAAATAGGATTTCACTTGTCTAAGCAGCGTTACGAAGGATCGAGTAAAGGCTCCTGGGTAGAAGGAGGGCTTGGACCTTTGCTCTGCTCCACTGGACAAAGAGCAAGGGAGCCTGGGCCGTCTTTCCAACATGGTTTAGTTCTTTGGACTCCACTGATTCCCGCTGTAATCCTGGAACATGGCAGCCCAAAGCCTCCTCTGTTCTGGTGCACAGAATTCACCTCTTCCTCATTTCCCAAGAGGACAACGTCTACTGGGAGTAACGACTTTGTCTTCTGAATAACCAGAGACGGTTTTTCTTCTTGTGGCATTCTTCATTATAGCTGAGGTTTTAGCTAGAAGAAGAGGTCATTTTTTAGTGAGATACAGATATTTTCTATATTTTTAATATAGCAAAAGCAAAAATAAAATAAACCCCCCAGCCTATAGACTTATCCCATGTCAATACAGTAAGATAAATTCACTGGAAGAAGCATGAAGAAACTTCAGTGTTACTCGGAAAAGACAACAAAAAGACATGATGGTATTTACTGTATTTGGATGCAAAGAGTTTGCTGTAAGCCGTTCATTAAAAATCTTTTGGGAATATACTTTTCTTAGTTAACAGCAGAAAAATCCTGATACATATGATTACTCCAAAAAGGCCTACATTCAAAGTAGGCAAGATGAGGAATTAAAATAAAATGTGCAATTAGAAAGTTTCAGAACTTGAAAAGTTTATTCCCTGTGAAATTTAAGTTATTTCAAAATAATGTTCGTTCTGAATCAGAAAAAATAGTTGCAAACACCAATTCATTTTGGCTAAAACTGGAGGATTAGTTTTCTTTATGACTTTTGGTAAGCTCTGCATTTTTGCAGGAACATAACATTGCTGAAGAAAATTCCATTTTGTCAGGAAATAAGCGTAGTCTGCAGATGTGCCCAGCTGTGCCCCAGCGGGGGGTCAGAGGGGACAGGGCAGTGTGTGACACGGGTGTGCTGGACCCCTGAGCCCCCCAGAGCTCCCCCCGGGAGCGATGCAGCCCTCTCCTGCCGCGCTGCTGACGGTGCCTGCGCCCGCCGCTCATCGCCTGGTTACTGCGCTGCGGATTCCTCATCGTGTGGCAATTGCACAGCGGACTGTGACAAAAGGAGGGTGGCAAAGTCCACGCACTCAGGGAAACCACTGAAGAGACGTCTTTTTGGAGAGGCCTTTATTAGTGTTGGTCGCACGCACCAGCGCTCCACAAAGCTGGTTTAAGGAGAGTATCCAGACGGAAACCGCTCAGCGGCAGCAGGGACAACTGGAAACCAGAGCTTCCTACAGGAAGGACACTCAGTGAGAACTAAGACTGTTGCCGAAAGCCAATGCTCCCTACCATGAACATGCTGGCTACATGTAGAATAAGCACCCTCATGCTAATAATTTTTTTCATCCTTTTCTATGAATATGTGTAAGGAAAAATCATAATATAAAGGCTCATAAAACTGTGCAGTTTCACTAATTCCAACTTCTCAGGGCTCCATACACACTCTGAGCTACTGGCCTAATGCATTGAACCGCGTCCGAGAAACTGGATCTCGTAGGTGCATTTCTTATTAATGATGATGCAGTCCCTGGACACTGAGAATCCATATCTCTCTCCTATACTCACGTTCATCTTGTTTTAAAAGCAGAGCACCATTAGGTCCAGAGTTTAAAGCTGTGGGTAAATTTTAAGATGCGTCTATTACACACAAACACAAATATACAAAGATAAATATAAATAAATGTTCAAATATATGAATGTTTATTTATTTTTTTATTCCCTTGAGTGATTGTAAACGTGAGTTGGTGAAACTTACTGATGGGTGTAATGGTGGAGTGAAACCCACAATTATCCCTGCTCTGCCTGGGGATGACAAATGGCTGCATTTCATTTCTCACCCATAGACTCAGCCCAGCGACTTGCCACCTCGAGGCAGCACCGCTCTTCACTGGCTGGTACCAGTCAGAAATGGGGTCCTGGAATCTTCTGCAGTGTCAGGGACTCATTAAGTCCGTAATTTTGGTTTGTTTTGTAATGCTTTCCAGACCATGGCTCATCCTGGCGCCTGAGCATTGCAACATCAAAACCCTGGCCATGGGGCTTTTGTGTTTGCAGACGCTGTCAGGACACCCACCTGGGATGAATAACTGGGATAAGGTGGTCTGAGAATCCCTCTTCTGCATCATCTACAGTAGCACCACCGGGCACCACTGAGCCACTGTCACCCCTGAGCCACTGTCACCCCGCCAAAGAGCATGGTGGATTTGCCCCACTTGACCTTTGGGTGCGTTGCCACCCTCTTCCCAACAGTGTGCCGCAGGTCCATGTGGTATTGCCGCACGCGTTGCTGACTCAAGGGATTGGTTTCAAAATCTTTGGTATAATCTTGAACCTCCTGGGAATATTTTGGAAAACTCAGCCACCCAGGAGAAACAGAAATTAATATAAACACTTAACACTGATGCAGCGGTTTTATGAAGTGCTTATAAAGAACGTTTTGGACATTTAGGATGCAACACCTCAGCCCTGACAAGGAGGCAGTGGGGGCTACAAAACTGTCATAGAATCATAGAAGAATTTAGATTGGAAGTGACCTTAAAGATCATCCAGAGCCACCCCCTGCCCTGGGCAGGGACACCTCCCACTAGACCAGGTTGCTCCCAGTCCCGTCCAACCTGGCCTTGAACCTCCAGGGATGGGGCAGCCACAGCTGCTCTGGGCAACCCTGGCCAGGGGCTCACCGCCCTCACAGGCAGGAATTTCTTCCTAATATCTCATCCAAATCTCCCCTCTTCCAGTGTAAGTGTTCCCCCTCATCCTCTGGCTCCACTCCCTGATCCCAAGTCCCTCCCCAGCTTTCCTGGAGCCCCTTTCAGACACTGGCAGGGGCTGGAAGGTCTCCCCGGAGCCTTCTCTTCTCCCGGCTGAACCCCCCCAGCTCTCCCAGCCTGTCCTCCCGGCAGAGGTGCTGGGTTTGGGCAACAGGGGTGACGGAGGAGCGTGGCCAGGGCAGGAGCTGGCAGCGGAGCTGGGGAAGGTCTGGGAGGAGCAGCGATGCCTGTGCGAGAACCGCAGCTGGGTTCTCTCCTTCCCAAGTGTCTGAGAAATCTCTGTACCTTTGAATTCATCTTTCCCCCTTTTATTTCTAACAAAAGGGGGAAATAAGAAAATGCAAAATATTAAAATCTCTCCTTTTGCTTGAATGCCAAAGAAAGTCTGATAATTATTTACGGTGGATGTTTGCTGAATTGTCTTTTTTAAGTAATAGGGACAGATAAGACCACATTTCCTGGGGCAATAGCATTACATGGCCTGATTGGAGCCCCAAAAAGATAAATACTCTGCATTAGCAGAGGGAAATAAAACTGAAGACCATGAATTTGGATTAATGAAAAGAGTAAGGAATGGTGAAATCTCTGTTGGGCAGAAACACCAGTGACTGCAACTCTCATTATTGCGGCGTTTAATTTTACATTTCAATAAATAGATAGAGTGATAGATTTCAGTGCTGGGCATAGTTAGAAAACTGAATAATTGCAATACTATTACCTTCTGTGTCTGTTGGGTATTACGTTATAACTGGAAATTAACTATATGCAGCATTATTTTTCTACTTAAAAATATTGCCATCCAGAAAGCGTGATGTCCTTAAAATCGATATAGGAAAAATACTAATGCAGCTTGTTTTCTTTTTAATTTCTTTTTTTGTTACACATAGAATCACAGGATGTCAAGGGTTGGAAGGGCCCTCTGGAGATCACCCAGTCCAACCTCCTGCCAGAGCAGGGTCACCCACAGCAGGGGGCACAGGATGGCGTCCAGGCGGGTTGGGAATGTCTCCAGAGTGGGAGACTCCACCACCTCTCTGGGCAGCCTGTGCCAGGGCTCTGCCACCCTCCAAGGAAAGAAGTTCCTCCTCGTGTTCAGATGGAACTTCCTATATTTGATTTTATACCCATTGCCCCTTGCCCTATCACTGGGTACCACAAGCCAAATTATAAAATTATAAATTATTCTATTATTATAGCCAAATAAAAAATCTTTACATGGAGTTTTATTCTTTTACTTTTCATCAGTCTTATTTTAATAGTCTCCCAAGTATTTTTTTTCCTAGGAATAAGTGGGAATTTTCTTGCAGAACTACTTTTCTAATGATACGTGTTCCTAACTTTTATCTACCTACACATTCCTGAGTTTGTGCAGGCGAGTACTTTACTTTGACACAAATAATGTTTCTTTTAAAAAGTATCCCAGATAATACCACAATGCCAATGAATTAATTTATTTTTGTGCAAGCTGTTGGAGAGAGCAAGATCACTCCCTATACAGCACTTGGTGCTGTTCCTGTCTCCACATGATTTTTCACATGGCCATTACGGAATCTCGGCACCTTCTCTGCGCTGCACGGCACGGGGCAGCTTACGCGCCCGGTGTGTACAGGCTACTCCTGCAGACAGTCTTCACAGGAGAAGAATTTACTGTGAAGTATACAGCTTCTACAGGAAATGTTGGTTTTATGAGTTGGTTTGACTCTGATACAAACCCACTGCTTTGTCATCAAAATAGGGAAGGTTAATCCAGAGAAATAAATTTAGTCCAAAACAGAGAAGCTGCTCCATTAGAAGAGAAGACTCTGTAGGGGAAAAAAACCCAACAATAATAATAATAAAAAAGAACATTTCTTGTCGAGGAGCCGCTCCGTCTTGGCTGTGAAGCAAAGCTGTGCAGAGCTTTTCCAACGGAGACGCCAAGGCTGCCCGTCCTTCAGCCCCGCAGCGGAGGGAGGACAAGGTGCCTGGGAGCGCCGGTGCAGCATGGCATTCCCGGCTGCGGGTGCTGCAGCTCCGCGGGAGCCATTGCTGGCAGGAGGGAGCCCCTCGCCCAGCACCCTGCCTGCATGGGGTGCACCGCTCCCGGCCCCCGCCGGCTCGCTGTCTCCTCCAGGGGAGCAGAGCCCTCCTCCACCTCAGGACTCTCGGCCGGACCTTTCTCACTGTCCCGTCGCAGACATCCCCGGGGCTCGCTGGCACGGCGGGAGCTCCACTGAGACCCTGGAGCTGGCCAGGTTGTGTGGTTTGGGCGCCTCAAACAGATCCTGCTGTGTGTCCATCCCCAGCTGGGGACTGTCACCATCACCTCTTCTCCCACTGCTTCCCCTGACCCCCACCTTCCCACCCCGAGCACCCCCTCCCTCGCTGGGATCTGTGTAGCTCTCCACATGGCAAGGTGGAGATTTCACCTGGGTGTAGATGGTCAGAAGAGTGATAAGGAGAAAACAAACCAGTTCCAACTGGTGTAAGAAGCACCGTACCCACAGCCACGTGGCCGTGGAGCCCCTCCACCAGAGCAGCGCGGGCGTCCCTCGTCTCTGAGCCCTCCCTCCCCCAGCCCCGCTGCCTGCCCCACACCCAGAGACCCCCAGCCCCACGCGACACAGAGCTGGTCCCCACCTACCCCGCGCCAGCACAGTCTTACGGCATCAAGCCCCTTCCCTTCGTGGAAAAGGCGCCAGAAAGCCTCTGCCGGGCTGGGAAGAGCAGCACCGAACCACTTTTTCCTCTATATCGTACGATTTTTCCTTCAGGTGAAAGCAGAGCACTTGTCTTCAGAGCTGTGCTGAGAAGGGTGAAATTTATTGATGAAAGTTCAAGTATTATCTTGTGGAAAAATCATAGCTCTTGTGCAGCAGGTTGAATTTCCACCAGCTTGCACATTCTAAAATCTTTGTTGCTCCTTCAAGTGGTATTTCACCTTTTCTGGAAGTGGACTTTCAGTCCATGCAGATATTTGTGAAATGAAAATTCTTAGTTTCTCCCAAGTCTCCCATCTCAGAGATGGGCTTTCTGCAAGGACCAGCAATTTCAAATAAAACCAACAAATGCTCCACTTTGAAATGTTCTAACAGTTCAGGGAAGAAAAAAAAAAACCACCAGCAGACAAAAATGTCTTTCAAACAATACACTCAAAGCTATTTGAAGAAATGGCTGGGCAATGATTTTTTAGCTATTGAAAGTTATAAAAGTCATAAATTTTTTCATCTACTTTAAAATAACTCCACAAATACATGGTAATACGGGGTCAGGAGCAGGCAAAGCTCTGCTGGCTTTCGGCACAGAGATGGACGCGAGGCTGCTGTGCCCGTGGCTGCCGTGGCTGTCGGCACCGCGGTCACCTGCCCGCAGCATCGAGCGCCGTGCGGGAAACGTTGAGAGCAGCAAACGTTAGTGGCTGCCGCGCCGGGTGCCACTGCGTGCAGGGGACCTGGGAATCCCTCTCCCCACCGCCCCGGGCAGCTGGGGCAGCTCCTGAGGGCAGCTCTGCCGTCAGCAGCACCTCCGCGTTGGTGTTCTCCTGGAGGCACCCTTTTCCCCAGGCTTTGGTGTCCACGGTTGTGCTCTGCAGGTCACAGGGCAAAGCGATGATGTCCCCCGTTGCACAGCCACACAGCAGAGGTGGGACGTGCCAATGTGGCGACAGCGTCACTGTGCCGCTCCCAGCCCGTTTTACCCAACACAACAGTCAGTGGAATATGGTGACACTTTGGACCTTGCTCAGCTTCCCCCCGTGACAGACTATACTTAAATAGTGTCCAACTCCACGTTTGCTGGCAACGCACTTTGGGGTGTCACAACGCTGCACCAGCCCATGGACAAGGTGGAGGGTTGTTCTTCTGTCCCCAGGTATCACCACTGCGCTGCCTCACCCTGCAGGAGACTGCAACACTGGGCTTTTTTGGGGGAGCTGAGGACACAGGGGCATCCATGAGGGCACCTGAGCCAGCAGCAGGGTGTCCCCAGGGCGGCAGTGACCCCCAGCCGTGGCACAGCCCTGTGGCACCCCTCTTGGGACAGGCAGTGGCAGGGACAGGGACAGAGGCACAGGCTCCACCACCACCTGGCCAGGGCAGCTGCCAGGGCAGGTCCACAGCCCAACCAGGGGCTGCACCGTGTGCTCCATTTCCTATAGACCGTGATTGCCATCAACAAGCTCAAAAGCAGAGGCCGGCACCGAGCAGTCTTCAAAACGGGAGAGCGCTCACCACATGCCGGCGCAGCAGGAGCACGGTTGTGCCTGCTGTAGGTGGACCTGCTCTGGCAGGAGGGTTGGACCGGATGATCTCCAGAGGTCCCTGCCGACCCTCAACCTTCTGTGATTCTGCGGCTGTGTCTCTGTGCCCCCCTCGGGTGAAGAGGACTTGCCCAAAGACCAAGGTACAGCTCCATCCAGCCGCCGGCGCCTGCGGTGGGAAACACGGGGCGCAAAGAGAGGCACTGTTTGGAGCAGGAACTCTCAAAAAAACCCCCAAAACAAACAACAAAACAGAAAACTGGGAATACTGTAAGCATAAAACAACGCTGCTTATGGCAATACCCGCATTTTTAAGCTTAGCATTTTATTTTTCCAAACACGTCCATTAGCAATTTGAAATGCATCATTTCTATTAAATTTCCCTCTAAGAAGCTCATGTCCTAAAATATACAGGGGAACGAGAGACTGAAGGGCTATACATATAGTGGTGGAAAAGTTCTATTTAAACTTCCAAGTAATCATCCGAGAAAATTGTTTGCAGGAGAGCTGCAATTCCCCTGAGCCTGCTCCAAACTCTCTCAAATTCAGCAGCTCCACGGCACATCCAAAATAAACACTGGAAAGGAAAAAGAGATTTAAAACCCCAGAAATCTGCCTTCCAAAAGACAAAAAACTGTTGCAAAGTTCTTTCTAGCCTATATGAAAATATTTCACATCACTACTCTGACTCATCAGAAATGCTGGCAGCACTGTTCAATTTAACTTTTCTGAAAATGCTGTTTCATCAAAAAAGCACCTGCTGGGAAAGTGTCAATATAGGCAAAACTATTTAGGGAAAAATATGTGAAACAAACTATTTTTGTAAGAAAGGAAGGATGCAAATTTATAAACACTATGCAGAATCACAATAGGTAAAATCTAAAAATACAAAAAATGGGGTTTATCGGTATGATTATTTCAATCAATAAAATATGATTAGGTCTCATTTTTGCATATGCACTTATATAAAAATCCATAGATGTATGAATTTAATGAAAATGCTAAAGGTATATGTTTTAGTTCTGATTTAGAAGGAAACAAATGTTCTAAATGTGGGGAATTTCTGTGGGACAAAACCTGAATTTCCAAAAGCTTTATTCTGCAGACCCAAGCCGAGATTTTTTTGAGTCATATTTTCCGTTGCTAAACGTTGCCGTTAAGATTATGTTGCTGCACATTTAAATAAATTGCAGATTAACTCCTCTGTAAAGTCAACAATAGATTCTCCTGTCTGTGGGCTGCAAGAGGCCAGCGGCGTAACGAAAACAAGGGCTCACATTGCGCATTTGTACTTGGAATATACATGCTTTGGGCAAGAAAACCAAGATCTTTTTAGTTTTCCTTTGAGAAGATTTCTGGGAGACAGTCATCTAATTAAAGAAGGAAAATGGTCCCGTGCGGCTCCGGCGGGCGCGGGGGCAGGATGCTCCAGGGCCGGGGCAGCGCCGGGCTGCGGTGGCTGGATGGGCAGCAGGATCCAGCCCTTCCCGCGGCGGGTTCTTGGGAGCAAATCCATGGCCAGGGCAAGCATGGACCGTCCTGCCTGTCCCCTTGTGCGGGCAGCGGGTGCCTGCGTGGCGCGCTCCCAGCTTTGGGAGAAGGGCCGGCTGCTGTAGCAACAGAGCCAGCTAAAGGAGCTCCAAAAAATTCTCTCTTACGTCAGATTTCGGTCCGTGTCTCACGTCCCCTCTAGACCAGGTGTTGCTGCGGCTGGGCTTCGGCAAGGCCGTGGCTCCACGGTGGCCCCGGCAGCCAGCACGTCCCGGCACCGGCAGTGGCGGTTCCCGGGCAGGGGGCAAACGGAGGAGCTGCCGCGGCGGCACGGCAGGATCTCACCCGGCGGCCCTGCCACGGCGGCGAGGTGCAGAGTAACCCAGCGCAGAAACCTGCCCCGCATATTTAAGAAGTTCTAATAGCCATATTTTATCCGACCTTGATAGCAGGAGCAGATGGCATGTTTCGTATAACAACATATTGAAAAATAAGTCTCAGAAATAATTAGTGTCATAAATAAATTTCTCTGCTTTGGGGCTCTGGGATTGATCAGATAAAAGTCTTAGCAGTAATGATTGCCACAAAGATGAAAAAGTACAACTTTACCCTTCCAGCAGTAAATACCAGTTGTGCTGCCATAACTCTATCCCCAAACTGTCGGAAACAGGCGCTCCCAAGCATCCAGGGGCAGGGGATGAGCAGTGTCCATGGGTGGGGGATGAGCAGTGTCCATGGGTGGGGGCTGAGCAGCATCCATGGGCAGGGCCTGAGCAGCATCCATGCCCCGGGAAGCGCCCATCCAGCTCAGCAAGCCTGGGACCTGCAAACACCCCAGAGCTGGCAGCAAAGCACCCACTGCCACCAGCTGGAAGACAACTGGGGTTGGAGACAGATTCCTAACGGCATCAACCGGAACACAACTGCCCTCCCAGTGCTGAAGCATGCTGCTTTCTGGGGGCAAGGGGAATTATCTTTTAGGTACTCACAGCCTTTTGGTTATTTATAAGCCACTTCAAGTCACTAGTGTGTGACTGGTGACAGTGACCGGCAGTTGAGTAACAGACCGGGCAGGTGGCATCGCTGCAGCTCAGCAAGTGGCTCACTGAGGGCTGGGGGCTTGTTGGTTTGTTTCAGCGCCAGAACAAGCAACGTTGGCATGTTGGGCCATTCCCTTTCTGGGGGGCAGCATTCATCTATAATAAGACCAGAGAAGGTCCAAAACAACCTGATCTTGTCCAGCCCCACCTGAGGAGAGCTGGACATCCAGACCTCCCTTCCAGCCAAAATTATCTGGTGATTCTACAATTCTAGATTCTCATTAAAACTTAATAGACAACTCGAATTCAATAAAATCAGTAATCTATTCATTTTACAAGTCAGTTTTGCCTATTCATCCATATCTATCTATTTTAATAATATTGTTGTGAATTTTGGACATTTACAATATAACTAAGGCAGGGGTTTTTAATTACTTTTGGTGACTTGAAAACTTTGGGACAGAAAGAAACAAGGATGAGACTAAAGGGTATGTTCTGGCTATATTGATTAGGTAGTTCTCTATACACAGCTGAAGATCATGAAAATTTCCTTTGAAGTCCCTGAATTTCCATTTAATACTACATGTTCTGGATTTCCTGACCTGTTTGGCTTTGCCAAATCGTATGTCCTGTGTGTCGTGCTGTATTCTGGCAACCAGATACGTCGATTCATCCACTGGTTTGGGGTGAAGGTTTCTGCAGTTTCCAGTGCCGGTGGGTCTGCAGGGCTGACCGCTGCAGGGAGAGGACAAACGGCCTCTCAGAGGAGAACTGCAGGATTCATACTTGCCATCAAATACCCAGAAATAACTCGTCACAAGCTTTTCTGTGTAGTAGATCAGAAGAAGGGTATTAAAGAGCTCAGTGATATCTGAGCAAGAGAGAAAATTAAAAACAAAGGAAGGAAAGTAATTCGTGGTTGAAGTGGTGGTGTGACAGGGCTGCTGCTCTCTCCAGGACCTGAGAACCTCTTGAGTTTACTGGCGTCGATTCGTCTCTCTTTGAAGTGGTTTCCCCGCGCAGCTAACATCAAAGACATAAATCTCCTTTTCCTTTCTTTCTTAAAGGGTGGCAGAAGCAGATGACTAACAGTCATCAATAACACCAATTTAATCCCGAAATCCCCTATGACATCAAAGGAGGACAATTCCCTTTTCAGCACAGCTGCGATCCCTTTGTGCTCCCCTGGGAGCGGGGTTGCCGGGAGGAGAGGGGCCGTGGCATGTCCTGCCCCGCAGCGAGGTGCGGGGAGAAAAGCCCCGATACGGGGCACGCCGGCACGCGGGGCTGCCTCCGCTCCCTGCCGGACTGGGACCAGCAGGGCACTGATGGAGACTCCCTGTTCCCTGGGGCTGCGGCTGGCAAGCGTAGCTGCCTGCCCGGAGCCAGCTGGGCTGAGAAGGCGACTCAAACCTCCTTGCACCACACTGGACACCTTCGTCGTCCCTGAGCACCCAAAGCACAGGCTGTGCTGCTCCTGGCTGCCTCCCCGCAGGTGGCACACACCTCCCCGGGCTTTGCAGAAGGGTGTCACAGCTGGCGGCTCCGCTTCCAAAGGGGTTTGTCCAACCTCATACTTAGGGCCAGGATTGCCGAAGGCGTCACCCCACTGGATACCTACCAGGCATGTAGGTTTTCATCTGCAAGTGGTCCAAGGATGTCAGAACACAGGCTACCGGGTGCTGGCATGTTTGCAATTGCACCATTTCTCGGGAACAGAAGTGAAGCAGAGATAAATACACATAAAACATGTAAAACCCAGACAAACGTAGACTTCTGTGTGTGCAAAAGCACTAAGTTTCTGTATCTTTTTCAAAATCCTGCATGACTCGGCTGGTTCCTCATGGGGAGCCTTTCCATGAAGCAGAACGGCACGTGATCAGGTGGCTGGGGGTCCCAGGGCTGCTCTTCCTCCTCCGCACACAGCAACATGCGGCCACTTTAGTTACTGTCCTCAAGGTCCCCATTTTTTCTTGAAAACTTTGTTCTTTTACAGGTGTAGTTTCTTCCTCTGCAGTTTAACTCTAATTCCATATAACATGGTTCATCTATACCCCCATGTATTATTATAATATAATGCAAAAGCATTAACATTTAGTGCACAGATCCTAACAAAAAAGGTTTCCATATGTTGCACAGAAAATTATACTGCAAGTACAGTCAGAAACAACATTTGCTCCCCTGATTTGTACCTAATGCTTTTAATGTTTTAGTTGTTACTACAAAAAAGGTGCATCTGTAACCAATTTAGGTAACATGAAGATGTGGCAGGGAGCTTTTACATGCAAACTTCCTTGCAAGCAGTGGTAGTGCTACCTGTATAAGCCTCCGTAGCGGTGCTGGATCACTGGATAGCACAACCTTTGGAAAGCAAGTTCTCACACCATAGCTTATCTAAGGCAGATCCGAAGCAGCACAGCTCAGATAACTCTGTGTACTTTGAGGATTTAAGTTATTTTTTTCATTAGGAAATGATATTTTTTTTCTGTCACATTTCTTGGACTTCTTTTTTCCAGTTGTCCCTGGGAAAAAGCAAAGCACTGGATGAACAACTTGCCACGCAGGCTTCGCCGCACAATTTGCTTCCAATTCTACTTCCTTGCTACTGCACTTAGCGTTCAGGTGCAGGTTCACTCCTCCTGACAACCTGTCCCTTCCTGCTGGCCTGGCACAGGGAAGCTTTTGGACACAGACCGGCTGGAGAGCCCAGCCCCTTGTCCCAGAGGTCCCCTGCCACGTCCTGCAGGCCAGCTCACTGCCTGTAGTCATCCTGCTCCTACACATAACCCCCCCCTTCTTCGTGCTCCACACAATTTCATACCTATTGCCTATTTTCTCCTTTCACGAATTCACCTTTTTGCCAGCTCTGCACGTCCTCTTCTTCACCCAAATTCCTCCTATGACAGGAGTTAACAACAGGAGGATAAACAACCTACCAGCAATTACTTTTTCCTCATCAGCCTGCAGAAGAGAAGGCTCTGGGGAGACCTGAGAGCCCCTGCCAGTATCTGAAGGGGGCTACAAGAAAGCTGGAGAGGGACTTTTACAAGGGCATGGAGTGATCAGATGAGAGGTGATGGCTTCAAACTGGAAGAGGGGAGATTTAGATGAGATCTCAGGAAGAAGTTGTTGCCTGTGAGGGTGGGGAGCCCCTGGCCGGGGTTGCCCAGAGCAGCTGTGGCTGCCCCATCCCTGGAGGTTCAGGGCCAGGTTGGATGGGGCTTGGAGCAGCCTGGTGTGGTGGGAGGTGTCCCTGCCCAGGGCAGGGGGTGGCACTGGGTGGCCTTTAATGTCCCCTCCAACCCAAAGCAGCCTATGATTAGGCTCCTGTGCTGTTACATCCGCACTCAAACTCGGTGACTGCGGAGGCAAATGCAGCCTGACTTGGTGCCACCAATCCGGGGAAGGTGGCCTTGCTCCCTCCCAGCCCTGCATCCGCACTGGTTGTATTCCGTTGCCACTCTAGGCTTTTTGGGCAGAATTATCTATCTTTAGCCTGGATACCCCTGTGGACCCCTGATTAACCACAAGGGTTTGCACCCTGCAGCAGCCACAGGACCTTGTCCATACGCACACCACCCTCCACCCCGCGTTCCAGCACATCTCAGCTCCCCACTGGGGCCTCACCAGTGGCCACAAACCCCCCCCCCGGACCCGCAGTGGGAGCCGGGCTGTGCTCACGGGGCGGCCGGGCGGGACAGCGAGTAACCGTGGTGGGTTTTGGAGTCGCAGGCTACGAGATGTGCATTTGCCAGGTACCTCTGGCGCATGCTTTCACAGACAGAAAGTGTTATTAGGAAAGACACGCATGAATGGTAGTCAGAAGGAAATAAAAAATTATTAGACAGTTTAATATACTGACTGCTGTTCCTGCCTGCCACTGCCAGAGCTATTCTGCTATGTGGACACAGTGAAAAAACCTATCAGCATAGAAAATTGATGAAAAAAATGCAAAATATTTCTTATCACAGGTGGTTGCTTTAGATTATTTATCACAACAAGATTTCAGAGGGTCTCCTGGGGACCTACCATCCTCAGATACTCACAAACCAGTATTAATTCCAAACATTATTAAGACACATTTAAAGCCCTTATTAAATGCAATCAAGTCTGATTTAGAAAGGCTGGGAAGGTAAACATAACTAAAATGAACACACTGCCTGGAATATAAATTCTTTTTCATCCAGCATTTGAGAGTCATATTGTGAGAAAATTAATAACCTTAAGCGGTATTTTTTTTTGTGGCCCACTGAGAAAATAAGAGGTTTGGTTACCCTTGTTAAAAACTTTACATATTCTTTTGAAGAGGAATCCTGAATCCGAAATATGATTTTACTAATGCGATGCTTCCTCCCTGGGACGCTAAAGCACACAGTGCACTTGAACGGAAAGTTTTAGGATGACTTCATGGAATAACGGCCACCAGAAAAGGAGACGAGAAAAAGACACGGGAAGAACCAAAACTTACTGTAGCATCTTTGCAGAGCTGCATTCAAGCCCCACGTGCAGAGTCCGCATCACAGGTTACCGCAAAGCCAACACGGGAGAGGTTTGTAAAGGCTTTCTGCTGGCGAGAGGGAGGGGTGCAGGGCCAGGCCGCCAGCAGGGGCTGTCACCTTCTCTGCCCACGGTGCCACCAGGCAGCCACCTCCCGTAGCCCACAGCATCCGCCGGAAAACCATGCGGAGACCAAGCAGCGTTCCCCAGGATCGCTCACACGATGATTTCACACAGTTGTGAAGGGGGCGAAGCACTGAGAAGGCTGGTGAGAAGAGAGTAGACCCAGTCAGAGTCATCCGGTGCACGACTCCCCTGCCCCAGCCTCGGCTTTTGGCGGGGTGGGATGTCCCACGTGGGGCAGGTGGTGGCAGCAGGAGCTGCTCTTCTGCAGCGCTGGGGACTGGGTGGCACGCGCCAGCGGGGAGCAGGGCACCACTCTGCTCTGCCCATAGCCCTGGCGCCCGACAGCGACGTCCCGGGATGCCATCTGGTTCCGTACTGCCAGGGGTGCCGTCTGGTTCCATATTCCCAGGATGCCGCCTGGTTCCATACTGCCAGGGGCGCCCTGCCGCCACCGCTGCACCCTGCCCAGAGCAGAGGAGAGGGCTGAGTCCCGCGGCACCATGCAGGTTCCCCGAGCCTGTGGAAACGCAGCAGCTGCTGGCAGCTCCTTGACCTTCAGCCCCTTGCATGACCGCGCCTGACTAATGAGTTTCACAGACAAGTTTTTCCTGAGTGATTTGTATTATTGTTTTAGTTTTCTTGTTTATAAAATAGGCAAGAGTTGGCAGATGGCAGTGAAGGCAAACAAATATACTTCCAGTGGAAAACAAGTTAATTTCTTAGCTTTTGTATTTTTTGTAAAGTTGTTTTCTTGAGAGCTGTTAGCTACAAGGCAGTAATCCCTCCTTAATCCATCATAATGCCATTTGTTGAAAGTCCTGTTCCCACCGCTAATTGTGTTTCTGGAGCTAAACCCTGACGCTCCCCGCCAGCCCGGTTTTCAGGGGAGCACAACGAGCACGGGGTTAATCTGCCGGAGCTGGTTTCGTGTCCTCCGCTGTGGCCACAGCAGGGTTTGCCACTGGTTCCACCCCACCTCCCGGTGCGAGGGCTGGGTGTACAGACAAGGCAATTCCTTCCTAACTCCCCTGTTTACAGAGTTCCCAAAAGCCTGGCGTGACTCATTTTACCCACACAAAACAAAACAAAGGAAAAAAAAGGTGTTAAATCTGTAGTTGTGATGTCTGGGAAGGGAAGGGGTACTGAGTATCAGCCAAAGTTGGCCTCCTAAAACGTGCTTTCCATTGTGTTCCGTCTTGAGAAAAAACCCTTAACATTAAAGGTTCTATCTCAGGAAAACATCAGGAAAAGTGAGTGAGAGAGTGCTGATAAACCCACTGTTTCTGTGGTTTTAATCAAGAACTTAGGACTTTGTATTTGTAAATATTAATTTAACCTCCTCTTCAGGATTCCAAAAATATAGCATACCCATGTGTAACTTTCCTGCTACCTGTAAATGCGCATTCTATTTCTTAAAATCTACTTTTTCATTACGTTTCTCCCAGTGCCCCGTTGCTGCCTGTTCCCACTGGGCGGATGCAGATGGGACAACCTGTCCCAGACTTTGCCCAGCGTCAGCGAGCGAGCGCAGGGTCACTGCGTCCCAGGTGAGTTCTTTACAGAATTCTGAGAAACCTTTTGCGCTTTTTTTTTTACCGATGAGACATACAGAAACACTGAATATGCACATCATAATGTGCATGATTTACCACACAGGTTTCTCAGAGATTCTTCCACATTTTTTTTCTTCTCTCTGTATTCATTTACTTATCTTATGCCTACGCTGGGGACTCAAGAAGTAAAGACAAAATAAGGTAAGAAACAGAATTTCCCATCAAGCCCATAAATAGCAGTTTGACTTGAAGTATTTGTATTAAAAGGAAGACATGAAATTCTTTTGACAATCCCTTTCAGATTTTATTATGAGACATTATGGGCGCTTTTTGACAATCTGCCTCATCCAGTTTCTAATGTCTCATGAAGTTCTAGGTGGGCATCCATTGCCAACACAATCCCCAGCTGCGTGAGACAACGAGGAATGCTTCCACCGTGCTGACATTTCACATGTCTGGGGAGATACCTTTGAACTGAGAAACAGACTGCTTCTGTGGTTCTGTCAAGTCTGACCAGTTGCGCTAATGGCCCTACAGAGAGGGGCTGTAATGACAGACAGGCGCCTGACAAGCAATAAAGTGCTGCACTTTATCACTCCAGAATTATTCAAGGTCAGCAGAATGGATTTCATCGCTGGCTTCACAAAGTCATCTCGCAGTTCAAGAATTTCGTCATATTCCAGAGGGCTGGGAAAGGGATAACATAAATCAGGATTTTCAAAACAGGAGATCAATCCCCTTTCTCATTCTATGGAAAAATAGAATTTTTAGTATTCTCAGTTTTAGAGTAATGCTATTGGAGAGCCTCAGCGTGCATCAGTCGCCAAATAAGAGACAGCTAGTTGAAAGTCTGTACAGGCTGAAGCACAATCTGCAATCTGTCTGCTTTTGGGTTTTTTAAAGGAGAATGACTAGAAGCAAAAGAAATTTATCACAGAATTTGCAGGTGGTTCTGGCTCAATGCATTATTCACCGGGGTGGTATGTGCTACTAGAGAGTAGGTGTCACAGGACCTCGCAGTGTGTTATCTCAGGCACAAATCGTATCGGTGCGTTTAGACCAGTCCCAACCAGGGCTGCTGCGGCTGGGTGCCGCTCAACAAAGGGCACCAGAGCTCGCACCAACCTGCATCTGCTCACAGGCCCTCGGCGCGGGACTTCAGGACGGGCTGAGCACTTGGGGCTGTGGCTTCATTGCAAACTGGTTCTCAATCAAGTTTGGGGTTTGGGTTTTTCCATCAACATTGTTCAAAGTTGCATTGGTGCTTTTTTGATATTTTTTTCACAAAAGCTGAATCACAGAATCACAGAATGGTTTGGTTGGGAAGGAACCTCTAAAGGCCACCTAGTCCAGCCCCCTGCCGTGGGTAGGGACATCTTCAACCAGACCAGGTTTCTCAGACCCCGTCCAACCTGGCCTGGAACGATTCCAGGGATGGGGCATCCACCACCTGTCTGGTCAACCTGGGTCAATGTCTCACCATCCTTGTTGTAGAAAATGTCCTCCTTACATCTAGCCTGAACACAGAGCAGAGGATATAGAAGATGTGACTGAAGTTGTCTTGCTTGGTGGAAATGTCAGTTAGTCCCAGCTGGCCCTGGACTGGTGGAACGGCTGTGCAGCAAGGAGCCCTGACGCCAGCCGAAGCTCCTTCAGAAAAGCAGTCGCCACGGATGCTGCAGATAGTGGGCAATGACTGTGAATGTATTAATTGTGTTTTACATGCAGATAGCTGCCTGCCAGGTGGTTGAGTAAGGAAATTATGTCTTGGATTGGTCAGGGCTTGCAACTTTTCACTGTCTTTAGGAGCTGTTTCCATAGTGTTATCTCAGCATCACACTTCACAGCGGTGGTCTGTTGGAAGCATGTGGAACTAAGGACATCTGCAGAGGTCTGGGCACAGGCAATGCCTCTTAAGAGAAACTAGTAGAGTTTTGAAATTAAACAAGCTTTCTTGGAAATGTTCTTGCGTGTCCTGATGTAGCTGTCTCAAGTAGAGTAGCTCGCTAATGACCTTGGCAGGCTGCACCTTGTTGGAGCAGTTGGGGAAAAAACTGACCGTGGTGATGAGAGTGTTCCAGTTGAAGAAGGAGGTACAGCCCCATAGGCCATCTCCAGAAGCAGTGCTGAAGAAATCAGAGCATGAGGGCAGGCAAAAGAAATTAGGAAAAAACATCACACCTGAAGAGCTTCATCAGCGCTCAAAGATCTCTGTCTGTGGAGACACACTTGTACGAAGCCAAGAGAAGGAAGGGCATTCAGGATGGGGTTGCAACTCTTCCTGCTATTGAACAAATGCTTCTTTGCAGCATTAAACTTATGTACTTTAAAAATAATATTCTGTAATATTAAGGATGTAAATATGATAAATTCTGTACAGTTTCACTAAACCATTGTGCCAAAAGCCTTCACTGTACACCTTTGGGCTGCAGGTTCTCTCCGTAGTGCAGAGGCAGCGCTACACACCAAGGAGTTTCTTGGGCTGCTGTTGACTCGCAGACCCACGGCTCCCGCTACCTGACGGCTCTTCCCTCCTTCCTCTCTTGGCATCAGTCACGAGCGCCACAGCGCATTGATTTGGATTTGTCACCATGAAAATCAGGCATTTTTACATTACGTGATAATGGTGTTCCAGAAAACTTACACAGGTTTACGTTAGTAATCCGTGATACGGATTAGCGGGACTTTGATGTAGCTTCAAGGTCACTATGGAAAGGACCCAAGTGATGTTTCTGTAATTTAAAAGAAGCAATTACAAACACAGCACTTTGTGAAATGCAAGGGGCAGGATGCACTGAGGCGCTGAGTTGGCACCTGTGCAACCCAAACTCATGTTCAAGCCGTACATGAAATCACAAGTGTGGGCAGTGCGTCACCACGACACCACCATGGGGCCAGCTCCAGGGACGGGTCTACCTCTCACGCGTCGCCGTCCACAGACGCTGCCTGTGCACTGATATGATTATAAGTTTCTCAATGGATCTTTCCTCTCTGTATTGTAAAAAAGTTATGACATCTGAAAAAGATTCCAGTCTCAATCTGTTTAAGATACTTTCAGAAGTTTTTAAAATTGGTGTCTCAATGAAACGTAACTCTGAGGATTCAGAAGATTTTATTATGACTAATAAACATCCAACCATTGTCCGTCTCAGTTTTAATTTGTGGTATAAAAGATTTACATTTCATAATGAAACGGTACTTCAAACTGGAGAAGTGAATTATACTGTTTTCTTATCATACATTTCTAACGCCTTGGAAGCAAATGTAATAAAAATTAACCCCAAGCCAGGAAGCGCGCTCCACTCGTGAACGTGCACACAATCCGTGGGGCCACGCACTGCTCAATCCCAGCGGGATCACGCGTTTGACCAAAGTGTGGGTTTGGAGCTGCACTATTTCCTACGGCATGTTTTTCTGCAACGCTACTCTTGAATATCATCTGCCCTTGATCGTAATTGAAAGATTTTACTTTAATTTTCTTTTCACCAATGTTTAAGTCCTGTAACTGTAGGGAAACTCAAGCAATATGAAAACAGCCCAGGAACTCTAACTTCCACATGTGTTCAAGTTCTCAACCAGTGCACAGAAGTTCACTTTCTTTGGCATTACGCTGATTTGTACAGTTCAAAACCAGTACGAAGACTCTGTAGTGTATTTTGTTATCTCCTGAACATCACCAAGCTTGCTTGCTTTGTACATACAATGTACATATCATTTAATGACTTTTGAAAAAAAAAACCCAAGAAACACCCAGGAAAACCTTCTCCCTGAAACTGTTGTAAAGTGTTTCTATTTTTCCCCAACGCATCTTCACATTCTCAAAATACAGCTGTCAAACCCACTTATTTCACATTTTACATTCACTGACCCTTCTTCCCCTCTTCCTTACTTTTTTGTTCCTGCTATTCTTCCACCCAGTGCAGATTCCTACACCCTGCAGCCCCTGACACGCGCTGGCATGAGCAGACCCTGCGCCACCAACCCCCTGGACCCTCACTGGGACCAGTGGTGGCCGTGGGGCTGGTGGCGATAGGCAGGGGGCTCCTGGCCAGGGCGGCAGAAGGGGGAGGCTGGGGCCAAGGTGACTCTGGCAGTTCTGGGATGGGGTATCCAAGGCCCAGAGCGGCGTCTTACCAAAACCTCACTGGGGTGCTTTTTCCTCCCCTGCCAGGACTCTGTTTTCAGCCGTACCGCTGCTCTTGGAGAAAGTCTTTGTAACAACAGGAAAAAGAAAGAAGCAACTGAGACAGTTCTTGGCTTTGCTGCCTCTTGCAGTTTAAGGCTCAGCACCCAGAAGGGAAGCCAAGGCTGGACTCTTGTTGTGGAAGCAATCCCCAATGACCAAAGATTCTGCTTAGAGAGAGAATAATCAACTTTTCTTACTGTCAGGATTGCAAAAAGTCATTTCTGAGCCTTCTGTTGGGGAAAAAAAAATTCCTTTATGCTGTTTTCCCAGCATCCACATGCATCCTTTGAAAAATAAGATGGAAATAAAATGAAATAAAAAGCCTTAGCAAAATAATGTCCATTGCACCAAATTTCGGTTTCTGAAAAGCAAAACACAAAAGCTCAATGATAAGAAGAGTTCAGTGCTGGTGAAACATCCTCTTTCAAGATTTTGGAAAGAAGTGTTTCAATGTCTTTGTTTTCAAATTACTTTTTGTTTAATTTACAAATACTGTCGAATATAGTAGGCAGTAAAAATGCTAACTTATAAAATATTTTTTAGCAAGAAGCTACTTTTTTAATGGCAAACCACATTTTTGTGGGATTTGTCAAAATTTTATTCTCCAGGTTCTATTATCAGTTGAAATTAAGGCAAATTTGAAATGTATGGATTATTTGGGTAGTAATTTTCTTTTGGTATTTATGTTTCTAACAACTCCTATTGGAGTTGTTAGAGAGAGCTAGGGGTTATTTGTTCTATCAGGTTTTAACCTTATTTTATATTTTTCACTTGAATGAATACATGCATGTTACAAAAACAACATGAGACAGAGGTTTTCTAAAAATTCCCTTCTCCAACTAGAGAAAAGCTTCTCTCTTTCTAATGATAAAGGGGAAAAAACCCTTTCCTTTTTCCACAGTACAGGCCACGAGAAAGCATCTATCATTTCTTTCAATTTTTCACACCCATTTCTACCAAAGGTGACTTCAGCTCTTTATTGCTTCTTTTATTTCAAGCAACACTTTCTGCAGACTTGCTCCTGGCTTCTTCTTTTACCCCCATTGATTTTCCATTATTTGGCTTGAACTGTTATCTGAGGTCAGTGGTGAGTTTTGCTTAAAAATTTATATCACTATAGAGCTTTTGTTTCTTGCTGGTTTATATCCAGTTCCATCTGCGATGTTGGAAGTGTTTCTTTCTTGCTCTTTCTTTTTTCTCTGTTACTTCGGGTTTAGTTTTATTTTTTCTTCCTTGCTTTATTTATCTTTGTATTATTTGTCTCTGACATTCTTTTTCTATCTTTTGTTTCTTTTTCTTTTCTTCCATTTTCCTCTCTGTCCTTCCTTCCTCCCTTCCCACTTTCGGAAGCGAAGACATGCTCTTGCCCGGCAGTGTGGGCGCGTTCCTGGCACCCCGCCATACCCATACAGGACCCTGGTGTGGGTGCTGCGACCAGCTGGGCAGGGCGGCTGGGAGAGGGTGGGGGGCTCCCCTGCAATTAAACAGGGGCTAAAAACTGACCTCATTTACCTTACAAAAGCAACAGAATTGCCTTTGTGTTATTTGGTTAGAACTAAGGCTGTATTTGTTTTTAAACTTTCTTTTTAGCCTTTTTGTATCTACTTCAGGCTGCGATCACTTGGAAAGCCTAACAGCCTGCATGAATCACCTTGTTTTCATGAGGTCCCAGAATAGCATTTGTAGCAATTAAACTTGGATTGAACCTGACTCCTTTCTTTTGCCTATGGCAAGCTAAACCACAGATGCCAAACAAATTTGCATTAATGAGTTATTTTCTTGTGAGGAAGAAAATACAACCTTTTTTTGGTCTTTGCTATGCACGCGTATGTTTTGAGAAAGCAACAGCTCACATTGCCTAATTGCGCCAAAATAACACAGCGAGGAGGGGCGCACGCCAATTACCTCTCTTCAACGCCAGTTACCAATTAGCAGTGGAAGGGCTGGTGCTGCCTACAGCCTCCTGCGCTGCAGGACAGGCAGCTCTTGGCCACGACAGCCAGCGCCGCGCAGGATCCAGGTGCCTCTGAGGAATCAAAAAGGCGTTTGTGGGTGCTCATGGAGCATGACACGACGTGGCGCTGATTCTGAGCCCCAAGATCCCATTAGCAGGCTAATTAGCTTCTGTGTGTGTACTAAGTGAAAAGAAAACCCCACCAAAAATATTACAATCATGGCCATTTGATTTCACAATGCGAAAGCATTTCTGAAATACAGTTACATTTTAATGAGTTAAGGATATAAATACCTGAAGTGAAAATTCTCAAGTAACAGGGTTTCACGTGTTGCCGCAGGCAAGAGCAGGTTGCAGAGCACGTGCAAGTGCTGCCAGCGTAAGCTCACCAGTGAGCCCCAGTGCCAGGGCCAGAGTGCTGCAGGTGTAATTAAATGCAAACAAAACAGCCCCAGCTGAGACTGACGAAAGATTTTCCATATGCTTTGGAATAAGCCTGCGTTTCCCCCATATTTCTCTTCTCATTTTCTTCCCAGAAAAACAGTTCTTGCGGCCGGTTGTTCCCAACCACGTTGTCTGTATCTGGTGAATATCCATGTCCTGCCACTAGTTCTGATTACATCTTTTCCTGTAAATAGCAAACCTTCTTAGTACTGGATATTTTTACTAATGAATGTGATGACTTATTATTGTTGCCATTCCTCTTTATGAAAAAAAAATAAACAGAAAGAACTATTTAAATGTCTCACAGTGGGGTAGTTCATCAACCAGACAGGATTTGTATTTTTTCTTTTCTTATTAGATTTTCATCAGCCTTGGAAGGCACAGACACAACATTGTTCCTCCTCACTGATCTCCTCCCTATACACACAGTGATGAAATTGTCCTTTTTGTGTCAGTTTCCCAGGTTCACCCAAACCTCCATCCTGCACACACCGTTTGTATCCCCAGCCCCTGCCTGACTTTCTGTGGGGCTGAATTAGAATGAAAGGAGGTGACAATATGTCCTTAAGGAGGATATATTGCCCCATCCTGCATCCAATGATATAACCGAGGATCAGGTTGTAAGTCATTTTAAAGGAACCATGAATTTCTAATGACCTATGAATCTTCATCCACCAGAACAAGATCTACGAGGTCGGGTCTCTCATGTAAAATCTAGATAATATCCAATGACTTTATTTCTTGGGTCTCCTAATTAGCAGTTCTACAGAAAATAGTGAAGATGTCTTTAATGTAAAGTACCACTCCTCCCCACTTCTGTACATGATATCCTCTCCAATCCCTTTCCATGTAAGTCATAAGCAGATACTCTAGCACGGGCCTCCTACCTCAAGGTTTTAGTAAAGCCAGCTTGCAGAACGTTTCCCCTTTGTTGTTTCTTCAACAGAAGTTTCCAGTCCTGTTTCCTACTCAGGTACCTGGCAACTCAGGCTCACTGGCAACTGAAAACAATAGTCTTACTTTCTTTGCCACACATCTGTTTTTCTTTATTTTGTGTTTACAAACCACAGATGAAAGTGTAACAGCGCCGCTCTTTTCACAGCTAATCAGCTTTATTTAACATTAATGTCTTCCTGCCTTCTCCTACTAGCAGGCACGTGGCTGTCCCAGTCTACAAGGTGTTCTATCCTTACCTGTAAAATTCCACCTTCTGGTAGAATATGATCCCATGGTCCCCCAGCCGTTCAGGTTAACAAGCCCCAGCATTGGGGTTAGCTGCCGATGACCTCACAATGCCACCCAGTATTTCTCTGCTTTGTGTCCTTCCATAACCGCCCCCAGCTGGGCAGCTGCATCTTACTTTTCTCTGTTCTGCCTTTACCCATGTTCCTGCTGAATACTTTATCCGTTCTGCTGAGCAAGGAGCATCTTCAGGCAGTTGAATACAATATTTTAAGAAAAAAGAAAATATGTGAGATGGTGGATCCTTGTGGACGGAGTTGGGACCCCATTCTAAAGAAAACTCAAGAGCAGTTTTGCTGTTGAGCGAAAATTGAGGCATGAAAGAGTAAACAAGCTTCTTTACTAACATTATCAACCTGTGTATTTCTACCTGGGTGGTCTAAGGGCAAGAAAAATCATTTCAGAATCAGTGACATATCTGTCATCTTATTTAGATGAGGTCTCAGGAAGAAATTGTTGCCTGTGAGGGTGGGGAGCCCCTGGCTGGGGTTGCCCCGAGAAGCTGTGGCTGCCCCATCCCTGGAGGTTCAAGGCCAGGTTGGACGGGGCTTGGAGCAACCTGGTGTGGTGGGAGGTGTCCCTGCCCAGGGCAGGGGGTGGGAATGGATGGTCTTTAAAGTCCCAACCATTCTGTGATTCTTTGATTCTATCTTCTGGTCAGAGGACTCGGAGTTAGGTTTACACTGGGTGACGGTGCTAGTCCTGCTCACCCGGAGACCCTCTGCCCCGCCAGGCGGTGGGTGGGTGGGCTCCTGCGAGAGCCCCTGCGGCTGCAGCGCCCTGACGTCCCGCTCTGCCCGGGCAAACGGGCAGCGCTGACCCAAGAAATTCCTGTGGAAACTTCCTGCATGGAGCAGAAAAATGGGGAAATCCACTGATTCTTTTTTTTCTTATGTACCTCCTTAAAAACAACATAGTACAGAAGTACAGTTGCAACACTCATCAAATAGCTTCTGTCAAATGAATTAGTGGAAGTTCCTAGACTATTCCTACTCAACATGTCAAGTGTTCAAAGTCCTCTAAATACTACTGGAAGAAAACCTTTGTTTAGTGTTAAACTGAGACGGCCCCTGCACACGTCTATTTTTCTCAAATAAGAGTAGAAAAATAAAATAGTAAAGGAGGCATGTGCATTACCAGGCTTACAAGTTTCCGGGACTCCCTGAGAGATGAAAAAGCATTTCACTCCTGCTGCAAAGATGTGTGAGTGTTTCATTGAGCTAATTTTTAATTTGTCCTTTGGCTCACTTAGGAATATGGAGGGAGAGGGACCAGAGGTGGTTGGCATTTGTAGATGCATTTATTATTAAAAAATATTAAATACAATATTTACACAAAATACAATACAGCATGATGTAAAGCATATATATATGTGATGTATGTGAGTATGAAGTTTAAATTGACCCAGGAACAGTTAAAAGCAGGTATATCTATCCATAAACAATGTGGTTGGAGAACCCTTGCGTGTAAGTTAGAACTCCATTAGAATCGCACGTTCGCATATGTAGGTGGAAGCGTTGACCGCCTCCTGCTGTAGCTGCAGCAGTATTTAACCCAGACGTTACCACGTGCCCAGCTGGCTCGCGGCAGGTCCAGCCACTCTGGAGGCAGAAAAGCATCCTGGACACCAACCTTCCTGGAGACCAGTCTTCCCCACCAGTTCCGAGTCCTGCCCAGCACACTGGTCTTTCACACTATGGACAGGAGGTCCAGTCCATGCCCTCTCTAGGTCCTGCCTTGGCCGTAGGTACGTGGACACCAGAGGAGAGCGTGACCCACGGCCAGTCGCAGCTTTGCCTGAAGCCCCTGCCAGGTCTCCCGTCCCAGCGTGCTGTCACCCTTGCTGGGCTGTGACGGCACCTCTTGGCGGAGAGAAGACAGACGCTTCTTGCTCCTCCTGGGTGCTCCCATCACTGTGACGGGCCCCTCTGAAGTCTCCTCGCTGGTGCCCAGAGACACCTTGTATCTGCTGGTGCACTGTGCAGCCAGATGTTGCCATATCTGTGCCCTATCCATGCCGTATCCGTGCCGTATCCGTGCCATATGCATGCCATCCATCCCTCTGTCCCTTGCCGTCAAGAAGAGTCAAGTGCTGCAAATGTCCTACCCACCGGAGCCACTGCCGCCTGCACGGGCCTGCTTTCTGCTAATCTCTGTTGACATCAAGAACAAAGAGATAAATCGAGTTACCCAAACACAGGCAGAGCAGCAGAAGTGAGATAAAAGAGATATACTGGTCTCACCATTCTCCCCTCCTTCTGTAACTCTTTTCCCCCCCAGGCTCCGGTTCCTACTCTGCAGCCAGGGTGCCTGTGCGGAGAAGAGCTACGGACAGAGGAGAGGGGCTGGATGTGCTCGGAGGTGAAACAAAGCAGAAAAAAAGGCAAAGAAGAGCCGCTCCAGAGAAAAGTGCAACGTACTCATAAGGTCATCTGTGGTCTTTTCACCACACTTTCGGTTTCACTCAAGATGCTTTTTGCTCGCAGCGGTTTTAATTCCTGATAGATGAGAATGTTGTTCTGACTTCAAAAGTCTTTATCAGTAACTATAGAAACTCTGGTTTGCCCTAAAATCATATTGGTTTCTTGGCCTGAATGATTTAATGTAGCAGCAAGTTCCCTCAGAAAACTGCAGGCCAGGCAAAATGTAATTTGAATTTCATGTATTGTCTTTTGGCACCTAATACATCTCTTCAAGCCCTACACGTTTTAATCACTTCTATCATATTCCCCTTCTCCTTGTCTCCTCTTTTAAAAACCACATGGCTTCTCAGCCTCTGCTTATAGGAAATATTTTGTTGTTCCTTCTTCTTTTCAGTTTTGCTGCTGTTTTGGGACCTCTAACTTATTGTCATGAGCCATCTTCAGGTTCTGCCAAGTTCTTATGTGTCCTTCAAGACCTGCAGACATGAAATGCAGAAGCAGCCATGAGCAGCAAGCAGGGCTTCCATTTACATTTAAATGGTTGTAGGATGGAAGGCAAATTTGCATGCAAGGACAAGGGTGGAATGATTTGGTGGGATAAGAAAGATCAGTCATCAGGCTGGAGGAGGCATCATGGGGGAAGAAGACATTGAGACCAGCCCTGTCAAGAAGGATCTGGTGGTGTTGATGGATGAAGAGCTGGCCATGAGCCAGCAAAGTGCGCTGGCAGCCCGGAAACCACCGGCATCCCGGGCTGCATCCCCACAGCGGGGGCAGCAGGGCCGGGGGGGATTCTGCCCCTCTGCTCCACTCGGGGGAGACCCCACCTGGAATCCTGGGTCCAGCTCCGGGGGTCCCGACAGCAGGAGGACAATTCCAACCTAAACCTATGATTTTGTGGTGATTCTATTTTGTCAAGGATACCCTGGTAGAGGAATGAGATAGTTGAGGAAAGATGACAATAAGGCTATTTGACCCACTTGATTAGCACAGAAGTTACTCTGTGTGTGTGCTTTAAAAACATGGGAAGGGAAGATAGTACAATCAGTTTCAGTACATGGGAATCACGCAGCTAGATCACCGCCCCTCTGGGGATTCACTATCTTATTTCTGTTAATGCATAAAACAGCAGCACCCTGACTTCCTTGCAGTGTCAGTAAACAGCACAGGGAACCATCTACTCCATCTCGCATGCAAAGCATTAGCTTAAGGTAACTGACGTTATGCATATTCCTGACAAGTCTCCGTTAATTCCCATAAGAAACCTCCATTTTAATTAAATTTGTGAGCCACGTTAGACTGGTAGTCACTGGGTTCAAATGGTAATCACTGACTATGCTATTTATTATGCAGGAAAGGTTGTACCAGGGAGGAAAGATATTGCAAGTACTCTGAATCTCAAATCAAGAGAAGAACTGGTGGAGACATTCTGCAATAGATTTACACAAACACACGCACCGGGACGGAGCAGAACTGGAGACCAACGTTATTGCTCAGTTTATAACCTTCCTGGCCACTTTTCTAAACATTTGCAATTCTGTATTAAAAAATAGCGGGCAGTCAGGCTTCCCACACAGCCCTTGGGAAACACTCCCGCGAGCACCCGCAGCCACCCGGACCCCACGGCTCGCGGGTGAGCGGCTTTTCAGGGAATGCCTCGATTCAGTGGCCTTTTTCATGGCTGCATCCAATAGCTGGCTGGTGTCCACACCACTGTCCTTCCCGAGGACCTCCAGGATATGGCAGAGGTTACGGCTGTTGATGGTAGGTGCCTGTGTCTCGTACGGGTGGACGTCACCCTGTGTCCGTCACTGCTGTTCCCAAGTCACCATTGGCCTCAATGATATTCTAATACATTCAAACTCTTTATCAGCAAGAGCATCACAACTATTCATCGGCAGGTTGAACGCAATGCCTGTCTTTTAGTGCCAGAATCACTCATGAAAACACTATGGTGTTTTCAAAGATCTGTCATGGAGAACCTCTACTCCTTACACCCATAATTATCCTCTCCATGCAACCTGCTGTTATCTCTTCCTCATCTTGTTCCAAAATCACCTAGGCTCAGTTTTCTCCAACATAACTAGTAATATGATTTCCTGAAGTCCGCGGACTTTTGCTTGAAAATTAGTTGCTCTGTTAAAGAAATCTGTCAGGTGCAGGATATATCTTTTGTAAAATTTTGCTGTATTTTCTTCCTTCCACCCTTGGTTTTTAATTCTTTCTTCACTAATATTTTGTTGGCTTGCAGACTGCTGAAAACAGATTAACAAATTGACAGTAGCATTTTTGTTTCTAAAGGCAATACGGAAGTTTTAAAATTGTATAGTCTCAGTTGATTCTGGACCAAACCTAAGAAACCTGCCCCAAGGTGGGGGGAAGTTGCCTCAGGTCATACAATGGGTGGGGAAAGGGGGGTGGCTGAAATCCTAGTCCCACAGGACCCCCACTTCCCACGGTGCCTCTTTTATCCCGTGTAGTTTGCCGCCGGAGTGAAGTGTCTCCTGACTCGCACCCATGGACTCAGGCTGCCTGTCTCCTTCATCTTGCCTTTGCTGCACTTTCCATTTTTCCTTTCCTGGTTTGTATTATTTTTCCTATTTTAGATGCTTTCACAGTTCATTTCTTTCCTGAATTGAGAAGGAAGGCACGAGGACAACTTCTTTGCCAGGCAGGGCTTGCTGGGGCTCGTGGCGTGCTGGTCAGAGGCTGGTGGAGCTGGCTGCCCTCCACTCGGCCGGGACAGGCAGCTGAAGACACACTCAGGCTCCGCTCGCCTCCCCAAAACCAGCACCTCGCTGTTACGCTCCGAACCGCGCGTGGCAGATTGGGGCTTATTTTCCAAAGTCACCATGAAAGCAGAAAGATCATGGAACGATGGAGGTAGGTGCAGCCTGCTCAGGGCAACGCTGCGGTACTTGAAGGACACATCGGCTTCCAAGGCTTCCTCAGGCTCCGAGGAGAGGAGGAGCCATTGTGCTGGTGGTTGTCTCACAAGCGGCTGCAGGGACATGTGGATCTGGCCATTGCCAAGAGCCCCAGGCACCGGCGGGCGGAGAGGAGGAACCCCAGTGGTGGTGCCCGGCGGGAGGAGAGGAGGAACCCCAGTGGTGCTGCCCCTGCAGCACTGCTGGGAATGGCGGCCCCTGGCTGGGAGCGCTCCCTCCCTGGAAGCCAGTCCTTCTGCCCCGGGAAATTCCCGCTCTCTTTGCTCGGGAGCAGCCTCCAGTCAGCTCTTCCTCCACCACGCTGCACGGTAATTTTCCCCATCCTGCCTATATTTAACTTTTCCCCTTGGACCAAAAATATTGCTACAAAAAATTTCTGTCAGCTGGAAGAAAGGCACAACGCCTGGCTCAGAGCCGGTGCTCAGCGGTGAGGAGTCTGCAATCACACTACACACACAGGGGAAAAAAAAAAAAAGGCAGCCCCAAAACACCAGGAACAAAACCAAAGCAGGAATCTTGTTCCAGTTTCTCTGAGGTTCTTCCTTGCAGTTATTTTTCTCACAGGGAAAGGATAAGCAATATAACAGGGAAAGAAACCTCAAAATAGAGAGCAATAAAAAAAAATAATAAATAGAAATCCTGAAGCCTGCTTTGCCTGCCAGAACACCTACTGTTACAACATGATTGCAGAGGCAGCAGTGCCCACGGTGCACAGAAGTGCTTTGAAGGAGACTGACTCAAATCTGGAGCTGGGTGTTAACACCACCTGCCACCCGCCGCCCCCCACGCGCCAGGCTGGCTGTACAGCGACAGCCCCCGGGCTCTCCCTGCGGTGGGAGCGAGCACTGGAAAGCGCTGGAAAACGCTGGGTGTCACGGCTGCCCTGTGCCGGGCAGGCTCCGCGCTCCCTGCCGGCTCCTGTGCTGAGGTGGGCTCTGGGTCCCTGGGGAGCTCCGCTGCCGGAACAGCCCACCCAGCGGCATCGCACCCGCAGCCCAGCCCGGGAAAACACCGGCTCTGCCCGCACAGACCGCTAGGCACAGCCCATCTCCTCCACAGGGACATCCCCGAGTAAAGGCTGCTGCTGTTGGGGATAGCGGGAGTAGAATCATGGAATCACAGAACCATGGAATCCTAGAATCATCTAGGTTGGAAGGGACCTTTGAGGTCATCGAGTCCAACCATCAACCCCACGCTGCCCAACCCACTCCTGACCCATGTCCCTCAGCACCACGTCTGCCGGCTGGGAAACACCTCCAGGGGTGGCGACTCCACCACTGCCCTGGGCAGCCTCTGCCAGCGCTTGACAGCCCTTTTGGTGAAGACATTTTTCCTAACACCAGCCCAGCACAGTGCTCACTGCTGAACGCCTGGCGCAGGCAGCACGCCAGCGCACTGGGCTGTATATTCCACTTCTCCCACCTTTGGTCTGTCTTATCTGCATCTCTTGGATTTTGCAGTTGGCATTGCCAGTCACCTTGGGAAAGGCAGCACGCAGTACTCCACTTGTTGTTGCCACCGAGAAATAATGGCTCTGGCTAGAGGAGCCGTGGGCTAACATTGCAGCGAGGGGAGCTGCAGGAAATGTGTTCTCATCAGATATAAATGCATAAGTAGAAAACAGGCCACAATTTTTTGCATGACTCAGGGCGATGGCAGTGTACTCATGGAATCACAGGGAGTAGTGTAGGAGGGACCTTGAATGTAATCTCGTCTGTGTCCTGATTCCAGAGCATGATCAGCTGTACCTAAAGTATTCCCATGGATTTGCTTCTGCTTCCACTAGGCAGCTCTGAAGAAAGGCATACATTTAGGCACAAAGTCTGCAAAACTCCAGGGCAGACGGTTAATCCTTGGAAAACGAGACCTACCACGTCTTGAGCATCATCCCTTTGGCTCCCCTCAAGCAGCACACCACACCAGTGTCCCTCGTGAAATCCCTCTTCTCCCACCAGTTTCCCAAGCAGTTTCCAGAGCCGTCCTGCCAGACCCCGCCACCAGGGGCTGACGTGGTGGGACCCTGTGAGTGTCCCAGGCAGAGACATGGCCGGGCTGACACCAGCCCCAGGGGTCCACACCACAGGTCCTCCTTGACAGCCTGGCTCACGCGTGCATCTGCCCATCAGGGACAAGTTCCCTTCTCTGGGATTTTGTGGGAAAAGCAAGCCCCATCACTAGCCTGGAGGAGTGGGATACACAGTCATTGGGGAAAGCAGGAGCGAAATGATTTCTGCCTTGCAGACAGTAGTGACCCCCCAGACCCACCAGTGGCTACAGGTCTTTGCAAAGCTCCCAACATCCTCATTTTTTTCTTCCATTTTGAACTTCTCACCCACCTCTCTGGTGTTTTAACCAAATCCTTACACAGAGTCATGAAACTGGCTGGTCAGTGCAGCACAGGTTTTTAGTCTCTGCCTCTCTTCTTTTAAAATCTGGTTGAATCGATTATTTATGTTTTGTAAACTGAGCTATAGATCCCATGCAGTGTTAACACTAGAGGAAGGAGGAGAGGAAGAGCAAAACCAGAACGCTGGGAGCCGTGTGGGAGCGTGGGGCTGGGCTCTGCAGAGCACTTCGCTTGATCCGTTTTAGCTGCAAAACCTTCAAGTCTGATTTAAAAAAAAAAAAAAATAATGAAAGGGGAAACTAAATAGAATCAAGTAAGTTGATTCCCAGCTGGCTTGAACATGCCAGCTCAGCAGCTCATCAGACACATATTAATCCCAGCTGGAGGACTGGAGACTTGAAGCCTGATCCAGTATCCTCGCAGAGGGTCATGGCCAGATGAACTCCTGACATTTTTACCTCCTGTAAAACTGAGTCAATGACAATGAGGCCAGAGTGCACAGCAGAGAAAGGAAAGCATTTTAATGATGTGCTTTTATTTAGCAAGGCATTGCACTAGTTAGAGTAGAACTTCTGCAACAGAATGAACATGTATTTTAATTACGAAAAATGATATAAATAATTAAGACACAAATGCTTTTAGGTACCATTACACTGAGGATCCAAAGCAAACTAGCAGCAGGAGAGATGATAAAACAAACTCCAATTATTCCGTGCCCTGCTCTGCTCAGCGATCACAACACAGCCGGACCCGCCTGAGCTCTTGGCAGTCCCAGGGTGGAAGGGCGTTGGGTTCTGCCCTGCGCAGAGATGGCGCGGTCCCTGCTCCTGCGCTGGCACGTCCTCGGCACGCTGCTGGAGGCCAGAAGGCTGGTAGAAGCAGCGGCACAGCCGGGTATTTACCAGGAGCACCAGCCAGCCCGCTCCACTCACTGCACTGGTGGGGCTGCGCAGCCGGGTCCTGCCTGGCCGCTCCGCTCTCCGTCGCCTGCCCTGGGGCTCCCCGTGTGCCCAGCAGGGCCGTCACGGCACTGGGCTGCGCGGTTGAACCTCCGCGCCAGAGCCACCAGCCACGGCAGAGCAGGTTGGAGTGGCTGTTCCCACGGGTCCCTTTGGCCTTGAAGCCTTTCCCTGTGGGAAGGAGCCGCGGGTGCCTCCACCAGCTCACCCAGGTGTGGAGCCCACTGCTCCCTCCCAGTCCCCCGGCACCACTGAGTCCTTTCCCCACGTTCCTTCAGCAACGGTAACCAAGTCTTCAACTGCCGAGCCCTTCGGTCTTCTCCTCCACCTGAGCCCCCCGTCCTCTCCAGGGCTTTAGCAGGAGCAGCGCTGGCACCCGTGGCAGGGCGCCGCCACCCGTGCCTGGTCAGGGAACCTCACTGGCTTTGGGTCTGGAGGGGTCGGCTTCCTTTTGTTCCTGCACGGCTTTTCTGCACAAGGCTAAGTTGGCATCCCTACTGCAACGGGTGTTTCAGTTCTGTTATTAATTATAAGTACTAGCTCAAATCACACTCATGAGCTGAATGAGCAATAATGCATGTTAAGCCTCTATCTGTTGATAGTATTCTCCAATGGATTGAGTATGTGTCATTTGACACTGATAAACTAGGCAATATTATGAGCTGAATGTCTTAAATGCTACACAGATGGGGAATATATTAATTTAAGAAAATGTTATTAAGTGTTTAAGGAGTGTAATTATGAGCAGCCTTCTCATTTGACACCTGTGTGCAGTCTTTCCTTGTGAGATAAAGGCAGAGAAATGAGACCTGGAAACCAGCCTTCAAACCTCTCAACTTTATTCTCTTTCTAACTTCCTGCCAAATTAATTATTTTCAAGATACAACCGGCATTGTAAAGAAATTTTGACTGTAAGCAATACCAGTGTGCAGCCAAGAGAAATCTTCATTGTAATACTCGATTTATTGCTTTGTAGCGTGTAACATGGACGAGCCGCCCAGGAGCCAGCAAAGCGCCCGGCAGCACCGACGGCCACCACTGGGGAGACCCTGCCGGGCGCTGGTCAGTACTGCCACTTCGCAGAATTCCCAGGAATTGCTTTGGGGGTGGGGAGGGGAGGGAAAATTAACCTGATTACATTACAGACATTTCAAAGTTGTCTGTGCAATTCCAAATTACTCACGCTGGACTCACGCTGTGCTCTCTGGAGCGAGCCGGGCGGTCCCTGGGGGTGTTATCACAGTGGAAAGTAAGTGTTGGAGACAAGCGGGGTGCCTCTGTCCTGGTGACTGGAGTGGAAGCCTCAGTGATCAGCTCAGATGTAGGCAGCCAACTTCACAATGTCTAAAGGCAGACGAGTCCTGACCAGGGTATCTCCCGGCTCCCCCTGGACCTCCCGCAGCATCCCGCTGAGCTGGCCTTGGGAGGAACTGGAGGTCCTCCTGGCAGATAATTAATGGGCCTCTGCAAGGATTAATTAAATAGGATGCCTACAGCACTGTCCTGTCCCCCAGCCTCCAAACCCAATCTTTTGGCATTGGTAAACGTCGCGGCTGCCTGGCACGAGAGGTGCCGCACACGGGCAGCACGCGAAGGCGAATCCTGAGGAGCTGTTGGGCGGCTGCACACGGAAATTGCCTGGAGCTGCCGTTACTCAGCAGAGTGACGGCGCCGCAGGGAAGAACACTGAACTGCAACGTACATCTCATGGAGGGCTGCTTCTGCCGAGATGCTGAGCTCACACTGCCTGTATGTCAAAGTCTGCTGATTTAAAACATGTTTGTATCAACTGCTCCTCACCAGGTAGCCCTGCTGGGTTCCTCAGTAGTTTGAGAGAAGATTCATGTGTACAGGGAAGCCTTCCATAAATAGAGAAAGTGTTTTCTGGAAAGGTGGTAACTGGCAGCCAGGACGTATGCCCCTGTAATTCTGCTGCGCAAATCACTGGAGAAGCTTCATCGGGAATAATGTATGAACCTGTGCAGGGGAAACAATCAGATGGAAACGGATCTCAACCAGGTACAAGCTGACAAGGAGAATGGACAACATATTTTACAAGGGGGCACAAAAACTTTTCAACTTGTTTAGCACAGCAAAAAGCGGTTGAACTAAGGCTACGACTGGCATCTGTGAACACAACAGGAATAATCATGAGGAGAAGGAGGAAAAAACTGTTGAAACAAAAAGGACAATTGGGAGGAAAAACCCCAATGAGATATAGGCAAAGGTTAATACTGTAGTTCCCTGGAAACTGGATTTTTTTAACCATTATAATACCACATTCTGCAGCCAGTACCAGGACCGGCTCTCATGGTGGTTTCTCTTCCAAGGTTGGGTGCACATCATTGTCTAGAATAGACTCCTCTTGGAAGAAAAAGCAACAAAATACGCATGGTGTAAGCAAAGTAACAAGTTCTGTCTGCTAATGAGTGGCCAGACCACGGAGCCAGGCTAGACCTGTCCCAAGGGATGTCCCGTCCCACCAGCAGCTTCAGCCCAGAGGTGCCCCGCGCCCTGCTGATGGCTCCTTCTACTTGACACAAGGATGGGCCTGAGGTCCTCTGCCCAAAACGTTTCATTTATGGGAATCTCGGCTAAAACGTGTCAACCTTGCAAGCTGCTTGTAACCTTCCATGGAAAAATCCTAACCTTGCCACCTTTCTTCTCAGTGCAGTGTTCTCTTTGGTGTTAAGATTCATAAATAGCAATATAACTGTTATAACTGCACATGTTGTCACTGTGAAAGGTGAGCTGGGATTTTTAAAAAAGAAAATAAAATTATATGTTGAATAGCACCAAATTATCAGTATGAATGTCCCTTATCAGCTTCATTGGCTTCTTCGGAGCCCTGTGTCTCCCAGCAGTGTTCTGCGGGCAGAGGGGGTCGGGTGGCAGTGGCCGGGTGCTGGTGGCCGGGTGCCGGGAGAGAGGAGGCTCCGCTCTGCGCCGCAGGAGGTTGCCGGCACCACGGGAGAGCCTTCCGCTGCCGGTGGCGCAGCCCTTCAGCAGCTCCTTCACAGTCAGTTGATTTTACACACAGGAGAATCTCCCTGTGTTTGTATAAACACCCCACCCCCGGGTTCTCCTCCAGTGTGCAATTTTATTTATAGCGCATCCAAAAAAAGTCAATAAAACCGAGTTCAGGATTTCATTTTACTGGAACAGCTAAAATGCGGGAAATACTTAGTTCATTTATAGACTGGAATTTGCAGACAGGTGCTGAGCCCTGTCATTCTTTTCTCTTCCTCAGTGAATAATGATGGACAAGCAGAGGAGTCACGGAGACATTTTAACCAGTGACTTTTTTTAGCACCTGCTGTTCAAAAGCACGGTTGGTTTTTTGTTGTTGGGGTTTTTTCTTTATTTGTGTTCCAAACACATCCCCTGTGAAATAAACCACAAAAGAGTCAATGTTTCATCCTTCTCCTCTCCTAGGTGTTAATGTAAAGCTGAAAATGTTGGGTTGTACATTCCAACTGGAACTAGCTACAGGTTTTTTGTCAAGATACTTTATGTCAAGAGCATAAATAGACATGTGCATAGAGAAGGGTTTCAATATTTCAACACTGGTTTCTTTTTGCAATTTTAAAAATGCAAGTCTGAAACATTTCCACCAGGAAATTTGGATGAAACGATATTGGAAGCAAAAAAAAATGTGCATTTTCTAAAAAACGCATCATAGGTAAAATTGCAGTATTACGAGAAAACCATCATGTGAACTAACATTCTTCAGTTCCTTTGAAACTTTTCATGAAAAATATCTGGATAAAAATCATCCTTAAAATCAGAGTTCCCAAAAGTGACTGGTCACGCGGGCCCGTTCCCCACCAGCTCATCTGTTATGAACAGTGGCAGGAGATCCCAGCGGCATTGCTCTCACTTGCTCTTCCATGTGGATCTTCAAAATTAGTGCAGTGCCATTAACATTAGATGAGAGCAAAGTAGCCATAAACCAGACTCCGACTACAAAGACCCCTGGGGTTTTTCGGCAGCTCTTCTGCTAACGTTGCTGTGCTCTGTCTCTGCAGAGCAATTCTTTATAAAGACAGTTCTGAGGATGAACCGGCCAGTGTTAGTCTGGATCAATTTATATTTCCTCTCAAGGAACTAGTAGCTGAAATACAAATTCTAGCTGAATAAAACATGAAAGAAAAAAAAAATCTTTAAAAACTGTGCCACTGAAGCATAGAAAGCTTTTTTTCTTTCTGAATTATGCTGGCAAAGTAATGAGAACTACGCGCTGGCTCTGCTTGCCCATGCACGGTCTCATGCGTGGAGGTACGCACGCTCCCCAGCCCGCACCACCGTACCCAGCGCTCCCCGATGCTCAGAGCGGGGACAGAGGATAAGGACATGGTTCCCCAGAGGGGACGGGAGGACCCGGCCGGGTCACCCAGCAGCCCCGCAGCCAGCCACGGGGGACGGCACGGGAAGGGGCTGCCAGTTGACGCGGGTATCCCATCTGCAACTGGACAACGGTGTTCCACCCGCACCGGGGGTTCGCCAAGAGCGACCGGTACGGGCTGCCGGTGGCTGGAGCCGTGCACGCGCAGTGCTCCTCATCGCTGACGCACGGGCCCCGGGGGCGCCGCACGCCGAACGCAACGGGGCTCCGGATGTAAGGCCCCCACGGCCAGAGGAGGTGTCTCGGTGAGCGATGGAAGAATGTGCATCAATTAAATACAAAAATGCAGACGGAAAACAAACTAAAACACAAGAACAGAAATGCTCCAGGATTCTGGTGCAGGCTGTGATAATTTAGGGCCCTTTCAGAGAGAAGGCTCCCTGTCTCGGAGGTTATTAAATTGGCACCCTGCTGCTGAGCAATATAGGAAATGCCCCAAGCAGAACAAACTCTGAGACTGAAAAAGAAGCAGAGAGACTCACAGGAATGAATTTAAGCTTGTTTCAGACCGGGAGTCTGCGTAGCCCATAATGACCACCAGCTGACAGAACAGGACCAACGGGCAGGTAGGACACAACCTTCCCACGCGTGGTCCCACCCATCAGTGTGGACCAGGTGGAAGGTGGAAGGACGTTTCTTCTCCTGCGACCTCATCCCTGAAGGATGGTTGACGACCAGGACCCGTCGAGACCAAGCCTGGCGTGGGGGGTGCCGGGGGGTGTCGCTGGCAGGTGACACGCTCTCCACACACCTCTAACATCTGGCCACTTGGGCACCCGGGGTCCAGAGCGACCCTGCTGCTCCCTGGTCCACCGAGGGAGCGCATGGCGTAGTACAGCCTGAAGGCAGGCACCACGCAGTGTACACAAGGATGCTGAAATAAAGGCAACAGCACTGAAATAAATGGCAGACTCAATTGCTCTACTTTATTAGATGCTGACAAGCGAACATAAATCCCTATCTGCAAAAATCGGTTATGTGCATTTGGACAACTGAATAAGGAGGACTGAAATATTGTTCTATTTACTTTCAAGGCACAGAACCAAGACACTCTTTGTTACCTCATAAAATGCAGCATAGTGAAGTTAATACCTTTTTGCCAGCAGCTTTTTGCTCTCTCTTGCCAGAGACAGCCTCCCTTTTTGAGACTGCGCCATCAATCCAGCAACCATAAGGACCCAAGTTTTTATGTATGCGCGCACGTGATCCAAGGCTGAAATAAATGCATATTATCTGCCTCACGCATTGGGCTGTCTTGCGGCAGGGGTTGGCTAACACCAGCACGACAAGGCTGCAGAGGTCACTTCAAACCACACCAACCTTCTCTTCTGACCGCTTTTACCCCAAACCGGCAGGACGCGCTGCTGGAAGGTGCCGGGGGGCTGGACACCCCTCACGGGTTGGGGCATGTGGCAGAGGAGGGTCAGTCCACGGGGGTCAGGTGGGAAAAGGCTGCCCCATGTTTTGCCCTCACAGCATCGCCAGCGCTTCCGCCTTCACCTCGTCACACAGCGGTGAGCGGCAGAGGTCGTAGTGCTGCACACTGGGGACTTCGAACCTGCCCGTCTTCGGTTTTTCAACTCAGGAACAGTTATTTTTGGGAAGCCCTGGAGACAGATTCAGGCTGCAAGTTAAACAGTTGAGTCACATAAATGAGTCCCATTTGTCTCACCTGGGAGACCAAAAAGCACTCATGTCTAACTCATAATCAATGATTTATTCAGCATAAGTGATTTATTTTATTCTGCTGCTTTACTAGCCAAAAGCAAAACTTTCTGTCATCAGAGGTACTCAATTCAGTGGTGGGTTGGTTTTTTTTCAAACACAAATAATCCAAAAAGCGTTGGTTGCTCTCAACAGACAGGACAAGTCAGACAACACTAGCTTTATTGCACAGTGGGGCAGGCAATCTAAGACGTCAAAATTTGTTCTCCGAGCATTTCGTGCAAGGCAATGTTCACTCAAATTTTCTTGGTATGCAAACATTAAAGAGTAAGCACTTGGCAAATTAAAATATTTATGAAGTTCCAACTCTAAAATGGAAAATGGGTATGCCTTTTTTGCTTTACCTTTAGGAAAAAAAATTCAAGTTGATCCAGGAAGCGAGAAGCTGGTTCTCATTGCCTTTGTGTCTCAAAATACACCCACCCTTTCCTTACCCAGAGAAGTTACACAAGGATTGCATGCAATATTTTCTGCTTCTATCCTCACATAATTTTCTGTTTCTACATTTTTCCCATCAATCACAATTTGTCACTCTTTCTTCCTACTGCAGGCATCAAGTCAAGCAAGTACAAAGTGCGTGTGCTGCCCCCGTGGCCATTGCGGATCCCCCGATTCCCAGGGCTGCGGCGGCGGCGTGCGGTGTTTCACCGCCACGAGCCACGCGAGGAGCTGACCCAGGCTGCCGGCCGGACCCTTCCTCTGGGCACAGCACTTCCTATAATTCTTACGCTGAAATTTTGTAAAGCTTCACTCATCAGTTTTCACTGGCTCTTGTAGGCATGAAGCATTGCCAGTACTTCCCAAACCTCCAAATTGCTATCTCATTAGCAGCTCAGCATGATGCAGCTTGCGCATACTAAATGAAGTGGTATGTCTGAGTATCACACTTCCTTTCCATAGAAACATTAAAAGCACAGTTATTCTTGAGATTGCTTTTCCCCATTGTTGTCTGTCCCCTCTTGCTACAGTTGCTGGGCGATTAAAGGATGCTCCTACGCTCCGTTTTTCCCGTCAGCTGAGTTCCAGCAGTGTCAGATCTTCAAGCACAACTGACAAATGGAGAGAGCCCACAGAAGCTGGCAAAGACAGTCTAATAGAAAAAAAATGGAATTTTCTTAATTAAAATAATACCATTGAGATGAAGTACAGCACCATAGCAGTAATTAAATAGTTAGGCCAGGTTTTCAAGACTCTGGAGCTGGGCAAGGGCTCAGGGACCGAGCATCCCTCTGAACGTGCTTCTGATTGTGCATCCTCCTGCAAGGTGAGGCCGGCTCCGGTAGAGGGAAGTGGAGTCAGCTCACTTCACCAGCCCCAGGCTTTTTAAAGCCTAAAAACCTCAGAAGTCTCCCCACTTCTGTAGGCACCTACATGCTGCTGCAGATGTGTTGTACTTCTAGTCTCAATAGCACAAATACTCTCATATATTGGTCTCTCATTGGCCTGGTTTGTCCTGTGCTCAGGCTGAGGGGTGCGCAGGATTACAGCCTGTGCGCTGCTCTGCATCCACACCCGCTTTTTCCAAAGGCAGGGAAGTTTTCCCCATTTGTAGGCTGGACTGGAAATGGTATGATCAAATGTATCTAGATAACAGAGTACAGACCACATCAGTATTTGTCTTTTCCCTCTTGCCTAAGACAAGCTGCTACTTTGCTGTTGATATCTTCATCATCTTCATCCTCATTTGCTGTTGTATCCTCATCGTCATCAGGTCAGACGGGGCTCTGAGCAACCTGGCCTAGTGGGAGGTATCCCTGCCTATGGTAGGGGGGTTGGAACTGGAAGATCTTCGAAGTCCCTTCCAATTCTAACCATTCTATGCCCCTTGTTGAGGGTCTTCTTTCTTGTATGCTTGGAGGAGATATTGGGAGACCTCGGGTTCGGAGGCCTCCATCCTTCAGCTCCACAGGCTGAGGCACACCCTTGTTGGCATGAAGAGGACAGGCATGTGAGCAGCAGTTTGGAGGCAGAAGTAGCTTTAGGTGGTTGAAACCATGTGGAATGGCCTGAGATCACAGTCATGAACCTCTTTCTGCTGCCTGAGATGCCCGATGTCCGTACGTCTGTTTTGGTGCAGAACATCTTGACTCGTCTCTGTCAAATGTTGCCTCTGGTGTTGGGCGTCCTTCAGCAGGAAGCTTGAGTTTTGCCATCCACAGGTCATTTTGTTTTAGCTCTGAGTTTGCCTGAATAACTAGAAAAAGTTATGTTTTGTCCTTTTACTAGAAATTCTGTATGCGTGTGTGCATGTGTGTGTAGGGGGACATTATCAGAGGGGATGACTCCACTACACCTGAATAATTTGCATGGGGTGCAAATTGTTATTATTATATCCTCTGGCCTCTGTGGATGGTGACTGCTTGATGTCAAGATGTATTTTATGCCATTCATTTTCATTTACATTGTGCTGTGTACAAGATGACCACAGTAGGGAGTATTTAAAACCAGCACTTTTTTGGTGTTTCATAATACATAACTTCACCTTACTTTCTCATAGCCTTACTTTTTCAGTGAGGTTAGACTGGCACCTAATTTTAGGCAACTGAACTGATGCTCCAGAGAGGAGACGGTGTGGAGCAATGAGGGTGAGGGGAGAAGTGCTGGACAAACAAGGACTTTTTTTGAGGGAGGAGGGTCAGTGTCCAGCAGACATTGATTCATCACCAGCAAATCACTAATGATCCCACTTCTCCGGGCACAGCAGTTTGCTACAGCTCCTAGATTTCTCCCTGTGTACCTCAGGAGAATACAAACCCCTTTATTAAACTAGAAAAAAAAATCATAGATGCTGCTGGAAATAACATTTAGTACACCAATGCACAACTAATCTGATGGAACGCACCCCACACGGGAGCAATCACACACTCCCATAGAGCACATCTCCCTGCCTGTCCAACACACGGCGCGGTCAGAGTGCAAGCTTACAAGAACAGTGTCGTGGTAAAGAGCGAAGGGTACAGAGCCTCGCTGTGAAAGTGGGGGAGAAACCCTAAGGTATTTGGAAAATAAAAATATTACATCCTTAGTGGAATATGAACCTGAGACATCAGTAATGAATTGGCTACCAGCTCTCAAGCTCCAATAGAAAGCCAATTTGTTTTATATAACTAGAGGTGTCATATTCAATAGCACTTTCTGATCCTTTTTTAAAAAGAGAATTAACAATAATTTGTTGCAATGCAGCCCCATTGACTCTTGTTTGTAACTATAGATCAGGTAATTAGATGTAATGAAAAGCAGAGAAGAGAGAAGGATGTAAAATTTCTAAAGCTATACAGAGGCCGTCATCTACTGCAATGCTTATATTGATTAACTTTATTGTACAGAAACCTTGAATTCTTAAGAGCAACGCTCGTGGCACTGGAGTGCTCGGAGGCTCTGGCAGCACCTGATGGAGAGGGTTGTGCGGGGCCAGCTCGGCTGTGAGGGAGCGGAAGGGGGGAGCAGGGGAAGGAGCAGAAGCAGAAGGGGAGAGCAGGCGGTGAGGGAGGGGGGCGCGGGAAGATGAGGGATGTCCCCCTCCATCCTGCTCTGCCCAGGCATGGGTGAGGGAGAGCAGCCAGCGGGTCCTTCAGAGTTCTCTTTTCCCTGCCTTCCTGCTTGATCTGAGGTTGACTCCTTTCAGTCCTTTTTCAACTCTCTTTCACAGCTGCTGTGGGGACAGCTTCAGTGCTGGGGGAGGAGAGCGGGGACAGGGAAGAGCAGCATCGGGTCCCTGCGTTTCCCCAGCGCTCTCCTCATGTCCTCCACCAGAAAGTGACACCAGGACTCTGCCCAGGACCTCCTCCTGCTGTCACGGACTTGTCTCTGACACCAGAATCACAGAGCCTGGCAGCCCCTTGCTTCCTTCTTTTCTTTTTACAACTTACTTTTTCCAAGTGATCTATGAAGGAAAAGGCCTTTAGTCAAGAGTTTTTCATATCCTGGCTCGTACACTCAAGCTCTAAAAAACTGCATTCCAATAGGCTGATCCGCCACAAATGCACCCTGCAGTAGATGGAATAAAAACGATTGAGTAACAGAGAAGAGTTACACATCGCTCCTCTCTGCCAAGATCATTTTCAAGAGGGAAACAAAGGACCCACGGAGCAGGGAGATGGGCTGAGGCGGCGTTCCCTGTGGCAGCCAGGGACGTCCTGGTAAGACGGCAATCTCTGAGAAAGCCCTGAACCAGCTCTCCGGGTACTTCGTCAGGCTTCAGGGCTCAAAGCATCCTTTCTCTAGAAGGCGTTAGGAGAAATTTCCCCTGAGGCACAGTTTTGAGTCCTAAGCGTTTCTGGTTTTTTCCTAAGCATCTTCCTCTGCTGCACACGCCCAGTCCACTGGAACAGAGGCACTATGGAACAAGACATCTGCCCATACAAACCTCTTTTCCAGTGAGAAACACGCAGTGTAGCTGCTCACCGTTACGCCATACTTGACGACCCATGAGGGCACTCCCCCAAAGCATAACTTGGGTTCATTTGAGAAGGGGCCGGCGTCCCGGGAGCCAGCCGTGGCACACTGGGATGGCTGGTGGTGGCGGCACGGCTGCCAGGGCTCCCACCAACCCTTCCCACGCCACCGGATCTGGCCCCGGAGCCGGGCTCACGGGGAGACACCCCGCTTCTGCAGCAGCTCTTCAAACAGCCCTCGGGGTGCAGTGAGGGGCCCAGGGGAGCTGGAAAGAGTTTGCTTGCGTGAAGCAGGCATGAAGCTGTGGGTTTCGGGGAGTGAGAGCTGGTAATCCATATTTTCTCATGTATTGGGAAACGGAAAGGACATGAAAGCCAGATGTGAACAGAAAAGTACTTTAATAAGTACATTAATAAAAATTACTTTAATAATACATTCCCTTTGTCTTGCATGGGAATGTATTCCGTGTTCATCCAGCACAGAACATCATAAAGTCTTTCAAGCAGTTTAAACAGTCAGTGCTAGACTTCATATTGGGAATGCAGGATGTGTGAAACTGGCTTGAAATATGACCAATTAAAAAAATAAAAAAGTGTCTTTCTATTCCCCTGGGGTCTGCCATTGCATTTTCAGAGTCTGGAAGTTTTCAGCATTTATAATAGGAAGTATTATAAATATTCAAACAGACACTCATAAGCTAAAATTAAACGAGCTTGTCATAATTATTTTTAGTATAATGGACGTAAGCAATAAGAAAATCCCAAGCAAATGAATAGATGTAATTGGGGTAACGGCAGTACCTTTTCTCCCCCACTTCAGGAACTGACGTGGAATGAAAGTTAAAAATGCTCCTGGAGAGAACCACGTTGTGAGGAGGCAGCAAAGGGGCTGAGGGTAACGGTGGTGTTTCCCAGCAGAGCCCACCCATGGAGCAGAGCTTCCCTGCACTGGGGAACGGGCTGGAGAGTGCTGAGGACAAGGCAGGTACGGTGACCTGGAATGGTCTGTTGGCAAAACGGGTTCCTCGGGGCGGTGGGAGCCGTGCAGCGTGCAGCCAGAGCCGTGGGAAGCGCGGGACGCCGAGGGATGGGGAATAAAAAACAAAAAACAATTCAAACATAACTGATGTCCGTTGGTGCAGAGGAGGAAGCCTTTGTTACAAAAGCAGGACAAAGGCCTCAAAACTATTTATTACCTCACTGGAAAAGCATCTTTGAGTTACAGCTGCCAGATCCGTGAAAAAGACAGCTAAGCACTTGGCAGCAACCTTAAAACTCACGGAATCATAGAATGATAGAACTGTTCAGGTTGGAAGGGAGCACAAAGGTCATCCAGTTCCAACCCCCTGCCCTGGGCAGGGACACCTCCCGCCACACCAGGTTGCTCCAAGCCCCGTCCAACCTGGCCTTGAACCTCCAGGGATGGGGCAGCCACAGCTGCTCTGGGCAACCCCAGCCAGGGGCTCACCAGCCGCACAGGCAACAATTTCTTCCTAATAGCTGGATTTGTACATGGGATTGCCCCAGCTCACGTGCAGGACCTTGCACTTGGCCTTGTTGATCTGCATGAGGTTGGCACGGGCCCACGTCTCAAGCCTGTCCAGGTCCCTCTGGATGGCATCCCTTCCCTCCAGCTGTAACACCATCGTAGGAGGCCACCAAGTATGTCAGGCACGATTGGCCCTCAGTGAAGCCATGTTGGGTGATGCAGGTCATGCAAGCACCTAAATGCCTCGTGTCAGGTCTGGTACCAGAAAGGTGGAGGCTAAAAACCACCAGAGGGCTTTGCTCATGCTCACGTGAGTGCTGAACACTTGCAAGGGTCCAAAGTCAACTGCGGGCGCTCAGGGGAGGGGAGAGCAGTGCCGGCAGCTCCGGAGGTGAGATGATGCACCAGCACGGAGCTGGAAGGAGAAGCGGCAGGGAGTGCCTTTCCTGGGGATGCTCCTGTGCTTCTGTTCCATTCCTCCACTTCCTTTCAAAACAGAATCCTTCCGGCCACCCTCAGTGCTGTGGGGCCAGAGGGGCCTTCGCCCCAGCACAGAGCGGCAGCCACGCTTCTGAAGATTTAGCCAGAGATATCTTTTTTCCCCACTTTACTGATTTTAGTTTTGTCTTTTGCAATTTGTAGAAGCATCTTTAAAGACCTGAACTCTTGGTTTTTTTCTTTAAAAAGTTTGCACACAGAGCACAGTGGGCTGCCACCTTCTGCAGGTGGTCTGAGGACACTTCCCTCATTAGCTGAAAAAGGGCTCTGGCTGCTAGAAACGAGTTTCTGGAAGGTCGTAGCGTACAAAGAGCCTCCCAGAGAAGGGCAAATATCCACCTTTTGCTCATTTTAAAATACAACTTTCGAAACTTCCCATGAATTAGCACTTCTTACCTCCCTAAATGTGAGGCTCTGGGGTTTGCTGTGGGGTGTTGGTGGCCCCCGGGCACCCCGGCGCAGGGAGGGGGCAGGGAGGGGGCAGTGGCCGCGCGCTCGGGACACGGGGGACCGACCACCGGCACGCGGCTCCGCAGCCCGGGATCATTCCTGAAAATCGGATTAACAGCTGGGGCTGATGCGAGGTGGCCTTCACGCCCCGGACCCCACGGGGCTACCGGGGATGCTGGTGTGGCTGGAGCGCTGCTGGTGACACCGCAATTGAATTATTTTTTTCCTGCACCCGATTATTTTCAATCTGCTGGATTTAGGAAGCGCGCTTTATTTCTGTGTCAAAAGCACAGGAATGCCTTTGCCTTTCAGTGCGTGATTCAGATTTCTTTTTTGACATAATGTGACATAATACAATGTACTAGATGCAATTATGTACAGTTTGATTGTGTGCTGAATTGTCACTTAGGCAATTATTTCTTTCTAATAATAGTAATTGTTACTCGGAGTTGCCGAAGATAACCAAATCCCCGCAGTAAGCAAAGCCATTTGTCATAAATTTAGTCTTGATAAATATTAATTGAATTGGCTGACTCTATTGACAAACAGAAAGACATGTCTGATCTGAGGGAAATGATAAAAATCAAAAAAAGAAGCAGTGTTTTTGCAGGAATGTCATTTGTCTATACATAAATATACCACATCTTTCTAACTTTTTTTCTTCTGAAGAGTATTTGTTTTTACTCAAACAGCCAGTGATGTCAGATGACAGTTTCTTCAGAGTTTTAGGCTGTAACGTTTTATATTTATTTATAAATATATATCATTGCTTTTTATCCTTCATAGGCAATGTCCGTAATCTTAAAAGAAAACATCATTACAATTAAAAAAGAATTAAAGTGAAAAAGCACCAGTCTTTTGGTAAAAATAGGAAGAAAGTCACAGTTGTGTTTGACTTGGAAAACACGTTTTCCGATTATTTTTTGCAGATCCAGCTGGAATAGTTACAGGTACTTGGTCAGCGTGGCCGAGTTGTGTTCTCTGATCAAAACAGCATGAAATGGCACCTTTTGGGTAACGTCCCATCCAAAAGACCGGAGCTCGGGGGGGCTGTGGGGGCGATGCCTGGAGGCTCCCGGGGCTGCGTGGCGGCAGGGCTGGGGCTGCCCGGGGGCTGGGAGATTTCCCCCGGGAGGGCCACGTTTGGGGCTCCCCTCGCTGAGGGCCATCCCCATGGACCTCCCGGCTGGCGGATAAATACAGTGGGGACACCCCCTCCTACCCCCCCGAACAGTCGGGGACGGGAGAGCAGTGGGGGGAGAGGGAAGCCAAGGGGAGAGGAGGAGGAGAGGGGCAGAGGGGGAGGTGGGTTTTGGGGAGCGGCGGGAGGGCAGGAGCCGGCGCTTGTCGCCCCTGGTGGGTGCTGGGGCTGAGCAGAGGGTGGGGGTGCCACCCCCAGAGCCCCCACGGCCGCAACAGCCGTCGCGCTGCCTGACCAGTCACAGCCTGTTCTGCACTGAGGGATTTAGGGTCGATCTTCACTTTCCGGAGGGCAGAGGTGCCACCTCTCTTGGCCGCACATGTCGTACAGGACTGAACTGATCTATAGGCAAATGTTCTACTTTTTTTTTTTTTTTTTTAGTTATCTGCTAGAACTTTAAACAGGCAGTGAACTTAAATACCAGAAAATAAAAAAAAAACCCAACCTACTATTCACCTAGGTGGAGAGTAGTACTTTGATATTTGGATTTTTAATTTTGGGTGGTTCTGCAATGAGATTTTTTCATATTAAAGAATATCCTTGAAAAACGAACTTTTAGAAGAAACGTCACTCCTGGTAACCTTGTTTGGATTCTGTTTGATGTGTACTCTGCAACAGTTAAAGCAAAGGCCATAATTGCTGAGACGAGGTCTGCTGGAGTGAACTCATAGGCGTTTAGGACAGTTCCTGCAGGGTCAGGGTCCAACCTCTGGGCTGAGAAGATGAAGTGGCCCATCTCAGTAACTGCTACAACTGCACCATGTTTGCAGTCAGCCTGACCGCAAATGACAGAGTTATGTTATTTAATCAAGTAAAAAATGAAGATTGTAGTTATGAAAGGCCTCCATGCTTAAATGCGAATGCAATTTTAGACCAGCTTTGCAGTGCCACTACTGCCCTGAATGCTGGTGGATGTGCAAATTCCCACTTATCCCAGTCTAATATAGAATCATAGAGTCGTAGAACCATTTAGGTTGTAAAAGACCCTCAAGCTCAGCGAGCCCAGCCGTTAACCCAACACTCCCAGTCCACCACTGACCACAGCTGTGTGCACAGCGCCAGGGACAGGCACGCGTCACTGGGGAAGCTTACGGGGGAGCAGCCCGAGCATGAAAGAGTGTCCTGGTCTGAGGTAAGACAGAACCCACCTTCTGTTCAGTAATTCTACTGTGCAGCTGAGCCTCTTCTCACCACTGAACTCCCTGAAACCCTCTGAAATTAACAACACGTTATGGAGACACTGTTCACTCTCAGAGAGATAAACCTGCATATTTATACTGATGCCAAGGGCTGGGTTGCAGAGAGGCTCTTGTTTCTCCCTATTGCTATAACGACCAAAGCCGACCAGCTTTGCTCTTTGCCCCGCTGGTGGGGTGGGAAGCGGAAAAGCGCAGAGGGGGGGCACCTGCGGGGAGGAGCAGACAGGACAGGGGACCCAAACTGGCCAACAGGGTGTTCCATCCCGTTGGCATCGTGCCCAGGATAAAGCTGAGGGATCAAAGGGTCAGCCCTCTCTGCAATGGCCGGTGTCCGAGGAGGACTCTGTCTGTCTGCCTGTGGTCCCAATCCGTGAGTTCCTGAATCCAGATTCCGAATCCAGCTCCCCTCCGTCACTGAGTCCAGTCTGAGATTTTCCCTGTGCCTGATGGTGACATGGTCGTCGTCCTGGAATCTCAATACTGGTTTTGTATATTTTTCCAGGTGTCCCAACTGCCTAGTTCTCCACTTTCTAAGTCTATGGGCCCCTCTAATGCTGAGAATATCTATGACAGAGAGGTACCAGCCTGACCAGTCTAGCAGAGGGGTTTGTGATGTGCAGGCATCTGAGCATCTTCCAGTGGCTTGTTCATAGCATCATACAATCACAGAATCACCTAGGTTGGAAGAGACCTTTAAGATCATCAAGTCCAACCATTAACCTAACACTGTCCAAACCCACCACTGAGCCGTGTCCCTCAGCACCACCTTCAATAGTGTTCCATGTGGCACCTAACACATGATAAGAGTTTGTCCCTTTTGCCTCTCTTTAGCAGAAATATTTTGGCAGTAAAACGTTTTGGTTTACATTTACAGTTCTTTGAGACAGGCTATACCCTGTTTTTAGAAGAGGACTGTGAAGGCTGTTAATCCTGTCCACAGACAGAGACCACGCTGGGAACACAAACCAGTCCCCACTTGCTGGCTGTGTTTATTCTACACGCTCAGTCCTGTCTCTGGTAGGGATATGCTTATCTTAAAGGAGGAACATTTGATGGTATTTTAAGAACAGTTATCACACCAAAAGCCTTTCCCCATGTATTTATTTATTTATTCATTTATTCATTAATCCTTTTTTAGGTATAACAGGCTCACTCCACCGATTGAGGGCTTTGGAGATAAGGCGTACCTGCTGTGCTCTGCTCAGCTGCCCAGAGCTGGCGGCTCTGAGGCTCTCAGAAGTGGACCTGATGGCCGAGATTTGTTGCTTCTGAAGGAGTTTGGACTCTTGGCCAGATTTGTTGTCTTTGGAACAGCCCAGATGGGACATAGCAGTGATTGTCAGTGCCCAGGCTGGCAGGGTAGGAGTCAATCCCCTGGTTCAGAGGGGGTCCAGGGCAACGCGCTGATGCCATGGAGGACACCCTGGGATGGGGTTGACTGTGTGGTGAGCAACCAAAGGCAGAAACTGCTTCAGTGCCTCTGAACCCCTAATGAGAAAAGAAATACAGGGAGGAATTCTTCTCGTGATTTGATGATGATAACTTACTGGTCTGAAAGCACTTTCTTCCTAAGATAATTCAATGCAAAAATAAACACTGTGAATCATAAAAAGAAAGACAGTGTCAGAAGAGGGTTACTCACATGGAGCAGTACACATGGCTCTGGCACACCCTGCTCTCTTTATTCTCCCTCTCTGGAACGGGTCACTTCTGAACACCTGGCCAGAATGGTTTTTAGGGCAGCAGAGTTATTCCAGTGCAGATATTTTTACGGCTGTGTTTGCAGAGTTAATCAGGATTCCTCACCTGTTTTTCCATTAAAGACTGCGTGTTTTGGAAAGAAGCAAGAGCTCTATTTGGCGAGGCGCATACAAGGCTGCTGCTTCACTCTGCAGCCTTGTGGACATTTTTCATACCCACTAGTGATAACAAGTGAAGATGGAGCACCTATCATAGGGAAACACGATACATATTTTATGAGCTGTTAAACATTTATTAATCATTCATATCCAGATGATTAAAAAATTAATACAAAATCTGAAAATGATTTAGGAGTGAGTGAGCTTATGCTGACAGATGCAAGGAGCTGCAGGAAGAGGAGACCGAGGGGAGGAGACAGCATTGAAGTCCTTTGGGCACGATCCTGTGTTTCTTTGCAAATATCAAGCAAGCAAGATTCCACAGAGCCCCAGATCCTCCAGCCCCCAGGAGTGAGCTGGAGGGGCAGGCAGGGACAGTCAGGGACAGCCAGGGGCAAAGTTCCTCTCCCTGTACAGCCACCCTGAGTCCCGGCAGCTCCCTGACTACAGCAAGTGGTGGCCAGGGCCATGGGGAATGTCCACCCACCGCGGCTGATGTCAAAGTGGAGACCTCCAGGGGTCGGTACTGGGGCCAGTGTTGTTTAACATCTGTGTCAGCAATACGGACAGTGGGACTGAGGGCACCCGCAGCAAGTTTGCTGATGGCACCAAGCTGTGTGGAGCACTCGGCACGCTGGAGGGAACGGATGCCATCCAAAGGGACCTGGACAGGTTTGAGATGTGGGCCCGTACCAACCTCATGAGGTTCAGCCAGGCCAAGTGCAAGGTCCTGCATGTGAGCCAGGGCAATCCCCAGCACAAATCCAGGCAGGGCAGAGAATGGATGGGGAGCAGCCCTGAGGAGAGGGACATGGGGGTGCGGGGGGGCAGAAGCTCACCATGAGCCGATACTGTGCGCTGGCAGCCCAGAACCCCCCACCCCTGGGCTGCATCCCCACAGCGGGGGCAGAGGGCGAGGGGGGATTCTGCCCCTCTGCTCCGCTCGGGGGAGACCCCACCTGGAATACTGGGTCCAGCTCCGGGGGTCCCAACAGCAGAAGGACACGGAGCTGTTGGAGCGGGGCCAGAGAGGCCCTGGAGATGCTGGGAGGGCTGGAGCCCCTCTGCTGGGAGGACAGGCTGGGAGAGCTGGGGGGGTTCAGCCGGGAGAAGAGAAGGCTCCGGGGAGACCTTCCAGCCCCTGCCAGTGTCTGAAAGGGGCTCCAGGAGAGATGGGCAGGGACTCGGGATCAGGGAGTGGAGCCATAGGATGAGGGGGAAGGTTTTAAACTGAAAGAAGGGAGATTTAGATGAGATATTAGGAGGAAATTGTTGCCTGTGAGGGTGGGGAGCCCCTGGCCAGGGTTGCCCAGAGCAGCTGTGGCTGCCCCATCCCTGGAGGTTCAAGGCCAGGTTGGACGGGGCTTGGAGCAGCCTGGTGTGGTGGGAAGTGTCCCTGCCCAGGGCAGGGGGTGGCACTGGGTGATCTTCAAGGTCCCTTCCAACCCAACCCATTCCATGACTCTATGAAAAGCTGCCTTCTTGAGTCCTGATGCTGGAAACTGAGTCTCGGCTGAGGAGGAGAGCTGAGACCACAACCTGCACCATGGCAGCTCTTTGACGAGAGCGCAGCATTGATCCTGCTTATAATTTAAACCACTGAAATATATTTGAATTAACCAGAAATAATTTGCGTTTGCCCTTTCCTTTCCTTTCCTTTCCTTTCCTTTCCTTTCCTTTCCTTTCCTTTCCTTTCCTTCTCCCAGAGTCATTCAGCAGCCAGGGTGCTGAGGTGCTGCATTAGTAGCAGCAAGCAAGGGCAGTACTATGCTTCTNATCTGTTCCTTTCCTTTCCTTTCCTTTCCTTTCCTTTCCTTTCCTTTCCTTTCCTTTCCTTTCCTTTCCTTTCCTTTCCTTTCCTTTCCTTTCCTTTCCTTCTCCCAGAGTCATTCAGCAGCCAGGGTGCTGAGGTGCTGCATTAGTAGCAGCAAGCAAGGGCAGTACTATGCTTCTGCTTCTCCACTGCGCTTCTGATTTTCCGATTTTTAACATGAATAAGGAGGGGATTTGAGTTTTTCTTCTACATTTTGCATAGCAGCTACCCGGGGAAGACTTTGGCATAACATTATCTTACAAAATAAACAAGTCAGAACACAGACCCTGCAGTCTTTGTGCTTATTATATCACATGGCTTATCATTAAAATATTACATCCTGACAATCCTATTCTTTGTATTACAAAAAAAAAAAAAGAAAAAGGCAGCATCAAATGGTCATTTCTTCCCCAGCAGTGGGTTGTACAGCGGGTTGTTACAAAGTCAGTTGTTTCTAAGAAACAGTAGACAAATTTCAGTTGTGTTTGTAAACATTAAAGGGTAAAAGGTAGCTTATCATCAGCTGTCTGCGCTAGCACAGCAAAGCGAAGTGCGAGTTGCCTCTTTGCAGTATTGACCTTTCCAGGATAAACAGGGATTCTTTAGTGCTTCCCAGGCAGCGGTAGCACGGAAAGGTGTGCTTTACAAGTTACCACCAGCGCCTGCCTTGTCCTCTCCAAGCCACAGCCTTTTTTTAGTTCTTTTATTTCTCCAGAAAAAGCAGCTGGATAAAGCGCTGAATGGCACAAATCTCCAAACAATGGTTTTTCACAGATAAACCAGCTCTGGAGTCACACTGGGAATGTCTGGCTCCCAGGCCCCTGCCAGCAACGACCTGGGGTTCCTGCAGTTCCCTTCCACCCGGGGTTCCTGCAGTTCCCTTCGACCCAGGGTTGCTGAAGTTCCCTTCCACCTGGGGTTCCCGCAGTTCCCTTCCACCTGGGGTTCCTGCAGCTCCCATCCACCTGGGGTTCCTGCAGCTCCCATCCACCTGGGGTTCCTGCAGCTCCCATCCACCTGGGGTTCCTGCAGCTCCCATCCACGTGGGCTTCCTGCAGCTCCCGTCCACGTGGGGTTCCTGCAGTTCCCTTCCACCTGGGGTTCCCGCAGTTCCCTTCCACCTGGGGTTCCTGCAGGTCCCTTCGCGCCTCAAAACATGTGTCAGCCACAGCAGCTCTGGGCTCCTGGGACACGTGCTGCTGGAAAAGCACCTGTTCTGCATCCCTTTGTGCAAAGCTGTAGGGAAAGAGAAGCTGATAATCCCCCGAGGGATGAGCGCCATGGGTCTCTGTGCAGCAGCAAGCTCAGGCCATGGTCTGTACATGGGAGAAGCCTGGCAAAGTCTCCCTCGCCTCCTCAAGACCGGAATGTTAAAAAAAAAAAAAAGAAAAAAAAGAAAAAGAAACACAAAAAAGGAACTTCCACTCAATGCTAAACTAGAATGAAATGCCATTAAAAATTCTTAGGAAACAGATTTCATTTTTCTCAAGGCACAGATTTTACAGAACAACTTTCAACAAATAATACTTTTCCTGAACTTCAAATATTTTAGCTATTTTCCATTTCCCCTTCCCCCATTGGGAAGGTGAAGGAATTATGCCCATTGCCCCTTGTAAAATTTCCAGTGCTATTTACACAAAAAAAAGACAGAGAAAGGGGAAAGATATCATGAATAAGGCTGAAATCTTTCTTTTTTATTTGATTAAATAATTGTTGTTCATGCTCACTTCTCAGAGCTGAAGAGAGAAGTCCTGCGGAACGAACAGGATAATTGTACCTAGAGGCATCTAAAATGGAACCAAACTACAAAACCTTAAAGTTTTGATTACAATTATGAAAAAAACATTTTCTGACCATTTATGTGGGTAACAATGACAATTTATTCTTCTCTGATCACCATCTCCTATCAAAATATCTCCAGCATGATATATGAGCATCTATTACAGTAGCTTTGTATCGTGCTAGAAACTCCACAATGAATGGTTTTAATTGTATTTAAAATGATGGTAATAAGTCAGGTGTACACAATATGTACTCAATATTATTGATTGCACAAAAGGTATTTCTAATATTGTATTTGCTTAATTAATTTTCTCATAATGGCAGTATTAGCACCCCTGCGCATGCTGGTTTGATTCAGTATGGGAGCAATACACAAAAGAAAAGTTGTATCTGTAATAAAATGACACTGACCTTTTCCCAGCTTAGTGCTTTTTCTATCATGACAAATAGATCTAATTTCAGAGCTTTCTAGGAAATTGTATAAATATTTAAACTAATTTTCAAAAGTTGCTTTGAAAATGTAAATTCTCCTCCTCATCCCCACATCAGTGATGCAAACCCCTCGGAACTGGAAAAAACACTGATGCAAACCTCTGGAAACATCTGTATTATTAAACCTGCAGCAAACTGGAATTATTGAAAAGAATGTTCCTGAACTTTCCATCATTCTGAGAATTTTGAAAGCAGTGGTAAGTCTGCATTTAAAATATGAATCATATGGTTTCTGAGATCATAAAAAATGAAATTTATTTTTCAGTGAAGCCTACAGCCCTCATCACCCTCAGCCCAGAATATGGCTTTAATGAAGCAAAATCGCCATCAGATGATGTGACCATCATTTCGCTGCTTGGGTTTCCTGGCCTTGGCTCCTTCAGCCCATGGGCACCATCAGAAACCAGGTGTGAGGGCTGTTGCACCGCTGGGGCCTGGGATGGTGACACGGGGTCACGCTGAAAGTGCCCGCGGTTGCTTCCAGCCATGCCGGACACACGGAGCCAACACGGGGCTCCTGCCACAGAGGGACAGTCTGAGTGCGACGCCTGGCACCAACTCCCGGAAATTGCTCCTGTCCCCAGGTGAGCAGCGTCTCATCCCGTCTGCACTGGGACCGGGGTGTGAAGCTTTGAGGAAAAGAGACAATTTGGAATTGGTACAACCTAAGGAAGGTGAGTAAATACGCAGAAAATACAGCATCTCCTTACGTGTGATTTTCCACTCAGTGCAGTCAATAGCTCAGGTTCTGGCTTCACCTCGTCACTACTAACCACAACATATTTTGGTACAAGTTGAGATACGGCCACCTTCATCAGTGTAATTGGTCCTTCCAAACATATGGAAGAGAATAAGATTTTAAACCTCTCAATTACTATGGCTTTAAAGAGTCAGACAAGTTGGCTGATAAGAGGGGCTTCTTCCGCTTGATTCTTCAGATCTGGAGACTTTGCATAGTGTCTGTCATTTTCCATTCAAACATTAGCAGAACCTGATCAGGTTTGATGGTGCCTTTTAACTACCATAGGTAGGAATTACAAAACTGTGGGGCTTGGGTATGAAAATGTACTGCAGGGAGATAATGAAAAGACAGAGGACTTTGGTGCCCTTGGGCTGCCATGCAATCTGACTTGAAGCAGTGTTAACAGAATTGTGCTTTTATTTATTAAGAAGTAAAGTTCAAGGATGCCTGAGTCATTCGAGATAGATCAAGTTTAAAGGAGCAGGGTAATGTAATTTGAATTTTGGATCATGTTGCAGAATGGCTACAAGAGCTGCAGACAAGGTACATCCTTAGTGGCCCTATGGCTGGTCCCCGACCGTGGTGTGTCCTGCTGTCCCAGCCCGGTGGCGCAGGGAGGTGCTGGCACAGGGGGACATCGGGGGAGACCCTGGACCCCACGTGGCAGCACATCCCTGTGACACACCGGAGAGACTGTGGCTGGAAGCGGAGCGTGAAGTGGAGGTGGAGCAGCAGGCATGGCCCAGCCCCTGCCCTGTGGTGCTGCTTCTCGGGGACGAGCAACCACGGGCGCATCTCCGCTGCACCTGAAGCACATGTTAGAAAACTAGATTTAAACCTGAAATGCCCCTGCTGATACTATCAAAAGCCTTAAGACCAGGCAAAAATGCTCCTTTGTCCAGGATTCTTCCTTTGGGAAGAAATAAAAATTATTTCTTCTTTTTCACCTTCTAACGTTTGGACTGTCCGTGGCCAATTCCCACCGTACGCGCCGAAGCCGCAGGCTGGGCTGGCAGCTTGTGCCTCCCTGGGGGGCCAGAGGAGGGATGTGCTCCCGACATGGGACCTCACCCCCTGGGCCCTTGTCCTGCTTGAACGGCAGCAAATCTCTGTAAAGCGCTAACGTGGGTGTGAGCGGGTCAGGGAACAGCAGCGCTGTGACCACCCAGGGCTACGGGAGCGGCAATCAAATTTCAACCGGTCAAAACCGCAGTTGAAAGTGTTCCTTGCTCCCAGCCCCTGCTGCCCACCAGCACGGCCAGCCGGGATCGGGGAGTTTGCTGCTCCCTCGCCTCCCCCTGCTCCTGCCTCCCCGCGCAGCGCCTGAAGGGCTCCCTGAACCCGGGACACTCAGCTCCTGCGTGGCGTCACACCCGCCGCTGAACCGGCCCCGGCGTTGCAATGGAGTCGGAGGGTCGGGAGCGGAGCCCTGGGAAGCGGGAGCCCTGGCGGAGCACACTTTCTCCCAGCAGTCGATGGAGGGGCTGCAGGGTGGACGCCAGCACCGCACGCCTGCATCCTGTTGTCCGTGGAACGTGCAGAGGGGTAAGTAAGCAGGGCAGGGAATGCAGTTCAAATTCAAGCTTTTGGACTAAAGCTTAATTATACCCAAGAATTTACTCTGCCCTTCACACAGGGCTGTAGATAGATCAAGATTAATTATGCTGTGGAGAACTTTCCCCCTCTGGCCTAAATTTCTCTATCAAACTGGTTGCCTATGTATTTTGACTGGGCAATAAACCATTTTCTGAAGACAGGAAAACTACAATTTCTTTTTGCTATTAGCAGTAAGGGCTTTTCTGCACTGGAAAGGTTCATCAATTATACCAACGTAATTACCATATAACTATACTACAGTAATTATTTCACTATATCTCTTCCTGTAGCGACTGCTATTGAATAAAGCAGCTTTTTCAATATACCTTAAATCTATTCCCTAGCAACATAAACTAAATCAAAACATGTCCTGTTACTGAAGAACAAATATTTTGTGTTGCGAACTGTGCTGGAAGAGGCAAAGCTGTTCAGCTATAACATTAACACCGACCCATGGCGTAAACCAGTGCCAGTTCAAATCCACACCGCAGCTCCTGCTGCTTCCCGTGTCCCAGGCGGGCTGTCCTGAGGAAGGGTGACCTCCCGGCCACCAGAGATGCTGCTGCAGACCAGAGCCGGCACCCGGCCTGGGGCGAGCTTCACCCCAGCTCCGCATTTCCCTCCAGAGGAGACCTTGTTCAGGCTTCACCGTTGCTGCCGTGAGCGGGTCTCCTCCTCCTTGGGCAGGTCAGAAGAGAGCAGAGGACACCCCGGGGCTGGCGCTGGCCGTGCCTGGGTGCGGGTCCAGCCCGTGAGCCGCCGCCTCTGGAAGGGACGAGCCACCCGCTGCCGTGGCACCAAAAGCCGGGCACGAACCACCGCGGCTGAGAAACACAGAGGGAGTGACGTCAACCCTGGGCGTTCCTCTTGGTGTGGCAGATGAGCTGCATTTTATCACTTCGATCTTTTTCTAAGGCAAACAGAACAAACAGGCGTAATGAGGAGGAACCGGCGGATGGTTAATGACGGACGGTCTGTTTTACGTACGTGCCCATTGCTAATTGCCCGTTCATGCCCACACCCCGCCGGACGCTCGAGCTGGCAGCACGCTGCGGGGCCGAGCTCCGGGAAAACTCACCTGCAGAAGCGGCTGAACCAACAGATGGCGGAGAACCAACTGCCTGTCGCCTCAGCTTGCAGAGTAAATCGTGCAAAGGGCTTTCCAAAATCCAAAAGGGCCACCTGGTTCTCCCGGTGACAGGTGTGCACTACGTCTGGGACTGCACCGGAGCCACTCGTGGCATGTCTGTGCCACCATATGTCTCCGGCAAGATGCAGTTCCGAAGGAGTTTAAGACTGTAAGGTTCCTCCTCAGCTCCAACTATTTCTCCTGACATTTACAGTTCCCATTATTGCAATGCTAACTTGCAATAAAATAAATGGTTTAAATCTCATTTCCTTTTGCAATTCATGATACATAAACCAAAGGCAAGTAAAATAAATTTGTCTGAAAAGAATAAATTAACTGCTTATTTCAGGAAAGGTACACTCAGGTATTCTGACAAAAGCATTTTATTGCTGGCAATATCCCACAGACAGTGCTTTCATGTGCTAAACAACAAATGAAACTAAGCAGGTTGTTTTTCTTAGCAGTGCCTCTGAGTGCCAGGCAGCTCAGGGGGTGTTCACGGTCGCTGTGAGCTGCTGGTCGGGAGGAGCCAGCTGCGGGGTGACAATGACAATGACCCGCATCCTCTGAGCCCACAACGGCAGTGCCAGTTCATTCACCCTCCCCCATCCCACCGGGGAGCTGCGCCCCTGCGGGGCTTCCGAGCAGCTCTCGCCCACCCTGCATGGGCTCTACTCACACGTTACTCCTATCTTCTGGATAAGACCCCGGGAAGGCACAAGAAATGGGGCAAGCATGAGCCTGCCTGTCCTTCAAGAAAAGAAAACGTAAGTCAGCATATATATATATAAAATATATTTGTACATATGATTTGGGGAAAGAGGACACCTTGGCAGTGCCATAGTCACTTCTCCATGCGTCTTTGACTGTGTTTGCCCAGTGCCCCTGGCAGAGAAATGGATGTTAAACGCATGGATTCTCCTCAAGTGCTCAAAAGCTGCTTTTGGAGGGATTGCCCCGGCGCTGGAGAGCACAGGCACCTCCGCTTGTGCAGCCCCACACTGTCCCCACGGGACGTCATCGGGTTGGATCTACACCAGGAGAGAACATCCCTCTCACGAAGTATCCCACAGGAGGGATGCCTCCATCAGGGACATCCCTGCTTTCCATGGTAACACGTCTCCTCTGGGATGGCGAGCCCAGTCCCAGGTGCCCGCAGCAGCTGTACGCAACATCTTTGGAGTAATAAAACCAGCAAATTGGTTCTCCCAGCAATTGGCAAAAGTCACAGAAAGTCCATCTGAAAGCTGGTGTGGGACGGTAAGGACAAAAGTTGTGATCCCAGTGCCCCCAGTAGAATATGCAGTTCACACTGTTGCTGCACATCTCGGCGGCTTAGGTTTTCCTTGGTGTCCTTCACATCCTCAACAGTGGCAGTACTTGTGTATACGTGTACATTATACAAATAGCACACCAAGGATTCCCAAGCCAAACCTCAACTTATCCTCACTTTATAGTACATTTTACACTAAAAAAAAAAAAAGGTGTCATGGTACACACATTCAAGCAACTTTACCCGTTGTTGCATATTTGCACAATCATGTTTGATCTCTCCGTGTTTATAATCGTCACGCTGCAGTTGTTGGATATCTCTAGCAACCAGATCAACTATATCTATATTTTCAAACCTGACATAGTCGCCTGACGTAAAAAAGCCAAGGTGAATGGCGTGAAAAAATAGTAATTGGGGAACAATTGTTCACTGTTTCTCCCATCATAAGAACTAGGGGTCACTGAACAAATAGTCTAATGGTAAGTTTAAAATAAAAACAGAGTTTAATTAGTAGAACTTTTCTTCCACGTAATACATAATTAAGCATGGAACTGAGAGCCATGGAAGAGTTTGGAAATTAAAAATATAAATATCCTCAAAAATAATTACACGTATTCAGGACAAAAAGATCCACAAACTAATTGCCTTGTATGCAGAAGGTGAATTTTTGTCTCATCTGAAGCCTGTGCTAACATCCAATTTATTTTAATAAGGCTCAAATTTAACACCTAGTATGCAGTACTGAAAACATAGGTGTAAGTTAATAAAATGGGACAAACTGATTTTTACTTTCTGATGTCTATTTGTTATATGTTTGGTACTAACTAAAGAAACTGTATTTATTTTTATATACTACTTAATGAGAGAAACTTCATGAGTCCAGAAACCCCTTCTTTAAGTATTGCTCATAGCCAGCCCTTTTTCACCACGTTCCACTTGGGGAACCATGTCCTTTCCTCAGGCCTAGCTTATTGCCCTTCTAAATCTCACTATAATGCAAGGAAAGCGACATGCTCACATTTTTCTGTGCCTGTGAATGGATAACAACCGCACAGCCTCTAAAGGACATAAGATAATTCCTCTTTTTCTTTTTTCCCCTCATATTGTCATAGTCCCACATTCTCTCTCGTCATGGCGCTTCTCAGGCAAGAATTATTATAACCAATACTTTGGGACCAACACACGAAAAAACCCCAAACCAAAAAACTAAGAGAGAAGAGACCTCCCTGGAATAAGCAATGCATCACTGCATGTTTCATTCCGTTTTGAAAGCCGTCTATGGTTTATCACTGAAAGCACATCAGCAAATAATGAGCTCATTTTTTGTTTGTTTTTCCCTTATGGCAAAGCAGGCAGCAACCAGAAAATAAGCCTTTATTCTTCATGGAGGATCAAAGGGCTGATTTAGTCATGGAAGGCTCGCTCTCTGAAAATGGCTCGTCTTTCCTGGACCCGCCTTTTCCTCTTCCCGTCCATAAATAGCCCCCAGACGCCAGGTCACAGGGGCGCAGGGACAACTGCCCGGAGAGAGGTGCTCCAGCAAGACTGGCTCTCCTGAAGGGAGTCGGAGGTGACCAAGGGAAAGGTTTCCTGAGGTACTGCCCCTCCGTGGGGCTCCGGGGAGGCCGGCAGTGCCCGCGGCAGCACCGGTGCCGCTCGCTCCGGTGGAGGTGCCGGACTGCGGGACATCCCCTGGCAGACCCCACCTCACCCGCACTCGCAGCGGGCGGCACCAGCCGCGCCTGTGCCAGGGGTAGGGAATGGCCGTTCCCAGGTGTCTCCGGTACCTTCCTCAACAAGGTTATTCAAATGGCGGCTTCTGCCTATTCCGTACCCGGAGCTGCTCCACCGAGCACCCCAGGGGACCCTCCCCGGTCGTTCCCTGGGCACGGGGACAGGGGCTGCCCCAGCTCCAGCCCAGCTGCTGCTGGAGGAGTCCTGGAGCGGAGCCGGGAGGGCAGAGCTACCGCAGAGCTGTGAGCCCGAGCCCCCAAAAGCCGTGTGAAGGTATGCAATGACCAATGCAACCCATGGAGATTTCTAGGAGCAGCAGCCAGCTTTCTTTTTATTTTGGGGTTGGCTTTTTTTAAGAAAAAATTCTCCAGATGGTCTTTAAGCCTTTCCCATATATTCTCTCTCCCATTCAAGCAAAGCTGAGCTGGTACTTGGCTTTTATCTCAGGCGTGCTGAGTGCCATCTGGGGACCTGCAGCAGCGCAGGTATCTCATCAGCCTCTCTCAGAAAGGGCTCGGGGAGGCTAATGGGTGACATCTGGGACTTCCCTAACAGCCACCATCATGGACCCGTTGGGATGCGGAAGGGACATAATGACACCAGTTGACGGGAAATGGCATGAAGGGGGAGGCGCAGCTCCTGAGGAAGGCACCCCAGCTGAAGGGTAAATCACCACCCGTGCAGGCTGCCAGCCAGGAGAGGCAGGCGAACGAAAAGCACCACACATGGTGAGGTTAGACTTCACTGTGCTGGTAAAAATTACACTGGCTCTTTAAATCCATCCTATCAAATCCTGTATTCTGAACTTTTCTGTGTTCGACTTAGAGAATTGCCATTTGCTCTGCGTTTGGAGGGAATCTAGTAGGGCACCTAGGAATATATGCATGTCAACTACTCACTCCCTGTTTTCAGGCAGATTTTTTAAAATGTATGTGCATTTATATTGTAGTTTATATTGTGTCTTAAAGAGGAAAATTACAGAGATTTATACACTTGAGAATAACATTTGCTCTAGTTCACTGAATGCAGCACTTACTTTTGGAGTATCGGGACCGTGGAGTCTCTAAAGTACAAAAAAATACACTTGGTTCCTGGCATAATTGCTTAATCTCCAGTGAGTGTAGGAGACGTTGAAAAAGCAATTGAAAAATCCTGCTGAATTTCAGCCCAAGACAGAATTTTGCAGAGAAGCAGATGGTGTACCTGCCTCAGGTTCACTCTCCGGGGGAGTTTGGTTCCCCCTTAGAGAACCCCCCACAGAGCAGAGTGCTCAGCCAGGCCAGCGCGGCGCCTTCCCGAGAGGGGCTGGACTCCTGCTCCTGCTCCGGCTGCGGGTGCGACCCCCTTCCCGGGCACGGAGTGTCCCAGAGCAGCAACACCTGGGGAAACGCTGCCTCGGGCGCAGATGGGGCGTGCAGGGAGAAGTGCCAAAATCAAGCGGCGTGGACAGGTATTAGAAGGATTAGAGGACAAACTGTCCTCCAAGCAGGGTGGCCGCGGCTGTGCCCGGGACATGCCCAGGGGCTCTGCCAGTGCCCACCCGGTGCAGGGTGCTGCCCTCGCCCCCCCGGGCACCCGGCCAGCCCTGGGCTGGGGGCTCTGCAGGGCGTGTGTGGCCAGAAGAGGGGTCTCCGCTCTTCACCCGCTTTGCTGATGCTGCAAAAACCTGTTTGCAATAACGCCAACTCCTCCATCCGGGCCGGCAGAGGCAAGGGTATGGGGAAGGGACAATGCCAAAATGAAGGGGACAGAGCCTCCAGCAGGTCCCCTGCTCCTGCCGGCACATAGAGGGTGGCAGGGGCTGGGGCAGGACCCAGACGGGTGGCAGCAGTCAGTGCCCTGCCTACGAACACCGGTGACACAGGATGCTTTTATTCCCTAAACTCATCCCCGTCCTCTCTCTCGCCGTGTCCCATCTGGCTGCAGCAAACCCAAGAGGGCAGCCCAGAAGAGCTCTGTCTTGCCACAGTGCTTTGATGCCGTGGGGCATCCTCCCCCCAGCCTCGGCACCAGGCTTCATCCTGGCAGCCACGTCTCCTCCCCTGGCATCGCCTCCGTGCCTCCAGGGCATGGGAGCGGGGAGAGGTGCCAGCCTGTCCCGGGGTGTGGGGGGGACTGCTGTCCCCCAGCTGCTCCCCCTGCACACACCTACATGCCAGCCCTGAGGCTGCTCCTCTCCAGAAGGAGGTTTTCCTTCACAGACCATGTCAGGGAGAAATGCCTGGAGGGGTCCAGCCCAGCCTTGAAGGGATGGATGGATGGATGGATGGATGGATGGATGGATGGATGGATGGATGGATGGATGGATGGATACCTGCATGCCATAACCAGGAGAGAGCATTTGGCCCGAAGCACCATGCTGAACCAGTCATTTATGGTTTGTTCCTGTGAATTTATGAGGCCAGAAAGAGCATTAGTAGCCTAAAGAAAAGCCTAGTGAAATAAATGGCCCAGACCAAATTCTCCCCTGGCTCAGCTCTCTCATATCACCTCCTTGTCCCCCCAGCCTCCTGTTGCTCCACACATCAGCTCCAGAAGTGCTTGGCCCAGCCAACGCAAAAATATCCCTTTTTCCACTCCAAAAGAGCAGGAATGGGAACACGAAACCCACGTGGGATCCTGCTCGGCTGCTGGGCTGCAGCATGAGGGCACGCTCCTGCCAGGGCCATCGCTGCCCCCCGCCTGCCCTGGCCCCAGGCGTGTCCTCGAGGACCCCCATCCCGGTCGGCAGCACCCGGAGCAGGAGCGCTGCCCAAAGCCTCCCTGTCCATATGGAAGGAGCACCCACAAACGGGTGCAGAGCCAGCAGCAAAAGCCCCCGGGTTCGTGGCCGCCAGCGGTGGACCCTGGGTGCCAGACTGTGCAGGGACAGGAGGTGCCACCACGGGAAACGGTGTCACCTCATGGGACACCCCCCAGCACATTTTTATATCTGTTAGCCAGGGACAGCCTCTTCCAATTGCTAAGATGTCTAAAGCTAAAAATAGCTGTCCTCCTCATTATCTTTACAGCAGCTAAAACCCAGAAGTGTTAGCAGTGTTTTTACTTAATTCGCTTGAGAAATACTTTGGTGCTTGATAGTTCTGTTTATCCAAATAATATTTAATCAGAAAATTGATAACATTTAATGGAGTGTGACTTACAATAAGAGATATTTCTTTAAACACGATGATGGTATCTTGAACTGAAAAGGGATTTTACACATTTCCTCTAGTGAGTTATTTAGCTCAGTTCAGATTATTTATAGAATAAATGTGCGGGCCAGAGGCCGCAGGCAAAGATCCCGCGCGGCTCAGCCTTAGCCAGGTGGTGGGACGGGCTGAGCTGGGGTTTTGGGTGAAGACCACTGCAGAAGCCTAATTTCACAGAGCCCAGTCCGCGGCCCCAGCCCCCCCGGGGGGCATCTCCTCCTCGGGGGCGCTTGTCCTGACGCCGCAGCCAGCCCCGCGCGGAGCCGCCTTCAGCCGCCGCTCGCGGAGAGCCTCTTCCCGCCTGCCCACACCCAAAAAGGGGGTCTTCTCTCAGGGGCACCCCCCTGGCGTCTCCCCGTGGTCCGTGGGGGGCAGCCGATGAGCACCACGGGGTGAGCCGGGCTGCAGCGCTCGGGTGGGTTTGTTTAGCAAGAAACGAGTGTGCTCCGCTGTGCTCCGAAGCCTGTTCCCTGTCTGAGGGCACACGGAGCCACAGTCCGGGAAAAGCAAACAAGCCACCAAAACGCCCCGAGCGCCAACGTGCAGGTTGCAATAGGACCTGAAGCGAGAGAAAGGGGGGGTTTGCCCACAGGTCAGTGTCTGCTGAGCAGAGAAACGAAATGTGACAGTCCCTTGTGCTCCTGCACAGCGACCTCCCCGCGCCAGGTGCGTCTCCTTCTCCAGCCCCTGACAGAAGGGCAATTTTCACCCTTCGCCCCCAACCACACAAATCAACCCTTTGCCCTGAGTGCATCATTTAGACAATTTTCTTCCCTGCTCCTGAGAGCAATTCTTAATTTTTCATTCTAAGCTTTTGCAAAAAAACTCTGCTTTCAGATGGGATAAAAATGATGAATTTCAAATATGTGTAATGCAATTTATCTTCCACTTGTTATGTTACCGCAGTGTTCATTTATAAGCAACCACAGTGACACCTTCTATGAAATTCAGAATGAATAGAAAGAAAACTGAAAATAATTCATTTTAAAATAATTGTGTTCTGCTGAGAAACTCCAACTTTCATTTTATCCTCATATTTGTTATTTTAAATATACCGGCAATTAGTTTTTCTTTATGTACGGGAGCGTGAGCAGGCCGGAGGCACGTGAAGGATGTGCTGCATCTTCCTGATAGGAGCACGCCAAAACCTGAGAGCTGAGATTTCGTTTGCACGAAACGTGCATCACCAACCAACACGGAAAGCTGCAAATGTACATGAGATCTAAATATTTAAATATTTTTTACACAGGCAATGTTAATCTTTGTCTGCAGAGATGTTCTTTCTGGGGAGGCAGAGGAGTGGCTTGGTGCAATGCCCTGCCTCACGTCTGTGTCCTGCGCGCTGGTTTAGCTAACAAGTGTCACAGAGAAGTCTCCCCAGTACGCACTACCTGTATAACTGGGATATTAAGAACTGAGCGGGCTCTAAAAATATCCCTGCGTTCCCGTACCGGCTCCCAGTGGGATAACGCACCGGCACCAGCGTCCCAGGGTAAGTACCAGAGCCAGGGGGGTGCACGGCACGCACGAGCTCCAGGAAGAAACGTGCCCCTTGGTTACTCCCGGCAGTGTTTGACCAGGAATGGCACAGCTCCACGTTGGGCTGGGACAGTGGCCTGTCTCACGCGTAAGAAGGCTCCCTGAAGTAAGGGTGTGGGCATGGCGTCCTGGCTCTAACATCCTTTTGGTCAAAAACTCGGGAAAACTGCCTGCGTGACTGATGGCAGAGTCAGATTTGACTCAGGAAGAGTTGCGTATATTATTTCCTTGCAATCAAATGTTTTGGGGTCTTTTCCCATGGATTGTGGTGCAATGGGAAGAGTAATTCGAGTGCTGGTCCTCAGCGGAGGCAGAGCCGTGGCCATGGCTTGTGGTGTCAGAGCTGGTGGAGGTGGGACGGGGGGACCACTGGTTTCTGGCTCCACAAGAAAAAAAGCAACTAACCAAACAGGCAAAAACCCAGAATGCAAACTTTTCAACTAGGTCTGGAATTAGATCTTCAATTAGATCTGCTTCTTTGTTATCCAAAAAAAAATCACAAGTATTTGCGAGACAGAGCAATCCAAAGGAGGGGAAAATGCAGGTGTTTGTTTCTTTCTTTGCTGTGCGGATGCTACAGAAAAATCAAAAGATCTGATTACTTTGATTGAAAATGAGCCCACAGGTTAATTTTATCCAAGAAGGCACGCAGCAATGAAGTAAGTAAGTAAAATTATGCCCATAAACCTGAGGGATTTTTTACGTTTTGTGTATATTGCATCTCAGCTGTGGGCACAGAGGCTTCAATAACACGGTGAGGAATTTGAAAGATTAGTACGGGCGTGTATCCAGGTTTATGATCATGGTGTGTTTCAGCTAATGCAAAATTTTCCAAGAAAAACCCCTCAGTCAAACAAAGGACCGAAGGCTCCTGCGTGTTCGGATGAGTGGAAGGCAGGTGCTGAGGACAGGGTGTTTCTGCTCCGTAACACACACATGGGACAACTCCACCGGTTTCCCCGTGTTACCCTCTCACAGGCAAACCCACGGCGGAAGCTGCTTTAAAATCAATTGGCATTTTTTTCCCCTTAGAGTATCAGAGCATATTCAGAGCAGTGGCGGCCACAAATGTTGTCCCTCGGGTGCTGGGCTAAGCCAGGAGCCTACAGGCTGGACCCAGGAGCGCGCGCGGGAATTCACCTCTCTTGCCCACAGTTCCCTGCTCGGGCACCGGCCACGGGGGGGGCTACGGACCCACAACTGCCTTTGACTCGGAGACCATCACAGCACAGGGGTCTCACACAGGACTCTGCTGCCGCTTGTTGCATCCTTGAAACGAAGAACACCCACCCCCAGCACTGCGGAGGCAGAGAATTCGGGTGCTGGGGACAGTAGTGACGGAAGAAAGCCACGGCACGGCAGGCGCATTCCCAGCAATAGGAGGGGGCTTCTGCACCGCAGGGGAAGGACCGGGGTGGGGGGTGGGAAGAGCCCCCAGCCAGCAGGGGGGTCTGTGCCGAGCGGGAGCAGCCCTGCAGGCAGGGGGGGGACAGGCAGGGCTGGGCCAAGGGAGTGTGGGGCGCAGGAGCCAGCCTGCAGCGCCGCGTGCCGCTCGCCGGTGTCACGATGCAACAAGGAAACCCAACTTTCCTGCTCTTCTGCCGCTTCCAAAGTTGTATGAGATTTTTCACTATTCAAAGTATGATTTTAATCATGAAAGTTGTGATTTGTAATTCTAATATTTACACAGAAAGCCCTTTTTCTTATATCTTTCTTCATAAAGTAATATTCAAATCAAAGTGTGGGCTTCGTTCCATGCAGCTTTGAAGTTGATCCTTTTGACATTTCACATTTTCATGTCACGCCTTTAATTATGAAAAAAAGTTTCACTCATCATTATTTCATTTTTTGCATATTTCCTTAACTGCCTTTTCCTCACCTCTGTCGGCACACTCAGAACAGAGGTGGAAATGAGAAGAGAGGTCTGTGAGCCTTCAAGACTTGCGGTTTTTTGTCCTGACTGGGGTGAAGGCAACGTGGCACATCAAAACGCATCTTCCCCTGTGCCACACGCTCAGCTGGGCATCGGGGGGGACACCCCGGGGAGCTGGGCTGGTGTTGCTGCCCCCCCAGCCCTGCCCGCTGGGACCCCCCCCAGCGCCCTCGGCCAAGGACACGCTCAAAGGAGAAGGGGCTCAGCAGTGCGTCACCCGGTCACCCTGTCACTGCGCGGGGTGGAATCGCGGGTCGGACGCCCACCAGGAACAGAAGCAGCTCCTTTTCTGAGGAAAATCACGGCACCCGCCCTACCACTCCTCGGGAAACGGCAAGACTGCGGGTTGGTGTTTTTGCGGGGGATGGAAGGGAGAAGGGAAAGAAGAGTGATTGTTTTAAAGTCTAAGCACAATCCACAGCTATGCACACCAAATACCGTTCTCAAAGGCCAATATAAAAGTGACTCTTCTGCCTGAACACAAGTACGAGGAGTTTAAAACACCTTTTCTCCTCGACGGGAGACCAAAGGGCTCTCCCCAGCAACCTCCTCCTCTGCTTTCTTGCCATTGCAGCCATTTCATTACACTGACAAATTTCACTACCAAACTTTTCGTGGCTGTTCCTACATCAGAGCAAACCTCAAAGCCAAGTGTGGTTTGGTGCCCTGCACGGTCTAGCTGAAAAGCACCCCGGCGACGTTCCCTCCCCACCAGCGGCCGGAGGAGCTGGGAAGGCACAGGGAAGGAAGACCCCAGCCTGTTCCCGCGCAGCCGGCTCTGTGCAGACGTCTGCATCTGCCCTGCTCCAGAAGGAACTGTTTCCCTCTGCAGAGCTCCTGGTAACGGGCGCCCTAATAGAGTCCGTGCTCTCACTTGTTAATTTATTTATAAGGTTATTTTCTAACCTGGGTTGTGGCAATTATTCCGTAAACTACAGTCAGCATAACAAGATCCTGACTGTGCACAGCTATTTTAGGCTTCTCGGAGACATGATTATTCGGCCACAAACCCAGGGACGCATGTGGTAGAGCAAGCGCGCGAGAACGCAGCACGGTGCGGAAGGAGCCGAGGGCAGGCAGGGCAGGAGGAGATGCAAGGATGATTTTCCGTGGCTGTGACAGTGCCTGGCTGGGGACGCTGCCCCGGGCACAGAGCGGGGTTGTGTGACTTCACTGCTAAGACTGGGGACAGGGCTGGCCACCCCGAGATACCCAACGCCCCAACCGCTGCGTCGGGGCATCCTCGTGGTTTAAGGCGAGCTCCGTTAGCGGTGGGGAGACACCCCCTCTCCCCACCTGATCCCAGCCTGCACAAAGCCCCCGGCCAAAAGGGCAACAGGGGGGTCCCCATGGGGCATCGTGGCTGGCTTGGAGGTGACGTCACCCTGCTGTGGGGCAGCCGCGGGGCAGCCTGACCTGTGGGGCTCCTGCCACGGTACGTGCAGGGGCCGTGTCAGTGCTGCCACGGCGAGGTGTTACACTGCATTTTAGTGCTGGGACCTGCTGGATCCCACCCAGCCCCGCAGACCCACTCCAGGCGTTCCCTGCTTGGCGGGAAGAGCCATCACGGGCTCGTGAGGGCGAGTTCTCCTGTACCTGAGATATAAATGGCTCAAGCCTAAAAACTTCCCTTGGGAGCATGACGTCTGAGCGTACAATGGTTTGCCTGAAAGTCATGTTACCTGGCAGGCACTTTTTATTCAAATCGTATTTGTTCATTAAAAGGATAGTACTATATTTTTTAAATAAATAAAAAAATCCAGATCTCCTCAGTACAGGGGAAGTTTGTGTGATAAAACGTATACGGGATAAGAGTGTTGTACCTTCTCTTTCACTGAGTTTGCATTTCCTAATCCAACACTGCAGGCAGATGTAATACATGCCTGCTGGAAATTGCTGTTTCTAAAATCCACTCTTGTGTCCTCTCTAGATTAAAGCTGTTTTAAAAATCAGGAAGTTGATGATAAACTGCTACCGTTAATCCTTGCTTTAAAAAAAATCATTTTGGATGACTCCAAAAGGGCAGCAATGGAAGTTATGACTCAGTTTGGTGGTTTAAAGATATAGAAAAATAAAAATGTTCCCCATGCAGCCTGGTTGCTCAGTGCTCACTGAGGACATAAAACCCAGGAACACACCTGCGGGAGCTGTCAGAGATGTGATGCAGATACCAGCAAACACCCACGTGTCTGAAGCACTGACTCATCCTGCCCAGGGCACGGATAAGAGCATGAACAACACTGGATTGTCTGGTTTGGAAAAAAAAGAGAAAAGTATGTTTGTAAAAAAAACCCACAAACCTTAACTGTTCCAATTGCTCAGCTCCGTGTTCGTCCTCTGTTATCCTATAGGACCAGTTCCATCTTCTCATTACATGTGTTGATGAAATTGGAAAAGGTTGGGAATTTAGGGCACAGGGAAGTGGGCAGGCTCATGTTTAGCTCTCAGGAAAAGCTGGATGTTCTGGACAGTCTTGCACAAGCTCTGAGAGCGGGTGGTCGCTGTGGAGAGGGAGCAGATTGACTCTGGGAACGACTCGGCTTCTCTCTGGCCCTGGAGTCCAGCTGGCAGTGGTGGGCAGTGGGGAAGAAGGGCTGGAAGAGCCCGGAGCTCCAGAAATAAGACGTGTCTTTTGAATAACAGCAGGTTAGCGAACATGGAGCAAAAGCACCTGTGGGAACAGGAGAGTGCTGGTGGGTCTCGTTCAGACCCTAACACCAGCCAGCTGCCACAGATCTTGTCCCACATATTCCCATGTTATCTGCACCTACTTTAGCATGTTGTTTAGTCAAGAGAAGTGCATCACTGAGCCAAACCAGGTGAGCTGAGAGCCACCTTTCTACACAGTCCGTGACCTGGGAGTTTCCATCCTTTAGATGTGGTTTGGTTTGGTTTGGTTTGGTTTGGTTTGGTTAATTTAGTTCAGCTAAAGCATCCCCACCGCAGACATGACCTGAAGCTGCCAATGGCTGTCCAAGCCATTGCCTTGGAACTTTGGGTCTGTTGGGGGCTGGAGAGCATCTGATACACAGCTGGAATCGACCTTCTGGTGTAATTTCTGGTTTGCATGCACCAGCACCACTCTGCAAACCAAACCATGCTGAGCCAATGGGAACAAACAGAGAAGCTGCTTCGAAACCTCACTCCTTTCTGAACAAATATGCTAAAGCGGATGCAGCGTTCCGTGTCCTCCGCGTGCGCCGGGGAGCCCCGTGAGCCCCAGTAACAGCTCCAGCGCCGCAGCAGCCATGGAGCATCTGCTCAGTGTGTCTGGCCCCAGGAGGAACTGGCGGGGAACGTCCCCCTGCCTTGTCCCACAGGGAAGCTCCCGAGCTTCTGAGAGCTGGCGCCAGCTGAGGGATGGAGCAGAAGTTACCTGCAGGCAGAGGGCAGGGGGGCAGAGAGCCGCTGCTGTGTGCTGCTGTGCTCCTCTGCAGAGATCCCGAGGGCAGAGTCTGCCCTGCCCGGGGCTGGAAGCTGGGGCTGGTTTCGGAGCTGTACCCCACTCACCTGCCTCACACCCTCGCTGTCCCCGGCATCGCACGCTGCTGCTCCAGGGCAGAAATCCCTGCCAGCTCTGCTCTGGCGGTCCCTGGGCACCCTGGCACTCCTCCTCAGGTTCCTCAGCATCTTTCCTCCTGGTGGGACCACCACCTTCCTCTGTCTGGCCGCTTTGTCCCTCCAAGACCTTTTTTGGGGAAGGCTTCCTCTGCCAGCAATGCCTCTTCCCAGCCCTCTAAGCCCCAGGTTTCCCAGGGGACGTGCAGCAGCAGGACGAGTGATCAGCCCCCAGCTGCTGCTCCTGTCGCTCGTCACTTTACCAACTGGCGGATTCGGGATGTGCCGCTTTTGTTTTCTCCAGGTGTTTCCAATATTTACAGCCAGCCCACCCTGGTGGCAGCTGGAACAGAGCAGGCTGCTGGCGGGGCTGGGGAGTTTGGGTTTGGGCGTCCGCCGGCCCCGGCACCAGCCACCCGCCAGCCGTCACCGCTGCAGCCATCGCTGCGCCTGTGACACCCACTAACCCCGTCTGCCCCGGCGCCCCTTCTCCGGGCCACGCCACGCTCCTCCCCGCCTCTGCGACCACGCCGCAGTTTTAGGGTTTGCTTGAATCTCCAGGAAAGTCAGTCTGGGTTGCAGGACCACAGTTTGCTGCAGAAGCAGAACAGGACCGGGATCTAGGAGCCATGTGGGAGAGGCTGATGGTGTTGGATGTGTCCCCCTGGCCAGACGCTGGCACTGTGCAGTGACACCCAGGGCAGGGGCAGCAAGCCCAGCACCCTTATCCGCTGCTTGGTCTGTACTTTCCCACCCCAGTAGGAATCACTGCCCTTTAAGGAAGGAAGAATGTTGCTGTGTCCTCCAGCAGCCCCCTCCATCGCTCCCGCGGGGCATGGCCGGTGGGACACGCAGGGGACGGGCCCCAGGACAGGTGTGGGAACATCCGTCCCCACACGGCTCCCATGCTCCAGGCACGGCCCGCTCCCAGCCCCAGAGCTGCCTTCCCTGTGGCAAGTGACCGCCAGCGTAGGTGGCCCTGCCAGGCCCTCGTAAGGCCATCGCCATCGAAAGCGAGTTGGACATTCCTCAGTAAGAGGCGAATGTCAATGTAACGGGAGAAGAGATTAAATTATGTACAACTGCTCCGACTCTTCCTTCTATACATCACAAGTGGGGAATAATAGGTCAGGGAATAGCCATGCATAGAAAAGAGAAGAATTTCCATCATAATAAATTCATAAGGATTCATAACAAACGTTACTTGTTTGTTTATGCAGAACCGTGATATTGACCGGATTACAAAACTAACAGGAAACCTCAAAGGAAGCCATAGGACGGAGCGATCCCGGGCAGAGGCACAGGGAAGATTAATACTATCGCTCACAAGATGTGACAACAGCCACCCTTGGAACATGAAGATATCTGAAAGTTAATGAAGAGATAGGAGTGCGATAATAAAGATAAACATGTCGGTTTAGGTTAGGCTGCCCCACTGCAAGCCTTATACTGTTTGATAATGCAGTACTTCAAAAACATGCTGATGACAGCTCTGCAAAGGCGAGATAATTTATCTTAAAATCGAAGAGAGAAACCAGGAGGCGCAGAACGTGGCACCAAAATATGGATGACAGTGTCCTTGCCAAGGAGGCAAACAACCTTATTAAGGGAGAGAGGGGAAGGGATGGCTGTATCAGCAGTGGGAAGGAAGTCTGGGGAATATAATTACAGCGAGGGATTCGTGTCGGCGTTTGCACGGCCAGGCTGGAGGAGCCGACAATCATCTCATACGGGGAACGGGGGAAAAGGAGTGGCACCGCTTCTGGGCGCTGGGCTTTAGTGGCGCATTCATCAGTCCCGAAGGCGTGTTGTAAGGGATAATGGGAAGGTGAGAGAGGCACAGCAGGGAGTACCGGCTAACTTACTGCCCACGGGCAGCCCCCTGCGCTCTGCCTGCCGCTGCCAGGGTCACTGCCGCCGGGGACCGTGACACCCCACTGCTGGGGATCATGACACCCTGCTGCCAGGGACCGTAACACCATTGCTGGGGACCGTGACACCGCTGCCAGTAACTGTGACAGCCCACCACCAGGGTCACCGCCACTGGGGACCATGACACCCCGCCACCGGGGACCATGACACCGCTGACAGGGACCAGGGTACTGGGGGGGCTGGGGGGGAGGGAGGGGCAAGGGTAATTACCGCTGCCCTGGAGTGATGAGACCCCGACCCAGCTCCCGCGGGGCTGGTTAAGCTGGTGAATGTCTGTGTGCGGCCGTGGGAGGTGTCTCACCTTAGTCCCACCACGGGGCATTTGCCACCCGGAGTCACCGTGTCCCCCCCCCTCCCAGCGGGGCTGAGCGGGGGGTGACAGAGCAGGCGAGGGACAGTCCCCCCTCTCCAGCTNGGCATGGAACCAGCAGAGCACACACACACACACACACACACACACACACACCCCAGCAGTAATTTCTCTTCTGACAAGCACATGAGTGGTGAAAAACCACCAAAACTGCAAGAATAACAACCAGAAGGCAGCAACAGCCCAAACTCCTAGACTGCGGCTCCTCATCCAGCAGCAGAAGTTTGAATTATTTACATTTTGCTCGTGAATAAATGGATTCCAGCATGCTTCCGCACACTGGGATGGGGCTCTGCGTGGCTTTTCTGGTCCAGATGACAGCTCTGTAAAGCTGGGAATGTCTGGGGATGGAGGTGAGCCACGGTGGCCAAAAGGACGTCCACCCTGGCCGACACCGCTGGCCCCAGGAGCATCCCTGTTCGTCTCCTGGGAGCATCCCTGTTTGTCTCCCTGCCCCGTGCACAAGCGCGTCCCTGCACATGTGTGTCCCTGCACATGTGTGTCCCTGCACGCTCCTTATGCCAAAATAGAGCCTCCGTTCAGCCGGGCAGTGTCCTCCTGGAGGACAAATCTGAGCTAAGGTGCCCCAAAATATGGTTTGCCTTCGTGGGGATTAAGAAATAGCGAGACTCAAACATGTACCTGGGTGCAGCTGTTCTGGCTCTTCAGCTGGAATCGCGTCTGCGGCACTGGGACGCCGGCGCAGTGGGAGCCGCAGGCGGGAGGCGAGGTGTGAGCGCACACACCGTGTCTGCACCTGCACACGTCTGCCCTCCTGCCTCTTCCAGAGTCACAGACCGTTCATTTGTATATAGCGTGTAGGTTTTATAGCTGCACTCACAGCCTGTGGTATGTATATGCCCATGTACATCTAAATAGAAAGGAAAGTTTTTTAAATGTAAATGCAGGCAGACATGCACCGATTAAGGAAAATTAAGCATTTATAGCCTGTTTTAAATAAAGCTAAATTTTTAGACCATGCTACTGATGGGGATCTACCACCTGCTCACTCCAGGTTCCAGATTTCAGCAGTGGCCAATTCTCTCTTCCTCAGGTGGCGGTGCCAGAAAGCGCACGGGATGCAGGAGACGCCTGCCGTGGGCGAGAGGCTGGCCGAGCCCCGGGTACCCGCGTTCGTCTCCCTTCGCCTGCCGCCGCTTCCTGCAGTGCCCCCGGACGACGTTCCTGGCCCACGGAGATGACAGGCAGAGGGACACGGAGCACTGTATTTATATTTTTTTATACCTTCTCCGTATTACCCCTTCAAATACTGCCACCCCAGTCCCTCCCAATACCCTCCCAACAGCACAGACAAGTCACTGCTCCATCTCTGCACTTTTCTGGACATCGAACAGCTCTTTAATGTCAAGATTTGATTCAGCATTTGATTCAGATAAGGATGCCCCACTCACCTAGGGAGCGCCATGATATCTGAAATACACTTTTATGGTTTTATACAGAATTCACTTCTTTCTCTTTCTTGAAAAACTCCTGACCGTGGATCTGAAACCTCCCTTGGGGTCTTATCGGTGAGTGGCAGCTCAGGACCAGGAGAGCACAGACCAGCCATTGACAGCGATTCAGCTGGTTGCGGTGTCCGTGTTTGTGATCCCACCTTACTTCCGTGTGCCGCGAAGCAGTTTTGCCCGTGTCGGCATCTCGTCTGTATTGCAGCTTTAATAAAACAGCCTTTTCCTTAAAACCTCATTTTTGACAGCTCCTAGCAATGCCAAGGGCAGGGAAGCCCAGAGAGCGCGTTCTGACGCAGCGCGCTGTTCTCCTGCAGCAGAACACCCCACACCGCAGTGCAAATGCACCAGCCTTAATTCTTGGCAGCTGGTATCTATAATTCTCTGTACTGGTATCTATAATTCTCTGTACTGGTATCTATCTATAGTGCTTCTACATACAAAACTATGCAATGATAGTGTTTGTAGCAGTGTATAACACTACTGCAACATATATGATAAATATAATCTATAATAATATATAATTAAATTATTCATACGCAAATATGTTCTGCACATTGTATATGTAGTTTATATCTGTATTTATGTGAGCATAATGGTTTTGAGTGTTTTGAAGTTATTTTTTTCATACAGTGTTTTTTATTTTATGACGAAAAAGAAAAAATCGATTTAAAATTCAAATTCAAAATGTCTGATTATGCTAAAGGAATTAGGAAATTTGAAATATTCTGGTTAAAAGATTGAAGGTGTTGACATCAATTTTTATCGATAATGAATTTTCTACATACATAATTTGTGAAGATGAAATAATTTTTCATTTCTGTCATTAGCATTTTGCTGTATTATTCTCATAAACTTTCCTCTTATGCATCTTAATAAAATAATTGTGGACCAAAGATATTAATTATGCAACTGGCCCTGTTTTTCTGCTGCGTTTGAAAATGAAATGCAGCCGGACTTTTAGAAGTTTTTATTCAACATCAGGGTAGCCAGATATTTTGTTTCCAGGATTATAAAATGTGACGGAGCAAGAGAAAAAGAATTAACATTTTTCAGCCAATTAAATTAGACAGAATGGCTGAGACAGATAAGACAGCTGAGCTATTGAAAAGAAAGTGAATTAATATGCCTGTTCAGGTGCGAGATCCCTTTCTTGTAATAGATTTCACTTCACTTTTTTTGACATGTTTTCCATGATTTAGAGAGAAGGCAACAGACTGAATAAGGGCCAAGGAGCCTCTTCTTTCATCCGCTCTGTTGTGCTTAAACGCGAATGCCAAATAGCTTGGGTTTGCTTCAATCAGGAGGGGAACTGTGGTGCACATTAAATCTTTTCCAAAAATGTGTATTTAGCACAGTTTTTAATGACTTTGAATAAAAAAGTTCATTCTGAGACAATGGTGAAAGAAGGATTTTGTCTTTTCCAGATTTCCCTTCCTTGACTGTACCTTTTTTAGATGAAAACAATGAAAATCCACGGGAATTCTCAAAAGCCTTCGCGCAGCCCAAGCCAAGGGGGCTGCAAGGGGGGAGCTGCACCATTCCCTGGGGCAGCCTGGCTCTGGCCTCACTTAGGACGTGTTTGTTTCCCCGGTTTTCCATGGAAAAACCTGTCAGAAGATTTGCATGGCCAGGGGACACCTCCGCAGCGAGTGCCGCCTCGCGCTGCTCGTCGTGGAGGGACGCTCACAGCGAGCCCAGGACCCGCTGAACTCCTGTGGGAAGTGTTTGGAGAGATGAAAGCGCTTTGAGACACGGGCACGGGACAGAAACGTGTTGCTCAGAGAAGTGTCTTGAACACTCGAATTGAGAGTGCACAAACAGACAGGCCTTTTCCAAGAAGAAAGGGCAGGGCTTGGAGAGGGCTGGCCTGGCTGGTGAGCCTGCAAATACCCTCAAATACCCCCAGCTGTACATTAAATTAAATAATACTGCGAATGATTCACTAAGCTGACCGAATCATGCTGCAACTGCACGGAGCAGAATTTTAACAGGATTCTGACATGAGAGGAAAGCAAGTGGTAACAATTAATTATAGAGGCTACAAGTGCATATGTTATTCTGTTCATGCCCTTTCAGGCAGTGTCAGTTACATTATGTCTAATATTTACTAAAGCCATTTCAATTATTTAATTTCCAGAGCAGAGTGAGCTCCCAGGTCCGGCGGAGCCGGGGCTGAGCGTGGCAGGCGCGCTGGTGCGGCAGGGGGGTCGCTGGGCAGGACGGGGGCACGCGGGGAATCAGCATTCCCGGCAGGCACAGGGAACATGGCAGCCTGAACTTTCTCATCAGGACTCACAGAGATGTGAAGGAAAGTAAAATTACAGAGCCTTGATAAAGAAATCAAGGAGAGATGTTTATTTCAGAAAGACTCTATTATGCATAGTATTAGAAAACACCAATCAGTAGTGGAAATTATTTTCGGAGAGTCTGAAGAACAGGCAGACGCTCGCATGCCATCTGCATAACAATGAAGCCAAAGGTTGCCCTGATTAAAAATAGAATGAGAAAACATATACGGAGGAAGAAGCAGTGAGACCTGGTGGTAGCAAGGTATGAAAAATTAAGTTTTCCCACAGCATAGCCGTGTGGTAATTCACTAAAAAATGGTGATTAAGCAAGAGAAGTAACAGAACTTCTGAAATTATGCAGAAGGAGCTGAATATTTCCATTCCCTTGGCTAGAGGTGACAGAGAAGCCGTCGGCCTGGAGCTGGCAGGGCAGAGTCCGTGCCCCCGTCCCCCCGCAGAGCGGGAACTGCTGACGCCGGTGGCGGGGGCCAGCGGCTGCCGGGCATCACCGCGCCGAGAGTCCTTCACGGTGCGATTCAGCCAGAAGTTCCCTTTCCCACAACACCTCGGCAAGTAGAATAAAGTGATAAATTCTGTGCAAAGAAAACTCCCTCGAAGACAACTCTCCTGCGAAGCAGAAAGGCCGTTTTCCAGCCCAGCGATGGCCGGGGGGAGCGGGGGCCGCCCTGCAGGGCTCGCCTCCGTCCCCATCCTGCGCTGGAGACCCGGTGCCGGGAGCGCGGCACGGTGCGTTTCCCTGCCCAAAGCATTCCCGCTGGCCGAGCTCGCCCCCGCACCAGGCGGCCCTTCACGAGGCGCTGTGGAACGTCCTGTCCGGGGCGGCAGCTCATCCTGCCGGAGGCTGGGAATGGGGCTGGGACACCACCGGGCCCTGGGAATGGGGCTGGGGCAGCACCGGGCCCCTTTCAGCCGGACGCGCTGGGACCCTGTGAGCCCACAGCGTCACTTGGCACCGGGGTCCTCCAGCTGTCCTCCAGGACGGGCAGGGGGAACCAACAGACAACACAAACTTGTCAAGAGGTATTTTTTTCTTAATCCGTCCCCAAATCATCAGCCTGAGGGAAGAGCCTGATTTGGAAACCCCGGCAAAGTTATTAGCAGCTAAAAAGAGGTTTTTTAATGAGAAGTATCTGGCAAACTATTTTATCATCATTACCGGCATCATCTCTGAGCATCGATTTCCTTAAACAAATCAGGGTAAGTGAATATAATGGAGAAGAAATAAGTATTGTTATATATTTACTGTTCACTCTACCGTGTCTAAGTACAGATCATTCATTTAGGGAAACGTGGACACTTCTGCATTTTCTCAGCCCTAATTTGCTTACAAAGGAAAGAGAACTGGAAATCTTTGACTAAAACCTTAGCATTTGAACCGCTTGCAGCAGCACTATGCTCATTTCAGAGAACGCCTGTATCAGCAACCCACGCGCCTGTTAAACTGAATTTATCAGTTATTTAACTGTGTCCTGGTCCCTCGCAGCGTCAGCGTGGTGTCACTCTGCTCTGGGCCTGCCGGGGCGCCGGGAGAGAGACAACCAAACATTTAGTATCCAGAAATTAGAAATACCTATTTTGCTTCTCAGCTCTGCCCCATTTTTATGAAAAAATACATTTTACATAAAAGAGGAATATTTTCATTTAACAAACACTGAAAAAAAATATTATTTTTTTCTAATGTTTGACATCACTAATGATTTTGCATGGAAAGCAGCAGTTTAGATGATTAAGTACTTTCCCAGCAGAGCAGAAGAAAGTTAGAACCCCCATAATGAGATACATCGGTCTCACCGTGGTGCCTGTTCCCGGCCCCTCAGTCATCCCCTGCTTTGGCAGGGATGTGAGCTACAGGGGGTTTGTTTGTTGTCCTCAGCTGAGATTCGTTGAATTTGAAAAGTTCAGGGTTTGTTGCGGTTTTTTCTCTTTTCTGGTTTTTTCCCTCTTCTGTTTTTTTTCTCTCAGTCTTGTTTTTGTTTTCTATTAAAAAAAATAAAAAAAGATTTTGAGAAAATATTTTCCCGGCCACTCAGGCAAGGGGAGGCAGCGTGTCCGGCGGAGGGAGGGGACAGGCAGCCCCCTGGGGACACGGGCAGAGGCAGGAGGGCACCTCGGCTGCCCTGGGGCTCCGCTCGCCTTCCCCCCGAGACACCCGTGTCTCTGCTTCCACCAGCCTTGGCTGCGCTTCTTTGTTAGCCTGCAAAACAGCTCTGACTCACTTATTTAATTTATGCAATGATGCATGTTAAAGAGTCTCTGCAATTATCCAGTAAAGTCTATTATTCTAGATTAGAGCCGTATGAACACAGTAATAGAATATATGACTATTTCTTTGAATCCGAAACTAATTTCAGAGTGAACATGCAGGAGACATCTCTATATTCATGTTCAATTTCCATTTACATTGAAGCTCTGCTAGTAAGAATTTGTCTAAGGCAAGTTCATTCCCAACCGTGGTGGTGGAGCGGGGCCAGAGGAGGCCCCGGAGATGCCGGGAGGGCTGGAGCCCCTCTGCTGGGAGGACAGGCTGGGAGAGCTGGGGGGGTTCAGCCTGGAGAAGAGAAGACTCCAAGGAGACCTTCCAGCCCCTGCCAGTGTCTGAAAGGGGCTCCAGGAGAGATGGGCAGGGACTCGGGATCAGGGAGTGGAGCCATAGGACAAGGGGGAACAGCTTTAAACTGGCAGAGGGGAGGTTTAGTTGCAACATGAGGCAGAAATTCCTGGCTGTGAGGGTGGGGAGCCCCTGGCCGGGGTTGCCCAGAGCAGCTGTGGCTGCCCCATCCCTGGAGGTTCAAGGTCAGGTTGGACGGGGCTGGGAGCAGCCTGGTGTGGTGGGAGGTGTCCCTGCCCAGGGCAGGGGGTGGCACTGGGTGGTCTTCAAGGTCCCTTCCAGCTCTCACCACTCTGTGATCCTACGATTCCCAGATGGCCTATAGCCAGGGACCTGCCTCGGAAAGTGACCAAAGGCAAGTCTGGGAACAGCTTTGGAGCTTCAAATCTTCCCACCTCTTATCTCCCAGCTATGATTTTATTTTTAATCTTTTGTAGTCAGATGAAAAAATCTACTTAATTAACAGCAGGGAAAACTCTTTCCCATTCACTGTTTTCTGATCAGTTCCGTCGCGGTTCTTGCTGAGGACCCCAGGGCATCGCCGTCTTTTGAAACCTCTCTTTTATCACTCCTCCCAGGGAAGTAGCATTGATAGCCTGAAGATGGATTAAGTTGCACTGTTCTCACTAAATACCTGCGGAACAAAGAAAAGAAAAGTTTTATTTTTAACTAAAAGTTAACCACTCTCATATCTGATAATCTTTTTCTTTGAAATTACCTGGGTTCTTACCGGGATAAAATAACATCAGGTAACTATGGGCAGAGAATTTACGTCCTCTGCTCAGCCACTCGCAGTCCTGACCGGACTACGGCACGGATTCCACTTATTATTTTGAGCAACCACAGACATAAACTAATTCATTTTCCTGTTAAAAATGAATTCCAGTAGCAAAACATCCTCATCCTGAAGTTGTTGGCAGCAGCACGTGAGGGTGGGTGCCCCCGAGGGGTTGGTGACTCCCTGGGGAGCCGGCAGCCACGCCGTGCCGTGCCGGTGGCCTCTGTGCAGCTCCGGCTCCGGGCAGAGCGTTGGCAGCCCCCGGAGCAGCCCAGCTGCCAACGCCATCGCGGAGCCCCTTTTCCCGGTGCTGCGCTCCCGCTGCTGCTCGCCAGCCTCCGGCGCGCTGCCGCCTGGCTCCCGGCGGGAAGGGGGCACATAGGGAAACGCTGGCTTCGTCATGTCACCTCCTGAAAACTGCTGGGCAGGCTCAGGAGTCAGTGGGGCTCTGAGGAAAGAAATAAACATCTGCAACGGGAAAGAGAAGTTTCAGACAACACCTGAAACAGCCAAAACCTCCAAAAAGGCTGCGAGGGGCGCAGGGTACTGGGGGTACTGGGGGCACCAGGGGTAGCAGGTCTGCCACGGTCACCACTCACCAGCTGTGGCCAACAGCCAGGTGCCATCTCCATGGGAACCCACCTGGGGCGACCAACCTGCCGTATATCGCATTCCATACATCGGGAATGCCTACTGCTGAGGGCAGTCGGTGTCTCTAAGGTGCTGAAGGGGTGCGCGGGGGCCGACGAGCGGGACACATGCAGGGGCACGGCTCCGGAGCAGGGGGCGAGCAGGACGAGGGGTGAGGATGCCACAGGGCTTTGTGCAACCCACCTCCACAGGGGCTGCACCACCAGTCTGAGACTCATCCTGCGCCGTCTCACGCGCGTTCCCAGCGAAGTGGAGCCGCAATCCCCACGTTTCTCCTGCTGGGGAAGGCAGGAGGCGGGTGGAGTGTCCCTGCCCTCACCTGGGGCTGCGGGGATGTACCTACAGACCCACCGGCTCAGCTGTGGCCCAGCTGCCCACACGCTGGCTCTAGTGCAAAAAATAATAATGTAAATTGGGAAGTAAAAGGCATTTTGGTCTCCTGAAACAGAGTCGAAACTTTATTTTCCTTTTTACTTTCCATACCCCCCCACCGCCAAAAAAAAAAAAAAGAAAACAAAAAGGAAAAGAACAACCTTTTCTTCAGAAATATAAAGGGAAAGGAGAAGGGGCAGGGGGAGAAGAAAGGCAAAAGCTCACCACGGGCTCCCTCCCTGGCCAAACTGCTACGTGTGCTCTTGCAAATCAAGTTATTTCAAGAAAATGACACATGCAATTTTGCTTGGCAACCCACATGTGTGTGCTCAACTTTCCCTTGTCACAGCGCATCCGGCGCGTTCTCCTCTTTGGCATTCTGGATTTAAACTCTCGCACTGACCTTTTCAAACATGATTATTCTTACTTCCCACTGAAGGTCTGAGACTTTTGGACAGATGAATAGATTTGCCCTTATTCCTCCTATACAGAGTAAATACGATCAATGGGCATATCCTTCCAGTTTCCTCTCCCCTCTCTCCCCCTCCGTACCGCCGTGGTTATGGAAGCCTCCTGAAGATGTCCCGCTACCCGATCTCCTTCTTCAGGTACCAACACAGAAGATTAAGGCTTTGTGCATGAACTGGCTTGAGTTTTACGCCAGAGACCTGGGCTGGGCTGACTCAAACCGTAAAGACCCAAACTGAGTGTCAGAGGGCAGTATGGCTTCCCCAAAATAACCCTCCCTTCATATTATCCAAATGGGTCTTTTTACCCAGGTTTTTGTCCGGATTATCTGACTCAGCAGCGCTCCTGCAATGTTTGTGGCTGTTCTGCATGCAGCAGTGGCGGTGGCCAGAGGGGGACTGAATTATGTCACTGTTGGTGTGACCTTACCAAAGGCCTCCTCCTGGAACAGGTTCCAGTTGCCATCTGAGGCACCCTAGGACGTGCCATGCCTGGCTTCCAGGTGCCTCTTCAGAGAGAAGTGGTTCCCATTCAGTGCCACCTTCTCTGGTGGTCATTCAAGCACGCTCAGGAGTCTCCAATGGCCACAGGCACCTCTGTCATCAATGACAATAAGTATCTCCTTCTCCAGTGACCAGGGGACACCTCCACCTTCAACCACCAAAGCACCTCCATCTCCAATGGCCACAGGCGTCTCCACCCAAGAGCTAATGTGTTCCCTAGGCAGCTGCGTCTGGGGCTGCGCAACCACCCCAGGTCTCACTGCAGAGCCCAAAATGGCTCCAGTGACCCTCCCCTGGCAGGCAAGATACTAGCAGCAGCAAAAGTGTTCGCTGGAAAATACAGTGATGAATCCAGAAGGAATGAATGAACAAGGCTGGGTAGCACTGGGGACCAGTGGGACCTTTTGCCTCAGAATCACAGAATCCCAGAATGTTAAGGGTTGGCAGAGCCCTCTGGAGATCACCCGGTCCAACCCCCTGCCAGAGCAGGGTCACCTACAGCAGGTGGCACAGGATGGCGTCCAGACGGGTTGGGAATGTCTCCAGAGTGGGAGACATTCAAACCGGCCTCAAACCAGTCTCATTTGTGGGTTGAAAGTATATGGCTTGTGTCCTTCCCCACAGCATTGCCAAAACACAACATTTTATCGAAAACACTGTGTCTTTATTGCACTCCTGCAACCCCCAATGTACAGACTTTTGTGCTTACGAGGTAATTCTAATTTAAAGTAAGTTCCAGCCAGATTATGCAAATAATAATTTTTTGTTTGTTTCATTACTCTGGCTTCTTGAAAATAATAAGAGTTATAGACTAGAAATAAGTCTACCTGAGTTTACTTTTTTTCAGTGCAAAAGAGCAATTTCAGTTTGCTCTATCTTTTATTGCTAATACTCTTTAGTATTCCATTTTGAAAAATTTAAAATTTAAATGTTTTGAAATTAAATATTGATTTTTTTAAAAATTGAAATAAATTACTATGTCTTCTGGAAAATGTCTCACCTCACACCACTTAATAAAATTTGACCAAATTCTCCAATGCCTTGCCAGTCTCTTATATTGAGCCTGTGTTATATTAAGGGAGAAGATTAAATACATGAGCCAGACACACCTTCATACCTCAGCAAAAAAAAAGGCAACATTTTGTTGTACAAAAGTTGTATTTATGCCCCATGACTTTGCATGGCCAGGAGTGGCAATATTTTTTCCCTTGTGATTTCCCTGCCACTGTCAGGACTTTGCGTGACAGCGCAAGCCCCCGGCTCTGTGTGTCACCACGTCTGCCTCCTGCTGGAGGACACATGAGACCCCAGGAATTCACCAGGTTGTCTCCTTGGAGAGCACCAGGGTGAGGAAACGATAAAGGTCTTCTCAGGCTGCTTCTGCCTGGGAGGAAGCGAGGGGTGCCAGAGCTCGGTACCCAAGAAAAATGTTGGAGTTTGAAGCAAACTTGGCTTTGAACTGAAGCAAACACCTTCTTATTCACTCTTTCCATTGTGAGTGGTTATGCTGGATCATCTGAAAGACTGGGGAATCATTTCTTCCCACCAGCAAAAAAAAGAAGTTGAAGGGCAATTGTCTTCCTCTGTGCATAGTTTGAGTCTCGCGTGGCTTTGGGCAGCTCCTGAGAAATCACCGACGCGGTGTCCTCTGAGCAACTTCTTCTAGTTGAAGATGTCCCTGCCGATTGCAGCGGGGTTGGACTAGGTGATCTTTAATGGTCCCTTCCAACACAAACCAATCTATGATTCTATGATTCGTAACGCCTGCGCCTTCCCTGGCAGCCAACGTACCTCCGCAGTTTTCAGCTCATTGCTGCCGGGACGGTGGCACAGGAACGTCTCTTGGCTGAATTAACCCACCTGTGAAACCCCCGTTGCGCTGTGTCCTCCAGGATTACGGTGCTCGGGCAGTGGGGCTTGGCCGTTTGCTTATTTTTAATAGAGAAGGAAATATTTCTGCCCTCAGATTAAATAAGGGGAAGCTGTCCCAGTCACTGGCCAACACCAAAGAGCAAGTCGGAGACCTCCAGCGTGATGCGCCATGCCTGGCCGCGGGAACAGAGCTGCCTGTGGTGACGGAAGCTTGCAGGAGGTGGCGGAAGGGGGAGGTCCATCACGCTGAGCTGACAGGGCTCCTGAGACCAGTTGGATGTGGAGTGGCCTGTGCAGACCGAGGCAAGTTGCCCATGGCACAGGAGTGCAGCCCTGGGACCCCGCAGCTGCGGCCGGGGGAGGAACGTGGACCACCGAGCCGTGCCTCAGCAAGCCACCGTGGGCAGGGACCGCTTTGGGGGTTGCCATGAGTGAAACACCGCTGAAGTACCTGCTCCGTGAGTAGGACCCATCAATGGCACTGCAAACGAGGAGCAAGCGGTGGTTCCCCCAGCGCCGGAACCGCTGCCGGCCGCAGCAGGGAGCAGGGAGCAGAGCCGCCCGCAGGGAGCGCGACGCGCGTTGCTGCCCCGGCGAGAGAAGCAGCTCCTCGGTGTGCGCGGCTGCTCCCGCCGTCCGCGAGGGAGGCGTCCCCCGGGCACGAATGGGGCCAAGCAATGCCCGTTTGTGTAAAATCTCTTAGATTGTTGAAGCATTTTTTTAATTTTTTGGGGGTGATGTGTGCGGGGGGGTGGTATTTCCCTAAATAAGCAGATCACATTCTCTCTTTCCTTCCTTTCCCTACCCTTACCAGCAGCTGTACATCCAGCCGGCCCCTGATGGCACGGCTGGGACGTCAAAAGCAGACAGGAGGCGGTGCTAGTGCCTTCTTCCGCGGCGCTGGCATTAAAATTGAGTCAATTAGAGAATAATTTGTGAGGAAGGCACCAGTGGCTGCAGGGCGCTCCTCTCAATGCATTTAAGCCTGAGTTTCTGTTTTTCAGAAGTTGCTGGCTCTTCCCTCCAGCCCATCACATCGCTCTGTGCGTGTCTGCATCGCCCCAGCAGCCCCTGGGGGACTGGCGGTGGTACCCAGTGTCACCCCCAGCACGGGGTGGGGGCTGGAACAGTCCCCACTGGTTTTGCACAAGCAGAGACCAGCAATGAGGGGGCACAAAAATGCAGCAGCCACATGTGGAAACCTCTGGGCGAAAACCCAAAGTGTCTCGGCTGGGCATGGGAGCATCCCCGCCTCCTCCTGCTATTGCAAGGTGACCCACAGAGTAAAGTGTCATTCAGAAGGGAGGTTTGTCACCAAAAAGGACACAAAAGGAGCCTAATGCTGCTGGTCTATTAAGGCTGGCTGCCTCAGCCTCTTAAATAGAAGCTGGCTTTTTTTTCAGGCTGTCCCGAATATTTTCTCTGTGGGATGGGATGGGTTGGTAATACCAGCGAGAAAACAAACTACTGTGAAAATGAAGAGATAGCAGAGAAGATCAGGAGGAAGAAAAGCAAAAAAGGTTTCTCCCCTTTGAAAATCCCTATAAACTAATCCAGATAATGCAAACAGCAAGAGAAGACAAAACCTACAAGAAATTTACAAGTTAAATTAAAAGTAAATATGAAAGTAACATCTTCATAATATCGAAGAGTTATATAAAAAGCTGTATCAGTCACTTGCAAACACAGGTCAAAAAGCAGAGAACAAATTAAGTCCATGTAAATATTTTCTTACATTTCCAGTCATGCGCATGTATCTAAAATAACAGTATGAGGCATTTGAAGTCAAGTTCTGGAAACAAGCTGATTTATTCAGATAGTAGCAGTTACCCAACTTATCATTCTTCAAATGAATTTAAAATTACACTGCTATTGTTACTGACAAAAACAGGCTCGGAATTCCACAGGGGAAAACACCCTTGTTTCTAGAGGGGAAGAAATGCAGTGCGAGCTCGTGGTTCACGACGGTGGGTATCTGGAAGTGAACAGAGCCCACAGGTTTGGAATAGATTATGGAAATGTGTAGCCTGAGTTCTGTAAACACCCCGGATTCTTACATTGCTGGCCTTTTGTGCATTTCACTGTCAGATTACTCTAGCACATCAAATATTCTTATTACTTTACAGTTGTATTTTGTAATTCATTCTTTGCTTGGCACCAGGGGACCGACCGGCTCTTGTTGTGCCAGATGTTTCCTGTCCGTATTTTCTCTGGACAGAAGAGAGCGCCACGGGCAGGTCCCCCATACAAACGAAACCCTGAAAAGGCTCTCGGCCTTGAGCCATTGGTGCCTGGCTGCCATGTCACGAGGACCATCGGACCAGTGCACACATTTTCTCAGAAACTCCAGGAGATTCAGTATTTCTGCACCTGCTCCTTATGCCCCATCGCAGCAGAGACCTCCTTCCGCCCCATCCCTGGGCATCCTGGCCCGAGGACCACTGCTGATCCTGCAAAGAACAAAATGACCGTCGTCTCCATGACAGCCACCAGACAGGGACATGTTGAGTTTGCAACATAGCCACAACAAGAAAAACGTCATAAAATCAATCATAGAATCCTTTAGGTTGGAAAAGACCTTTAAGATCATGGAGTCCAACCATCACCCCAGCACTGCCCACCCCACCCCTACCCCATGTCCCTCAGCACCACGTCTGCCCGGCTGGGAAACACCTCCAGGGATGGCGACTCCACCACTGCCCTGGGCAGCCTCTGCCAGCGCTTGACAACCCTTTCCAGGAAGAAATTTCTCCTACTGCCTAATCTAAATCTCTCCTCAATCAGGGAACCTTGTGAATCGGGGAAAGCTCTTGCTGGGGATGTGCTGGCTGCCCGGGCAGGAGTTGGAGGGGAGCAAAGCCCCAGCGTGTCCGGAGCCTTTCGGCAGTGTCCCCTGGGGGCTGACAGCACCACTCACCGGCGCAGGAGCTTTGGTTGCCTGTATAAATATAGCAGTGCCTTATAATTAGAAAGGTGGTTAAAGGAACCCTTCTGTGCCTGTGTGAGAGGGGAATCCACGTAAGCATCCCGTTCCCCTTGCAGGTGGCCCTTAGCTCCTCTCTGCCGCAAGGACGGGTGTAAGCTGTGAAGCCACCGAGGAGCGGTGGGAGCTGCTCCCCCAAGCCCCCGAGAAGGAGCCTCTGCCGGGGGCTGCAGCCGGGCACCCCCGAGGGGAGGAGGGTGGGAGGGAGGTCTTGAAAGAGGGGATTAACTATCTTCCCATTTGGAGATCTGTGTTACAGAAAGGCACTAGAAAGCCTAGGGAATTTTATAATTAACAGTGAACTTAATATTAAACCTCTTTTATATCACAGTGAACCATTTGCACAAAAATAGCTGTTGCCTTCGCAGCGAGCACATCTGAAGCGCAGATTAAAGGCTCCTACATTTTGCATTTCCAAAATTCTGTGGCTTTTACCTCTCTAATTTATTAACTTCAGATGTGTATCTCCAGTCCCAGAAGAGCTTAATGCAAGATGCAAGGCTGAGCCCTCGCAGGATCAGTGGCAAACTAGCAAGGTCAGTCCCATCCTCCTGTTTCCATGGCGATCACTGTGATAATATATAACATGGCAACACCATCTTTCCACCAGTTCCTACAGCTCAGCTCTTGGCTTTGTCTGAGCTGCCTCGAAACAGAGGTGAGATAAAAAGAGAGCTAACAGCGAAGAGGGGACAACCGCGGAAGCTGCCTAGGAGCGTGCTGGGCGCTTTGTACCCTTTCCCTCAATAGGGCGAGTTTTCAACACAGATTTTCTTTCAAGGGCTTGTTGCATGTCTAGAAAGTGCCGGCCTTCTGGTGATGTTGCACTTAGCAGTCCGGCTCCCACCAGAGATAATTTTTCTTGGTTGATGTATTCTGTTGGTCAGGATGTATTTTCCCCATAAGCAAAACCACGAGAAGATTTCTCCTGCTTGGTTATGAGGACACGCTCTTGATGAAAGCAGATGACCTGTGGGTGACACAGCGTTTTTTGGTGTTGGAAAAACAAGTGGGTCTGGTACCCGAATTACTCCAAGTACCTGGAGAGGATGATGTTGTGACACATCACAGCCGCTCCTCACACCCAGACACCCAGCAAGGAGACGGGCGATGGGACCGGGACAGCTCTGTGCCCGTATGGAGGGAGGCCACTTTCCAAGGAAGGGTTAGACTTTTTCAGCAAAAAATACTACATGTGTCTGAAAATAAAAGGTTTTTAAACCTCAGGTCTTTGCAGTGAGAGCCAGCTTCAGTGAGCATCTCAAGTTTCTGGATTTAGAAGTTTAAAGTCCTCATAGAGCAATGTTTGTAGTTTTTGTTTGAATAATCAAAAGCTCTGCATTGAAATAAAATGTTTTCACTGAGCAGAACTGTTTCCCAGTTCATTGGGAATTCTGGAATTATTTTAGAATTGCAGGAATATATACATATTTCTGTGTCTACATGTGTATATATATATACACACACGCTCATCTATAAATTCAGATGTGCATTCCACAAGCACTCCATAATCTTGTCCCTGGAGAGCAGTCATGTCAGCTGCTCCTCCTGGAGACCTGCCTTGCTTTCCCATGCCTCATTTTTAATTTGCCTGTTTGAGTTCTCAAGTGTTTGTCAAGGCTGGGAGGGAGGACGGGCCGTCAGTCAGAAGCACTCCCGGAAGGTCACAGCCGACGCTCCGCTGCCCGTTCAGGCAGGGACGCAGCAGGGGCTGAAATCCTGGCGTCGGCCGGCGGTGCTGGGCAGCCGGGGAGGTGCTGGGCAGCCGGGGAGGTGCGGAGCCGCCGGCAGCAGTGCCAGGGCAGGGAAGTTCCGCTGGCCGCGGGGCTGGGCAGCGGGTGGCTGCGGGGATGCTCCGTGCCACCAGCCCCTGCCTGGAGCAGCTCCGGGCTGGCCAGCCCAGGGCAGCCACAGCCCCGCTGGGACCCGGAGCCCTCAAACCCCAGCCGGGTCCAGCCCCACGGCCCCGTTCCCATGGGCTATGGGGCTCCCGCATCGCGGGGAGCGGGGCAACGGGGCTGGTGTCGGGGCTGGCCGAGACAAATGCTGGGGCAGAGTTTCCACTGTCCATCTCCTGTGAATGTCAGCACTACAGCCCGCCTTTTTCTTGTGAGTAGAATACATTGTTCTATCAAAAATTGGTCAATAGTTGAAAATTATTTCCCTGGACAGGGAAAGACTGCTCTGTGAATAATGAGTGCCACGTGAAACTTCCTTCTGAAGGGAGTTATCTAAGGAACAGTCGAATATGATTGGAAGGAAGCAACAGTTCCTAGACACCTAAATATGTCTATTATGAGCATCCTTGCTCTGCAATCTGAATGGAGAGATGTAAAAATGGATATGCCATTGTGGTGCATTATATTATCATATTTTAAAGAAGTCTTCAGCTGTAACAAGCTCTAAGGTATTTTCTAGAGTGATGAACTATTTAATAAAAATAAGACAAAGAGTCACTGGAGACCTTAGTGGCTTGCATGCCCTTTGAAATACATTACCGGTCCAAAAGATATTAGCTTAATACTCTCTTCTAGTTAAAACTGTGATTCATTGTCTAAGAGGAGAAAGATTTCAATGGATCTGCAAAACTCTTTTAGCCTCATTCAGCATATCTGGGTAAAATTTCCATACAGTTCTTGTTTTCCCTGTGTTGAAAAGGAGACAGATTATAAAGGATACCGTTGTCTGATGAGAATATCTTATTACATGAAAGGGCATATTAAGCAACTTCTAGACCTTCCAGAGGGAATCCACTCCACAGACCCGACAGTCCTTTACCTGCAGCACCTGCGGTGTGAGCAGTCCCCGCAGGAGTCCGGGGGCTGATCCTGCCCCGCGACACTGTGCCAGCCTCCGGCAGGGTCACTGGCAGCCTGGTACCTGTGCCACGATGACCAAATTCAGCTTCCAAGGAGTAGAAACCTGCAGTGCCGCTGAATGTTTGGTTGTGTCTCTTCTATCGATCCTCCGGTTTTTGTCCCCTTCTAAGTGCTTTTGATTCACTTGTTCCTCCCTGCTCATCCCATGGCCCAATGTGTGTTTTGGACATCTCATTCCAAAGCCCAAGGAAGGTTTGCAGTAACTGCAACCAGCACCACGACCTCCGCGTGCTGGTCATGGTCGCACACAGACCCCAGAAGAGAGCTGGAAACCGAAGGTACGTTTCTCTCGGCTGCTCCCTTTCTTCTCTGTCGCGCTCTCCCAGGGCAGGATCAGTCCCGCAGCACCGACTGGCGCGGGAAGACTTCTCGTGGCTCGCTTCACCCCCACCGGGCACTGCCAAGCCAAGCACCTCCAGGCTGGATAAGTGACTCCAAAGCCTCAGTACATGGAATTGAATTCCGAACCGTGCTAGGGACTCACAGTTACCGGCTCCGGGGCTGGGGGCACTGCAACCCCCACTGGCCCCTCTGCTCTGCCTCTTTGCAGGTCCAGGTGACTTTCCTTTTCCCCCGTTCCAGCAGGAGAAACATTCTGTTCCCTTCCTCTGCTCACATCCCTGGCGCTGCCATCACTAATGACCCTTTTCTCTCAATAACATAATAAAATCATATGAAGTTGGCAGTGATTCAGCCTAACCTGTATTTAACTTGAATTTGCTGCTTCCTGACAGACCTGATGAAACTTCCTCCCTCACTACAAGTCTCTAGCTCAAAGCAATTAACCTTGTTTTTTTCCTGTAATGCTTGAATTTCAGCTTATTTTCTTTTCCAAAGAAATTATCTTCTCTGAGCATGCAACAATCCTATAATTAAAATAATTTGCCTTTGTGGCATAGAGGTTATATAATTGGCAGGTAAGCATACTTGATATTTTAATAACAGTGAGATATATAAGAAATTTTTCTCACCTTCAGTTGCCTGTGAACAGGAGCTGCTGTGCTTTATGCCTTTACGATCTTCATCAGTCCTTCTGACCTGTCATTTTCCCAGAACTTTATTTTCCAAATGACCCAGTAGCTCACTAAAATAAGCTGAACTCCTCTGCAAAGAAAATCAATCATTTCCTACAATATCCTACTAAGAAATGTTCTCTGCTTGCTAAGCTACTATACCAAACTCCAGATACAATGGCAAAACATTTTAAAAGGTTAACATTTTAATGCAAGAGCTGAGTCTGAAAATGGAAAGGGTCTTTGATGTCTGAATCTAGCTAGAAATGTCATAGGACTGGGCTTTCATGAATGATTCCTTCTAATATCAACTTTGGCAGGGGCAAAAATTAAAATCTAACAATAGTCTTTGCTGTAATATTTTGACGGTTCTGTGCCTGACCTTTTCAAGCCAGACATGCGAGTATCTGTGCTTCTCATCATGTGGGGAAAGACACTGAAAGAATCCCATGAAATGAAAAATAACCAATATTCCAAAAACTTTCTAAGTGCAAAGGGTAGGATGACACTAAAGGGTGTTGCTGCACCTCTGCTACCATCCCATTCCCCACTTCCAGAGCCCGCTGTCTGGAAGAGCTTGTCCTCAGTGTGGTGTCCCCTCAGAGGTCCCCATGAAGGGACAGTCCCTGAGGTGGCCAAGCATGGCAGCTGCGGTGGAGACAGGGCAGACCGGGCCAGTACAGGCTCTGCTGTCGGAGCATCCTCCCAAAACCATGCGCGAGCTGATTCTGGGAAGCGAAGCAGCACATCCAGATGTGCCATGAGAGCAGAGCAGCGCTCGCAAAGTCACAGGGGAGGGCAGAAGGTGTCCCCAGACTTCAGTCTAAGAGAAGAAAACTGGCACTTGGGGTTAAAAATGAAAGATGAACACAGCTTTAGCACAGCGCTCATATTTGTAAAGCAAGTCCATCCATCTCCAGGCCTGTGTTTCTCAGTGCTCCATAGAACCCACAGGGCTCCGGCCACAGCTGGCTCCGTGCGTCCTGCAGGAGTCCGCCGGCCGGCTGCTCCGCACCCTGCCCAGAAACAGGACAAGTCTGGGACAGCCTTCAAACGCAAACAAAAAGTGGTTTATAATCTCATTTCTCTCCTTCCTCAGCTTGGTCATGTAAACTTACCGAGAAGGCTTTCGGCAGGGGCCGGCAGGGCGGTGTGGAGCGGCCGCTGGCTGTGCTCCCAGCTCCGGCTTCCCAGCTCCTCCTGCCCTGGGGGCGCTGGATCCGGCACCGCGCACCTCCCGTCCCATCCAGCCCAGCTCGGTCCCCCACTCTGCCTTCAGAGCTCCACCCTTCCCAGGGCCACCCCAGACCCTTCCCAGTGGGAAAACATCCAATGGGCAGGTTTCAGGGACACACTTTCAGGTACTTCTGTGTTTCAGAGAAGAGAGAATAAAAGGTGTTTCAGTTGTGCACCTTATAATTGATGTTTAGCATTGAGAGACTTTCTAAGGATTACTTTATAAAATTTTTCTTTATACATCTAAAAGCTTTTTGAGAAACTGCCACCAGATAGTTAAAAATGAGCCTGCCAGCCAAAATTTAGAGATTGGAAAGAGGAAGAAGGAAAAGAAAGTGGGAAACGAGAGACAAATCTGTCTCTTGTTTGGTGACAGTGATGGCCACTAGGAATAAAGGTGGGACTGAGGACTTGGGCGTGCAAACGTCTGACTAAATAACAAGGCAAAAGATTTTGATGGTTGAGCCAGGAGCAAGGTGCACCATGGCAGCTCTCCAGAAAGAACGAAATTACAATCGGTGACTTTGTAGGACTCAGAAGGAAATCACATTTGTCTTGCCTCGGGCAAAACAATCACCCTTTTGTGGAAGCGAATATGTTCACAGCTCTTCTCGTGTCTTAGGGCACATGTCCAGGGCCAGAAAAATCTAAAGCCCGTAGGGAAGCAAGGACGAGGGAGGAAAGGGACAGAGGAGCCACCCCAGCAGGGAAGGATGGAGGTGAGACATCGGAGCGGGAGTGAGGGTTGGCGGCAGCGGCGAGGAGCGAGGCAGGGGCACGGCAGCGCCGGTGGGAAGGGACAGCCCTGCCAGGACGAGCGCATCAGCCGGAGCACAGCCGGCCCCGGCACGCGCACTGTCCTTGTCCCTGGCAGAGACCAGGCGGTCACAACTCAAGGTCTCATCCGCTGCGGGAAATTTCAACAGCTCACGGGCTGGTTTCATCCTTGAATGAACTGGAGAAAATGCTCTCACTCTCTTCCTTCAGCAACATTCTTACAAAAAAATAACTTTCTTCTTAGCAGATATGAAGACATCTAATAAAAACAGACACAATGTTATACAAATCTTTTCCATTTTATCCTGCCTCTTTTCCACCGCAATGAGAAAGACTAGCAGCACTTCCACCCAGTTCCAAGCACAAACTGGAATCCTGAAGAGCCGGCACGGAGCAGACTCCGGCTGGCAGCAGCCCTGCTTTGTTTTCCATGAGAGCGGTACATGAGCACGGCCCAGGATGGCAGCTCCGAGCGGGATGGGTTATCCCGCCTGCTCAGGCAGCCCAGGCGTCCATCCGGCTGCGGGCAGCGCAGTTCGTCTTGTCCTTCTTCTCAGCGTGGCTGCCAGGACACCCTGCTCTTGGGTGAGGGCTGCAGCGCGTGTCCCGGGGTGGTGGCATTGGGGGCAGCAGCTTCCCTGCCCTCCCGAGCCCCGGGACCAGGGGCAGCACCCACCGCCCCAGCCCGGGGGCTCCTGGGCGGTGTGGCATGGGCAGCCTGAGCACTGAATGTCCCTGCAGCCAGAGTGAGAATAGTTTGGTAGTTAGGTGAGAACTGATCAGAAAAAGACTCTTTTGTACCCCGACAACAGTGTCGGAGCAAGCGTAACTCTGGGAGAGGAGAGCGTTTCATGAGGGACTTGCGATGCTGGTTAGCCAGGCCAGAGCACTGCACCGGGCTTCGCCCAGCCCTCCCCAAACAAAGCAAAGACAAACCCTGAAGAAACACAAACTGGACTGGTCCCAGACCCTGGATGCCATCACCCCAGGACCTGGAGCAAGTCACATTCCCATCCCTGTTCCTGTGAGACGCCAACGACCTGGTGCCGCTCGAGTCCCCCACACGACCTGCTGGGCTGCTGGCGGCGGTGGTGTTATCCCCACCTGAGCACCGTGGCCACCGGCCGCGTCCGCAGCGATGCCGATGCCACCACAGCAGCGAGGCCAGGGCACCCTCACGGACATCCCCTGTCCCCCAGGTGGAACGCTGGGCAATGCTCCGCTTGGTACAGACACGGATAGGAAACTTTTGGGTCTCTTTCTCATTAGAAAATGAGGAGTGGTGCTTCTAAGGAGAGGAAGAAGCATAATACCAAATAAAATAATAATAAAAAAAAAAGCTTATAGATTAAAATGAGTGTTTCTTAAGTCTTGTTTTCTTTTTGCTATGGACCACTCACAACTGTAATAGCAGAGTGATAATAGAGGGAAAGTTGGTTATGCATTTCCTTTTATGTGCATCCTGTGAAAAAATAAGTCATTATTATCCTACACTGATACATTTCAGACTAGGATATGAGATAAAAATATGGGGATGTGGGATGTCATCCTCTGTGATGGTTCAAAACATAAAGGTGAGGGTTGTTTTTCACTGCAGTAAAGAAACATGCTGGATTCTCTGTATCTTCATTTTCATTGAAAAGATAACATAAACAGAATTCAATACAATACACATTTTCTTGTGGAATGTACAATGAATGTCATATTTTTAATAGCAGTACTTCAGAAAATGGTATAATAAAAATGGATGCAGTAGCTATTCAAGCTGCTATCACTACTAGTTATAGCTGAGATCACAGATCTTAATCGAGACAGCCTTCTGCCCCATCCTCGGGAATTTCCAAACGAGTTCGGGAAGGTTGTTCAACGTTTCCTTGGGGCCATTGAAAGAAGTGCCGGATCCATACAGGTGTTTGGGATTCAGGACCCAAACAGGATTTCAGGAGCGACGTGGGGGGGTGTCACTGGCCTGGCCAGGCCCCAGGAGAGCCCCAGGTCTGGGCTGGTCCTCCCTTTCCGCAGCTTCCAGCGGCAGCTCATCCCCACCGGAGCCCTTCAGCCAGCGGAAGAACTGGAAATGTCTGGCAGATCCCAGTTGATGCAAACTGGTTCTGCATCGTTCATAACAGGAAAAATAGTACTGCTTTATACCAATAAGGCACATGGCTCGCTGTGTTCTTCGCTCATAAAAAATGTCACAAGTGTCCCCCAGGCCAGCTTTCCCAATGGGAGAGAGGAGCGGGAGCATTGCCAAGCATTCCTCTCGTTTTCTGCAGGGCTGTGGGGCGGTGCCTTTGGGCTGCTTTTACAAGAGTTTTACCAGTGATTTGTTGTTATTGCTAATGGGTTTATTATTCGCGTTTCCTTTTAGCCATACATCACTTCAAAGTGTGGTTATATCCTACATCAATTGCTTGATTGCACATGTATAGAGAACAAGGATTTCATCCACTTCCCTTAAACTTTCTGGGACAAATGGAAAGACCTGACAGACCACAATCCACTCAGTGATAAAATCACACGATAGATTTAAACTTCTTGATACCAGTGATCGTTGGCAATAATCACATTAAGTCAGATGGTCTGACGATTTAGGAGCCTAGCTAGTAAGCAAAGATAGTGTCCTTCGTTTAAACTAATTGTTATGGACAGAAGCGCATCCATTTCTGGAAAACTAAGCCCTTTTTTCTAATAATATTCTTTTCATTATTGTGTTTAGTAAATGTTATTTTAATTTTACTTGGAGTTCAAAGCATATAATTAAAAAGAAGAAAAAAAAAAAGAAAAAAAAGAAATATTTCCAGTCCACCATGGGTGTTGCACTATTGAAAGCTGGTAAAAATGCAAAGCCAGTCCAAAACCCTCCAGAAATGCAGACATCAGTTTCTTGTTACTTTTTTGGCTCTTGCTCCTGAACCTGATGTTGCTTCAAATTCCCTGTGAAGCCAGTGCCACTCCAGCAATCAATGAAAGCTTGTTTTATACCAGCCTTACTTCTCATTCGCGCTATGATCAATTGAACTTGTCAAGAAGGCACCAGGCGCTGCCTACATTTTTCCCCATATAATATTAGGAAGAGAAAAACATTCCGCAAGAGGTTCGTGGGGAGAGTGACTTTAAGTGTAATTAAAATTAAAGAAAGTCAGTCCTTTGAGACTGCAAGTATTGACATCTCTTTTACTTTCTTATTTACAAACCCATGTTTATATGCTACCGACTCTTTCAAAAACAAGCAAACAAGGGAAAAGAAAAAAAAATGAAAACATATTAAAATTCAAATAGGACAATACCCTGCAGATTTCATCGCGTCCTTGCACTGCCAAAACATCTATTGGATGTAACGGGAATTTTGCTAGGGCAGATGCTAAAGTCTTCACATTTTGCACTGTTATATATATCTGCAAAGCAAAGGAAATATATATTAATAGAAGATGGAAAGAATACTATGTAAATGACGAGCAGCTCTGAATCTCCAAGGTAGTAAACTAATGCAAGAATAGGTCACAGAAAAAATACTCATATCGACCAAAAATTTGATACTTTTTAATACATTACTGTGGCAGGATTATGACATAGTTCGGTTCTCCTTACGTTTATGTAAGAAGAAAATAAATACCCTCTATACCTTGAAATATACCGCTAGAAATTTAGAATTCTGTTCCAGGACTCTATCTTGTAGCCAGTGCCAGGAAGGCTGAGGAAGGATGAAGGACGAGCAGTAAAACCAGAGAAATGGGGAAGTAAAACACATCTACAGACAGCAAATTTTGGCCTTGGAAAAGAGAGTACCCACATCTGAATATCTGCTTTCGGGAGCTCAGCCCTCTGTCTGGGGACCGGGAATAACGTACATGTATCCCAAATCACTGCGGTGTCAGGGAAGCACACGTCTTTCAGGAAGACACACAAACGCCCCCAGCACAAGACGGGGGCCCTGGAGCCCGGTGGCAGTGGCAGGAGAGCCGGGCTGCGCCCCCGGACACACCGCTGGAAGATGCTCACACCGTGTCACGCGGGCGCTGCCGCGGCAGCAGCACACGGAGCCGCACCGAGCGTCCCAACCGCGTCCTCACGGGAAAAGCCCAGCACTGCACGGGGAAACACACGGAGCCAAAACAGCTGCAGCACGGTGACAACTTGCGCCGGAACCTTGGAAGACGCTGACACGCGGCATCAGTGCTCAGAAAAGCCCTGTTCAGTCTGCAAATCTGTCCACTGCGACTTGACCAGCAGACTTGGGGTTTGAGCTTTGACCTGGATTCAGTTCCATTTTGAAGAGGCACACCTCAAATTAATTAAACCGCATGATTAAATACAGCAGAAATGTGGCTTGCCGCACATAGAAAAGGGTTTTTGTATTGATCCAGCTCTGCTCTGATTTCCAATGGTAGGTTTACGTGGTAGCCACTATCCCGGGAATTGCAGGCACCCTTGTACCTTTGAAAAAAATCCCAGCCCCCTCAAAATGCTACTACCAGCCTTGAAAGGCAGGTGAATCAGGCACAGCTGTCTGCAAAACAAATAATAAATTAAATCTGATTTATAAAATTATTCATCGCATTGTGTTAGCTTACAGGAAAACGCATGCAGACACACAAAGGGACATAGGCCCTCTGCATGTAAATGTATGCAGATAGTTCAGAGGAAGGTGTGACAGCTGTGTAGTGCAGTGATGATGACAGACCCCGCGACAGGTGACTGCACGGGCACCCGCCGGTCTGTCCCCGCCGCGGGTGCCCGGGTGTCCCCCAGCAGAGGAGCCCCAGCCGTCCCAGCCGTGCCAGCGACTCGCAGCTGGGTGGGATCTGGCGTTTCCAAACCAGCCCCGAACGGAGCCGCGCTGCTGGTCCCGGCCGCCGGCAGAGTGACACGCTCGGGCTCTGTCGCTCCCAGCTTGTGGTGGCCCAGGAGGGGCGTGAGAGCTGCCCACTGGCACCGGCAGCTCCATCACCGCGCTTGGGCACCACAGGGATGGGCTCCCAGGCTGGGAGGGCAGGAGCCAACGCTGCCATCGGCCGGTGCCGCGTGTCTGTGCACAGCGGCCTGCCGCAGCGTGGAACACGTGCTCCGGGCACGGGGGAGGTGGCCAAGCCCCGGTCCCATCCCATCCCATGCTGCCTTGTCCCACCTCATCCCATTCCATCCTGTTCCACCCCGTCCTATCCAGTCCCATCCCAGCCCATCCCGCCCGGCAGCCAGGCTTCTCCGGCGGCAGCGCTCAGCCCACCCATCGCTCTCGGAATGATGCTTCTGGGTGCTACCGTGCTTCGAGGAGGTAAAATGATTTCAGAAGCTTCTGTTCACGACCACAGTTTTAGATTATCAAGAAACCTAATTGATTTTCAATATAGTTCTTCCTTGGCCTTTTTTCAGAGCTTGTCTTCTCTTGCCAAACCCTTTCCGCAGCGCTGGGCAGCAGATGACCAAACTTCCAGGGATGCGACAAGGGTTGGGAAGCGGCCGTTTTGCCGGCGCTGAGCTCACGGTTCCCTGTTCTGCCGGGCCGGTGGGGACACCGTGGTGTGGGCTGCAGAGAAACTGGGCAAGGTCAGTCTGGGAGCATTTAGTGACATTCACTTCAGTGTAGCTATATACTAAACCCAAAATATCCTGCAAAGTTCTCAGTTTATTTATCCATAAGACATTTACCTTTTTTTTTTTTTTTTTTTAGCTCTTCAGGAAAGCAAACAACTGTTGCCCACAGTATACAAGCTGAGTGCTGCGCTCAAAAGCTACAAGAGTTTATAACACAGATTAGATTGCGATGAATTATTCAGCAGCCCAAATGCGCCGTGCCATGCAATGAGAGAAGCTAAATGAGAATGTGCCATTTTGGGATATGCATGCAACAGATGTAAATAGCAAGGCCGTAAGACAATATATGCAAAATATTTGCGAGTAGGTAAACACTTCTGTTCAAAACAACAGTAGAATTTCAGAAAACAAGCAGAAAGCACAAAGGGCACAGAATATCAAGGGCAGAGGCTGGTGTTTTGGTTATACAGCATCCATCGCTTCACAGCATCCAGGAGAACCAAATCCCGCTCCCCGGGACAGAGGCACGGGCGGTTAAGGAGGGTGTCTTGTATTAACCACTTAATTAACTAGTGCTGCCAACTGGAGACCTCGGCCCCCGGCAGAGGCCGTGGGGAAGGGGCAGCGGGGACAGCAGGGGACAGCAGGGGACAGGCGCCGCGGGCACCCTGGGGACGTGCCTGTCTTCTCCAGCCGTCTCGATCCGCTAGGAAGCAGAGACAGTGATTTACCTTTACTTTCTGAAAAACAGGGTGAGTAATGAAAAGTGAATGGCTGTCTTCATTTTTAATTTCAAATCAACGCAGCGCAAGCCTTGCTCGGCTGCCTGACGTGACATGGCAATTCGGTAGGACAACAGGAATAAAGACTGTTATTAAAGGCTGCCATAGATCAGGCTGGTATGATACAATAGGCTTTAAACCGGTGTGTGAATGCTGCTATCATTCGCAATTTCAGACTTTCTGTAATTACAGAAAACTTTGCAATAACAAGGTATTTTCCAGGAAATGCTGAAATACACCATCTAGATTGCGAAATGCGCCGGCCTCGTGGCTGCGGGGCGTAAGCAGTGAGGGGCAACTCTTTCATCCTTAGGGAACGCTCATGGTTGCTCCCAATGGCTCCTTAATTAGTGAATACCTTTCAGGAAAGCACTGTTAATTGGGTAATGTGATTAGAGTGCTGTGGGGAGCCCTGCTGGCTGCCCCCACCCCATGGGGGCTCTGCAGCACTTTCTGTCACCTGCGCTGCCAAACCCACCTCGGCACGGGGTGGTGACAAGGGGGTGCGAGTCCCCACCACCACCGGGGAGCCGTTCCCCCCGTCAGTCCCCTGCGCTTGGGCACCCCCCGGGATGTGGCCCCCCGGCCCCTCTGACACCCCAACCGCCTCCGCTGGCGGTTAAAGTACATGCCGTCCATGAGGAGACGGTAAAAAATAGCCTTTTTTATTGTGACTTCTCTGTTAATTATAATGGGTCGATATGGATGATTTATTTTTTATCTTTAAAGCACATGCAGAAGGAAACCCGGTCCCGTACACGGAGCAGGGCTGGAGCCCGCAGAGCAGTGCGGTGAAACGCGCACGTGGCTCGGCTCTTCCCACTGGGAAGCAGTGGAACAGCGGAACGTTCCCAGTGAGGGTGAAAAACCACTTTCTCATCCTCAAAACACCACGAAGCTCAGCCTGAGGTCACTCAGCGCTTGGAGCCCTTTGCGTGGCCGAGGTGCGACCCTGGGGACGGGGTGCCAGCGGCACAGCCCGCCTGGGGGGGACCATGGCCAGGGCTGGGGTCGCAGCGCTGCCCGGCGGGACGGGGGTCCCCGAGAGCGGAGGGCACCCCCGCGGTGTCAGGTCACACCAGCACACCCGTGTCGGGCCGGGGCTCGTGTGCCAGAATATCACCATCACCTCACAAGCGAACGCGCCCCGACCGCCGTGGCTTGGCCGCGCTGAAGGAGCGGCGCCTTCTCCGCTGATTTAGCCGTGACAGAAAGCCATGGAGCAGCGCTAGAGCCGGGCGAATAACAGAAAACACGCAATTCGGGACGCACTGAGACACTTTCATCGCCCTTGTGATCTGAAAACCAGACAGAAACCCTCGCAATCGCGGTTCTGACGAGTGAGCTGGAGAGTCCAAAGGTGGTAACGGTGTTAACCGTGCACCGAGATCTGGGTTCCTCCTCCTCGTCTGGGCTGCAGGATAGAAATTGCATTGGCACAGAAAAAAAACTACTATAATAATACAAAATCTAATTCAAGTTGTGCGTCAATTTCATAATAAAGACTTATTTGGCTACAACAACACATTGCAAAATATTCAGATTATTAATAATAATCTGTAGTTTATAGGAATAAGAGCTCCAGAGAATCTGTCCTGGCTATGACAACTCCACAGAGTTTTGCAGTAACCATTGAGACATCTCCGTGGAGAAACGTAGGTTTCTGTGTTATGGTCTATTATTCCCATTTTATGTATTGATGACTTCTGATAAAACAAGATAAATAAATGGAATTGTTGCAAAACCACACCTGAGGAGCTATAATTCAACTGAAAATCAGTTTTCACTCGAGAGGTTTAAAAAGCAAAGATGTAGCGGCAGGTAGACATTGCAGTCCAGTTGACTTTTCTATTTTTCAAATCAGGACCTGAGGTTTGGAATGAGAAATGAAGATGAGGAACGGTGAGACAGAAGTGTGAATTTGATAAATACTCTCACTTCATGGTGAAACCTGTCACCTCAGGGAAGACAGGAGGTTAAATTAAATGACAGTTTACAAATACTCGCAGCAGCAGCAGCATCCCCTTTCTGTGATACAGATGACTAATAAATATTGCCTAATGGTCCAGCGGGTGACCTGAGGGGTGAATGTGGCTTGTGACCACTTCTCCTGGCCTGACAATTGTCTCCTGCAGTCTCGGAGGGATGGAGAGGCTGGAGATGAGCGAGGGGCCGTGTCAGCAGCCGTGCCACCAGCTGCATCCCCGGCGGGGTGACCCGTGCCATGAGCTGGAGCCCCGCCGGAGCCCCGAGACACATCCCGCGCCGGGGCAACCTCCCGCCGCCAGCCCCGGGGCAGCCTGGTGGCACAGCTGGCAGGTGACACCACCTCAGCTGGCACTGCTGACAGCACGGTGCCTCTAAATGGCTTCACACCGTGACAAAACCAGCGAGCAAGCGGGTACTGTCACCTTCGGAATTTTAATGACAGAAACCGTTTGGGTTTAGGTTGCATTTTTCAGCACATGGGAAAATAACGATGCTTACTTTGGCGGAATTTTAATGACAGAAACCGTTTGGGTTTAGGTTGCATTTTTCAGCACATGGGAAAATAACGATGCTTACTTTGGCGGAATTTTAATGACAGAAACCGTTTGGGTTTAGGTTGCATTTTTCAGCACATGGGAAAATAACGATGCTTACTTTGGCGGAATTTTAATGACAGAAACCGTTTGGGTTTAGGTTGCATTTTTCAGCACATGGGAAAATAACGATGCTTACTTTGGCGGAATTTTAATGACAGAAACCGTTTGGGTTTAGGTTGCATTTTTCAGCACATGGGAAAATAACGATGCTTACTTTGGCGGAATTTTAATGACAGAAACCGTTTGGGTTTAGGTTGCATTTTTCAGCACATGGGAAAATAACGATGCTTACTTTGGCCGGGTTCATAAACAGGGACTCTAACATTCATCCAGGTACAGGAACACGTTGCCTGCTAAGTGCAGTCCAAAAATTGTTTTGGAGACACCGCTGTGACTACCTAACCTGTCCTTGGAACAGTGCAAGCCATACGACTACCCAGAGTGAGTCCCTAATACAATTAAAACATATTGCTAAGCAGGGAAAAATGTGATTCAGTTAAAAACTACAGTTATAAGGGCTCTATTTTAGGCTTAAGATAGACTGTTCTGATGACTTTTGCCAGTATGTACAAGAAAGAGAAAGGAATGAAATCCTGCACACAGCAGCTTTTCTTTCAATCCAAAAAGAAAAAGAAGGGAAAAAAAAGAGGACCCCGAGGTCCTTCAGCCTTTCCTGCTCGCACACCTGTGGTAGGGGTGTACGGGTGTGCAGGGCACATGCAGAACCGGGGTCTTCAGACAACAGTGTTTGCTGCTGGAGCGTCCTGCAGAGGCCACAGGTCTCTGAGGCTCTCCAGCCTCGCACGAGGAGCGCTGCCCTGGTGGGAACCGGGAATGCCGTAGCACGCGTATCCTGTGTCCTAGCCTAAACCAAACATCCCGCACTCCCCTCCCATTTTCCCAGTGCTAAAGCAGTATTCCAGCACGCAGTACAGAGGGTGAGGCTGACTCCAGCACAGGAGCTGGTTTTCCCTTGTCCCGGATTCAGGTCCCACCGCTGGCAGGGCTCCCGTTCCCCGGGCTGCCTCACCTGGGCGAAAGCCGCGTTTCTCCAGGAGCCCCTTCCACTTCCACTCCCATGAATAATTCTGCGTGACGGGAGGGTGAAGGGATGCTCCGCGGCCCGTGCAGCTCTGCCATCTCCCGGCACGGACCCTCGGCAGGAGGCGGTGAGCTGGCTGCTCTGGCGCTGCAGCCCCCCGGGACCAGCCTCCTGCCTCCTCTCCCGCTCTCCCCGTCACCACCAACAGCCTTTACGGCAACAGCTCCCGGGGAACGCGGTGTCTGGGAGCACGGGGACATCGCAAACTTATTCCACCAACTGTTCTACTTGAAAAGGCAAAACCCCTTCCTGTTAGGTTTGAGCTTGTGCTTACCACCCCCGACACCACCCTCGGCTCCTGTCCACTGGCAACCCGCCCCGCCAGGACGCTCTCCTCAGGCCCACGGTGTCCCAGACTGAAGGCAGGGCTCCAGAGGAAGGTCATCAACAGTTTCTCAAGAGCTTTAAAAATTTCTCAGTTACAGTGCAACTAGAATGAAGCCAGCTCTAAATACAAATTTATAATTATTAGATTTAATCAAGCAGGAACCAGTAAGTGATGCACCTGGACTGGAAGACTGTGATTTCTGAGATTTATTCAGTTCAGTTCTTCCACTAACTCTTATTGTGCAGCAAGAGCTGGGCAGCTTTTTCCTCTCTCTTCCTCCCTTTCCACTTCTGGTGTCTCTTCTTCTAACAGCCCTTCTCCTGTTATTCCTCCTAGGCCTGGGGCAAGAGCTGAGCTGCCAATACAAACAGGGGAAGGAATGGGCTAGATGCTGAATGGCAAAAATTAATAAAATAAAATACACCCAACCAAGTAAACCATTATTATCCACATCATACTAAATAGGCACTCAGAACCGGGGCTTATTTTCTTATCTGATTAACAGAAAGGGCACCTGAGGGCGGAAGCGGTTCCCAGGGCCACATGTCTCTCGGGATGGGGACTGGTGGCTGGTTCAGGACCTCGAGGTCCACAGTGACACCGGGGACGGTCCCTAAGACCTGCTGAGCTGCCACGACACATCGGCTCTGGGGGTAGGAGGCTCCTCAGCTGAGCGAACGCCGTGGCTGCCAAAATTAACTTTGCCCCAGACACCCTCCATCCCTGCGGCCGGGCTCCCCTCGAGCAGCCCCGCTGTCTCCCGAGGCCCCGCAGGCCGGGGTGCAGGATGTGTCCCTGCCAGTCCCCAGGGAGTGCGGGGGTTGCTGAGCCCCCGGGAGGTGCGGGCAGAGCGGCTCCTGCTGCGCTCTGGGCTCCATCCTCTCCCTCCCTTCCCCCTCATCCTTTCCCTCCCGGCTCCCATGGAAAGGTGCAGGAGAAAAATCAGTTTGCAGCATGATAGTCTATATCCCACTCACCACTCTCTGCTGGTATGTTTTCTGCGTGCATCCTTCAAAGGGAAAATCACTCTGTGGCAAAGGAATTACCCACCCTTGGCCTTGAAAGCAGAGTAGGCTGTTGGTAGAACGTCTAGAAGTTAAGTGCTAGAAATCCGGGCAGAATATCACAAAATCCATGAAGGGCTTCAGTGGCCACTTTCTTTTTATTGCTAAATACATCTGTATTTTAAAATGTTAATATTTTTAGATATGTAAATATATTTTTTAAATATTTAAAACTTAGCCATGCAGATAGGTAGTCCAGATATGAGGTTTTGTGCAAATAAGCTGAAGTGCTTGTGGTGTGCATAGCAATTAATACATGAAGTAAAGAGCAGGCAATCTGTTTATTTAAGCCTACCATGGATTTTTCCCTTTGATAATCAGAATCAAAGTGCAATAAAGATTCATAAAATCGCCTAGAGAGGAGTCAAGTACTCAGAGAAATGGTGCTTGCAGGTTTCTGCCGGAGCACACTGGTCTCCAAGCCAAGCGAACGCCAAGGGGTGAGTCCCTGCTGCCTCCCCCACTGAAGGGGACAAGTGACCTCCCTCACTCACAGCCAGCTGCAGAGGGACAAAAATGAGGGAAAAAAATTCATAGAATCATCTAGGCTGGAAGGGACCTTTAAGATCATTGAGTCCAACCATCAGCCTAAGGCTGCCAAACCCACCACTAACCTGTGTCCCTCAGCACCACAACAGCCCTTCAGGGGTAACAAAGGGAGCAAAGGAAACTGGCATACTTAGAAGGCATCCTATATAATAGACCTCACCTGGAGCTTCAGATCAATGACGACCAAGAAGAACAGGAAAAGGTGTAGAAGCATGTTATCAGACCTGTGAAATGACCCCAGGTGAGTCCTGCAAGGAGGAAGAGGAAACCATCAGCATGGGCATCACATTCTCCCCAGCAAAGGACCCTGATGCTGATGATGGACAGTGTCATCCTCTCCAGCTGTCCAGAGCTCTTGCCTTGAAGACCCAGAGGAGCAGGGCGAGGGTGAGCACAGCCCGATGAGAATGGACAGAAAATGAGAAAAGTGTGAGTGCATGCTACCCTTTTAACTGTATTATTAGCATTATTGCTGCTTTTCTGCATATGAGTACTGTAACTTCATTACTGACGAAGGTTCCTGCTGCTGGTGGTACACCTCATGGCAAAGTCTATCCTGCCTGACAGCCAAGGGATCTGTATGCAAAGCTCGTCCCCACCTAGATCTTCAAATTGCACATTTACACTCTCAGCATCCCCGTACAAAGTTTTCTGTCCTACTTGGAGTTGTAGGGACACGTGCTCCGGCTCTCTGGAACATCCCTCTGTGGTACCTGACTATGGGTCGCAGGGAGGAAATACCTGGGGACATCCCTTGTGACACTGCATGCATGTAAAAGCCACGGAGACCAACTATCCCTCAGCCAGCCTGTCCACCCGGAGGGATCGTTCAAGCTCAGAACTCCTTTTCCAGAAGTTTTCCAGAGCTCTGTTCTCGCTCCTTCGTTTGTCTGTGTCTGACTGCGGATACCCATTGGCAGCTGCTCAAAACAGGCCACGGGAGCGCACCAGGGACCTGCTCCCAGCAGTCGGGACACACGTCCCCGTGACCTCTGCCGACGAAAGCAATGCCCTGTGCACCGGAGCAGGCGGGCACGGGGCCGTCACCAGCGCTGGGAGAGCCTCCAGCAGGAAGACATCCTCCACGCGCCCGGGGTTTGGTGGCTCAGGAAGCAGGGGAGCTGCAGCAGCTCTGCTGGCTCTCCTCCCCCCAGCAGAGGCAGAGCTGAGGGCTGGGTGTGCCATAGCTCTGCCCGTGTGACCCAGAGCCCAGCCGGGCATTGAAATGTGCTTTAAAAAAAAAAGCCGTATTCCGGATGCCATACCACAGCCCTAAGGAGTGAAGAAGCTCTCCTACTTGGTCGCCTGTGCTGGTGCAGCAAGAGGGTAACAGGAACTTTTGGATCTGTAACTCAGGACAGAAAACTATTCTTTGGTTTGCACGTGTGGAGGGAGGGACCTGTGCTGCTTTTGGACATGGCAAACTGTAGAACAGGCAGATGTTTTAGGAAGCCTGAGGCAGGTCACGGTAATTACCCACAGCCTGGCAGGAGCTGCCTGCCCAGCACGGGGGGAGGAGACCATTAGGGGCTGACCTTGTCCCCATCTGGGGACGGTGGCTCCTGGCTGACCTTGGCCATGGCACCGCCGGCCGAGCAGGCAGGCAGCAGCCCAGGGCGTGGGAGCAGCACCCGTGGGAAGTCGGTCACCCCCCCTGGGCACCCGCACCCACTCCCCGGGGCCGCAGCTCATGGCACTTGATCTGCGCGCAGGATTCCGCTCGTGGGTGTCAGCAGACGAGAGGAAGGTTACTGCTCCGCTTGGAGAAAAGCAGAGGAAGAGAGAGGAAATCCTTCATTTTCACTTGGTCATTCAAAACAAGATAACTGGGCCGCAGAACTCTACCCACCCTTCCCTTTACCCCAGAGGACACGTGCAAACACAAACTCCTCAGGTTCCCCGAACCGGCGTGGGTGCCGTCCCGCCGGGGTGCAGGTCCCCTGGGAATTACGGCCGTGAGTCAGCAGAGGGCTTGGTCTGCTAATAATTAAATTCAGGATCAGGAAGAGAGGTCACCTATGCAAAAGCACAAGCTGCTTAGCTTGCCCACAGACCTCCAGTTAGAGCACAGGGCCAGCAAGCTGCTCGCACAGCGCCTCCTTAATAGCCACTGATCTTTAACCGTTTGCCTTCCTGTTAATTACGGATTCCTGTCAATGGCTGTAATTGCTTTCATGGGAAAGATGATCCGGGTTGCCGTGTTTTATTAGCTCTGCTCTCTCCAGCACGCTGCCCTCCAGCCCCGGCGGCTCCCCTCACCTGCAATGCAGCACTGCCCGTGACGGATGTGTCTCTGCCCGTCCGCGCCGTCGTGCTTAGATGTAGCCCCACGGCACAGTAATCATATTGATTTTTCCCTGCTGCAGCAGCTACTCTTATGTCAGCCGCTAAGTACTTGAGGAGAAAAATCCCAAAAAAGCCCGGCGGGTGGCTGCTGGTTCTGAGACGCTGTTGTTGAGGCCCCCAGCTCTGCCCACCCGGTCACCCCCCGGCGGGACGGGGGACGCAGCCCGTGGCCCGGCACTGGCCGCTCCTCGTGGCTTTGCTCCCTGGCCGGTACTGTGCCAGCGCCAGTGCTGGGCAGGGACGGGACAGGCACGGGCTCTCCCGGGCACCCCCGGGTCCAGAGCAGCGCTGCGACAGAAGGGACAGACGTGCACCAGGCACCCCGAGTGCTGGCAGCTTTTCCCAAAAGGCATTAAAATAAACAGACACTGTCCTGTACTCTGTCAGCAGCTCCGGACCTGGAGTCAGCGGTTGCTTCTGCCCGCATTCGTTAAACCAGCCCCGCAGCCGTGGTTAGAAAGCTACAGCAGATGCCACCTCTCCTTCCTGCCTTTTTGTTACAGCCAGGGAAGAGATTTCATAGAATCATAGAACCACTTAGGTCAGAAAAGGCCTTTAAGGTCATCAAGTCCAACCGTTGGCCTAACATTGCCAAGTTCACCACTAAACCATGTCCCTAACTGCCACATGTACATGTCTTCGAAATACCTCCCCCAGATTTTGGCCAACACTTTCCAGAAATTGCAAGAGGAGCAACTGTGATGATTTTTTTTTTTTTTTTTTTTTTTTTTTTTTTTTCTTTTTTTTCTTT